>SJYW01005841.1:702186-798102 GCA_006410735.1 Raphicerus campestris
TGAAATAGCTCAACTGGAATTCCATCACCTCCACTAGCTTTGTTCGTAGTGATGCTTCCTAAGGTCCACTTGACTTTGCATTCCATGATGTCTGGCTCTAGGTGAGTGATCACACCATCGTAGTTATCTGGGTCATGAAGATCTTTTCTGTACAGTTCTTTTGGGTATTCTTGCCACCTCTTCTTAATATCTTCTGCTTCTGTTAGGTCCATGCCATCTCTGTCCTTTACTGAGCCCATCTTTGCATGAAATGTTCCCTTGGTATCTCTACTTTCCTTGACGAGACCTGTAGTCTTTCCCATTGTATTGTTTTCCTCTATTTCTTTGCACTGATCATGGAGGAAGGCTATCTTATCTCTTCTTGCTATTCTTTGGAACTCTGCATTCAAACGGGTATATCTTTCCTTTTTTTCTCTGCCTTTAGCTTCTCTTCTTTTTTCAGCTATTTGCAAGTCCTCCTCAAACAACCATTTTGCCTTTCTACATTTCTTTTTCTTGGGGATGGTCTTGATCCCTGCCTCCTGTACAATGTCATGAACCTCCATCCATAGTTCTTCAGGCACTCTATCAGATCTAATCCGTTAAATCTATTTGTCACTTTCACTGTGTAATCATAAGGGATTTGATTTAGGTCATATCTGCATGGTATAGAAACACCTATTTCTGCTTTATTGACTATGCCAAAGCTTTTGACTGTGTAGATCACAATAAACTCTGGAAAATTCTGAAAGAGATGGGAATACCAGGCAAACCAACCTGCCTCTTGAGAAATCTGTATGCAGATCAGGAAGCAACAGTTAGAACTGGACATGGAACAACAGACTGGTTCCAAATAGGAAAAGGAGTACGTCAAGGCTGTATATTGTCACCCTGCTTATTTAACTTATATGCGAGTACATCATGAGAAATGCTGAGCTGGATGAAGCACAAGCTGGAATCAAGATTGCTGAGAGAAATGTCAATAACCTCAGATATGCAGATGACAGCACCCTTATGGCAGACAGTGAAGAAGAACTGAAGAGCCTCTTGATGAAAGTGAAAGAGGACAGTGAAAAAGTTGGCTTAAAGCTCAACATTCAGAAAACAAAGATCACAGCATCCAGTCCCATCACTTCATGGCAAATAGATGGAGCAACAGTGGAAACAGTAGCAGACTTTATTTTTTGGGGCTCCCAAATCACTGCACATAGTGACTGCAGCCATGAAATTAAAAGACGCTTACTCCTTGGAAGAAAAGTTATGACCAACCTAGACAGCTTACTAAAAAGCAGAGACATTACTTTGCCAACAAGTCTGTCTAGTTAAGGCTATGGTTTTTCCAGTAGTCATGTATGGATGAAGAGTTGGGCTATAAAGAAAGCTGAGCACTGAAGAATTGATGGTTTTGAACTGTGGTATTGGAGAAGACTCTTGAGAGTCCCTTGGACTGCAAGGAGATCCAACCAGTCCATTCTAAAGGAAATAAGTCCTGAATATTCATTGAAAGGACTGATGTTGAAGCTGAAACTCCAACCCTTTGGCCACCTGATGCGAAGAACTGACTCATTTGAAAAGACTTTTATGCTGCGAAAGATTGAAGGCCTGAGGAGAAGGGGACGACAGAAGTTGAGATGGTTGGATGGCATCACCGACTCAATGGACATAAGTTTGAGTAAACTCCGAGAGTTGGTGATGGACAGGGAGGCCTGGCATGCTGCAGTCCACGGGGTCGCAAATAGTTGGAGATGACTGAGCGACTGAATTGAACTGAACTGCATGGTATAGTGATTTTCGCTACTTTCTTCAACTTAAGTCTGAATTTGGCAGTAAAGAGTTCATGATCTGAGCCAAAGTCAGCCCCCAGTCTTGTTTTCTCCTACTCTACAGAGCTTCTCCATTTTTTGCTGCAGAGAATATAATCAATCTGATTTCAGTATTGACCATCTGGTGATGTCCATGAGTAGAGTCTTGTGTTGTTGGAAAAGGGTGTTTGCTATGACCAGTGTGTTCTCTTGGCAAAACTCTGTTAGCCTTTGCCCTGCTTCATTCTGTACTCCAAGACCAAATTTGCCTGTTACTCCAGGTATCTCTTGACTTCCTACTTTTGCATTCCAGTTCCCTATAATGAAAAGGCTCTCTTTTTCAGGTATTAGTTCTAGCAGGTCTTATAGGTCTTCATAGAACCATTTAACTTCATGGGCCTTTATGTGGCCCATGACTGACATTAAAGATATCATTTTTATACTTACCATATTGGAAAACATATTAGAGTTTCCCTGGTGACTCAAACGGTAAAGAATCTGCCTGTAATGCAGGAGACCTGGGTTCTATCCCTAGGTCAGGAAGATCCCCTGGAGAAGAGAATGGCAATCCACTCCAGTATTCTTGCCTGGGAAATCCCATGGTCAGAGGAGCCTAGCAGGCTGCATGTCAGTATCCATACATGGTAGTGAAAATATCTCCATTTCAAGAATCCGTGGAATATTTATAAAAATAGATCATGTTTTAGGTCACAAAGAAAACTAATTAATTTCCCAAGGTAGAAACTGTACTACAGAGTAATAAATGTTGAAATTAAAAACAAAAGTTTATTAAACAGCAATGAAAATAGTCATTGTAAAGAAAAAAAATGTTGCCTGCCATTCCAGTTCTACAAGGTCAAGCCATTAGCTGCTGCAGTTGCCCACCACTGACAGGGGACCTCAGGGGAATCAGGAGTGAGAAAAACAGGAAGCATTCTTTGCTTTGGATACTGGCCCCTAGATAGTTAAGACACACATCTAAGGAAAAATGTCTACAACCGCCAGATTCTTGCCTTTTCCCATATATATAAAAGCACTAAAATCATTATCTTGAGATGGCTGTTCTTTGTGAATGGCAGTAATCTTTGATGTTCAACTATATTTGTTTTCTTTCTTTTTTTTTTTTTTTCAGCAAAAAATTCATGTATTTCTTGGCTCCTCCCTTGTCTTGGGAACAGCTTCTCATAGCTCTCTGTCTCCTGGCCTAAAATCACCAGTAAGGCAGTGAATAAACTCAGCTCACACGTCTTTTTCTTAAAGTCCACATCATCTACAGGTTACAATACACTTGCCAAAACAATGATTGTTTTGGACCAAAGAAGAATTTAGAAATTTAACTAAAGAGTATGTAGAAAATAAGGAAAGTAAGAGTCCTATTAAACTACAAACACAGGCTGAAATGCTTTCATTATTACAGAAAACAAACTTTCCTTATTAAGTTGGGAGAAAAAAGGAAATCAATTCCCAAGGAAAACATATAAAGGAAGTAATGATAAACAGATTATTGTGCCTGTGTGTTTTCTGTTCCCTCTCCCAGTAATATCAAACCCAGAGTGTGTGAGTGCTCTGTTGTGTCCAACTCTTTGTAACCCCACGGACTGTAGCCTGCCAGGCTCCTGTCCATTGAATTCTCCAGGCAGGAATATTGGAGTGGGTTGCTATTTCCTCCTCCAGGGCATCTTCCCCATCCAGGGATCTAACCAACATTCCTATTCTTTACCTGGTGAGCTACCTTGGAAGCCCAAATCAAACCCAGATAGCAAGGACATGTTCTTATTGTCCACTTGTGAATAATGTGCCTGCCTCCCAGTTTGATCTCAGTACTTAGAAGTACTTTCAGCTTTCCCAAAGTTAGACTGTCTCTCCTTTCGGCCTCCGAAGTAAGCTACTACTATTTTAGCATTTATTAAAGTAATATAATCACATAAGCCTTCCGCATCACACCAGTACTTAAAACACACGTATTTGTTTATACCACTTAGACTGTGTCAGTTGATTGCCATTAATGTAATCCTTGTACACCACTGTTATTTTGNCAGATGCAGTATCTTCTACAAAGACAGGCATTTACTAAGAAAATCAATGGTGTATTATTTAGGGAAAATACATTTCAAAACATTTTAGAAGCACCCTCTTGGCTGCAAAATCAATCATCTAATTATAAATAATTCTGACACTGTGATTAAAGCAGATAGACCCCCGAAAGACCTCAGCCTGGCCCACATATTGCTATTTGTGGCTATAAGTTGGAGAAAGAACTTTCTGGATGGTGATTCTTATCACAGAGCATTTTATTGTGCAGCCTGCCCTGCTGATCCGAATCAGCCCCAAGGCTGGTGGCCAACAGCATTGAGCAGAAGTTGGGGATTCACAGTCTGCAGGGGATGAAACCAGGAAACATTGCCTGAAATCCTCTGTGGCCAGGAAACATGTTCATGGAAGCTCACTCAACCTTGGGTCTACTACACAACAAAGCTGCTTCTCAAGGGCTGGAGGGAGAAGGAGGTTCCCCGGGGTTGGGTTAGTAAATTCATATAGCCCCTTACCCTTCTTTGCCAATTTCTCCAACCTTCAGGGCTTCAACAAGAGGCTCTTTACCTAGTTTGGTCAAATTCATTTTGGTCTCGAGAGTCATCAGAAAGGACCCATTGTAGGACATTTCCAAATCGATCCAGAGTCCTGGAGAAAGGGTTTAAAAAAAAAAAAGGTTTCTTTCCCCTAGAAAAACATGACTACGAATAACAGTATTAAAAGCTATATTTAAAAGTATCTAAGTAGGTATCATATTGCAAGCCTATATATACTGCCTGTACTACCAAGGCATGTGAGAGGAGACTGTGAAATGAGAAGCTTCTAGAAATAGTTCAAGCATCTGGAAAATTGCCAGCATTTCAACACCCATTACAATGATCACAGTGACCTCAGCACACACATTGTTAGAGATGGAAGAGTCCAGTCCTCTGGGTTCTTCTTACACTTAGTAAGAAACACAACCCACAGGAGGAGACGGCTTGTCTCAGGACAAAGGCGGGACGACGTCTGCTGGTTCTCAGTGGGTTAAAGGCAGAGGAGAGGTGCAGAGACTTCACAGCAGGTTGTGCTCTTAAAAGACACAAGTGAGAACCACTGTCTTTCTTAAAATTCTCCCCTCTTGGGGAGTGGGGGTGGGGAGGGGCACAGAAAATGGTTCAGGTTTAGCTTGGTGTGATAAGGATGGTGACAAGACCTTTTACAACACTTTTCTTTCTGGAAGTTGTGTAGTAATGGGAGCAAAAGTATGTTCCAGCCCCAGGATTATCCAGAAAAAGCTGGGTAACCACTTTGTATATCTTTGCTTTAAAACCTGTTCCTTAGAAATCACTCATATTGATGACAACGCTATCTTAGAGGCTTTTGGCTTTGTGGAATTTCACTGGGAAGGCCCATCAGAAGTGGCCACTGACCAGATGTCTAAAATGCAAACAGAGGTCATCTCTTGACCTTCTACCCAAGGTCCTAGAATTCAGCAGGCAGGACAGACCACACTGTGATTTTGACACTCCAAGCGCCACAGCACCTCATGGACTTCCCGTCAAAATGTGGTCCTTTAGATGTGGGTGTTTAGATGTTAATAAACTTATAAGATAAATATCTAAAAGGAAGCAGGAAATTAACTGAAAATCATGTTCACACATAGCTGCATTTTCAAGTAATTACAGTAAATAACCTATTCCCTGTTTGGCCACCAAGCATTAATGGTACAACTCCTCACTAAAGGCAGAATAATTTCCATTTTGCTTTCACCAAACTCCTTTTTATCATAATTGAAGGTAATTATTTTCCATGAATGACCTGGTCTAATTGATATGCAGATCAGCTGTGAATGTCTTTGCAGCAACTCACAAAACTGCTCTATTTCTTGCTTAAGTTAAACACTTAAAAATCATTAATTAGCTTGGTTTCCAAAGACACTATTACTGGAAATAAGGGCACACCTGCTCTAATAAAGATATTTAGTCATTAATCACTTCCAAAAGAAAGGGGATTAGGGTAAAAGGCTTGATATTAATAGATTTTTAAGCTCAATATAAATAGAACATCAATAAAGAAGATACTTCTTTAAAAAAAAAGTTATTTGTTTTTGTGTATCTCCAGCTTTATTTAACTTGAGAATCAATAGACTCAGACTACCTGCTTGCTGTCTGTATTCATACACGATCATTTCCTTTGAAAACCCTACTCAGGTTTCCAATAAATATTACTGGTTCAGATTCCTTTTGAAGGATGTCATATTTATATACAATATACACACACATTTTTTATTTTAGTGCTAACAAGTTTTAAAATTCCAGAGTCATACATAACTTTCCATTTGTACTTATCCCTAGCTTCCCTCTTCATTTTTTTAGAATCAGTTTATTTCACTGGAATACAACTGCTTAACAATGGTGTGTCAGTTTCTGCTGCACAAAACATGAGTCAGCTAAGGCTTCAGATTAAAAAGAACCAGGATTTCATTTGTTATAAAGTGGAAGCGTACGTCTGTTTTTTAAATAAGGGGATATGGATAAAGGTTTGGTAAACAGCTGGTGCACACCCCGGTCATCAGGACACTCCACCCAGTCACCTGTGGTCTGGCCCCTCTGAGCTGAGGCTGGAAAGAGGGGAGAAGAATACGTGGAGCCCAGTCACATGGACCAGGGCTTGGGTTCCCCTGGAAATTTCTCAACCTCTGGGCACCAGCCTCCTCCTCTGTACCAGGGAGATGATGCTGCTTACACAGCCAGCGCCTGGTGCATCCTGGCAGGGCTCTTCCCTTTCTGTTGTCACCGCCAGCCCACTTCCTTGCATGACTCTGGGCTGCAGCCTGGCTTGCTGTTGTTGCCGTGGCACTTGGGAACCAGACCAGAGGAGGCCAAGAGGCCGGAGGGAAGAGGCTGCACCGGGTAGCCAGACAGCCCTGTCTGGCTGGCAAGTGGGGGGTGGTACATGGACATCTGACCAAGCTTGTGCATAGGGGATAGAGCCTGTTTTTATATCACTATTTATGTCCCATGATGGTTGGATGGCATCACCAATTCAATAATGGACACGAACTTGGGCAAACTCTGGGAAACAGTGAGGGATAGGGAGGCCTGGTGTGCTGTAGTCCATGGCTCAAAAGAGTTGGACACAACTGAGCGACTGAACAAAGTATGTCCCAAGAGATCCACCCACGGGGCCCTGCTCAGTCCTCGTTCTCAGTGAAGATGTAGAGTCAAGAATGGTTTGAGAATCTTTAAACACAGATATAAAGTACAAACACTCAAATTATCCTAATATGGCGTGCTTGCATTCAGATGAGGATGAAATGACTATTTGAACATTAGATGCAAAGAAAAAACATGTTTCTGTGACAATGATTCAGCAGCAAAAATCGCCCTGAAAACCTTGGAGCATATATCCCTGGAGCCAAGACCACCTGGTTACATAGTGAGTGAGTCGGGAGCTCCCACCCTGCAGAACTGAAGGATGAAATCGACAGTTACCAAAAAGGGACAAATGTAGCAACACTCAAGGACACACGCTGTCCTGAGTGGCACCCTGACCCCAACAGGCTGCACACTCCTCACCTGGGTGAGCGCGGGAACAGTTTCTTCTGGGCCCTTGACAAAGATTAAGACTTCCTTGTGAGGCATTTCATTTAAAATGCGGCTTTCAGACTCCCTCGGCGGAACCATGGATAAGAATCCCCCTGCCAATGCAGGGGACACAGGTTTGATCCCTGATCTGGGANTAAAGTGGAAGCGTACGTCTGTTTTTTAAATAAGGGGATATGGATAAAGGTTTGGTAAACAGCTGGTGCACACCCCGGTCATCAGGACACTCCACCCAGTCACCTGTGGTCTGGCCCCTCTGAGCTGAGGCTGGAAAGAGGGGAGAAGAATACGTGGAGCCCAGTCACATGGACCAGGGCTTGGGTTCCCCTGGAAATTTCTCAACCTCTGGGCACCAGCCTCCTCCTCTGTACCAGGGAGATGATGCTGCTTACACAGCCAGCGCCTGGTGCATCCTGGCAGGGCTCTTCCCTTTCTGTTGCCACCGCCAGCCCACTTCCTTGCATGACTCTGGGCTGCAGCCTGGCTTGCTGTTGTTGCCGTGGCACTTGGGAACCAGACCAGAGGAGGCCAAGAGGCCAGAGGGAAGAGGCTGCACCGGGTAGCCAGACAGCCCTGTCTGGCTGGCAAGTGGGGGGTGGTACATGGACATCTGACCAAGCTTGTGCATAGGGGATAGAGCCTGTTTTTATATCACTATTTATGTCCCATGATGGTTGGATGGCATCACCAATTCAATAATGGACACGAACTTGGGCAAACTCTGGGAAACAGTGAGGGATAGGGAGGCCTGGTGTGCTGTAGTCCATGGCTCAAAAGAGTTGGACACAACTGAGCGACTGAACAAAGTATGTCCCATGAGATCCACCCACGGGGCCCTGCTCAGTCCTCGTTCTCAGTGAAGATGTAGAGTCAAGAATGGTTTGAGAATCTTTAAACACAGATATAAAGTACAAACACTCAAACTATCCTAATATGGCGTGCTTGCATTCAGATGAGGATGAAATGACTATTTGAACATTAGATGCAAAGAAAAAACATGTTTCTGTGACAATGATTCAGCAGCAAAAATCGCCCTGAAAACCTTGGAGCATATATCCCTGGAGCCAAGACCACCTGGTTACATAGTGAGTGAGTCGGGAGCTCCCACCCTGCAGAACTGAAGGATGAAATCGACAGTTACCAAAAAGGGACAAATGTAGCAACACTCAAGGACACACGCTGTCCTGAGTGGCACCCTGACCCCAACAGGCTGCACACTCCTCACCTGGGTGAGCGCGGGAACAGTTTCTTCTGGGCCCTTGACAAAGATTAAGACTTCCTTGTGAGGCATTTCATTTAAAATGCGGCTTTCAGACTCCCTCGGCGGAACCATGGATAAGAATCCCCCTGCCAATGCAGGGGACACAGGTTTGATCCCTGATCTGGGAGATTACCATATGCTGCAGAGCAATCAGCCTGTGCCTCAGAGCCGGGGAACTGCAAGTACTGAGCCCACACTCCCCCAAGCCTGTGCTCCCCAACAAGAGAAGCCTGCACACCAAGACTCGAGTAGCCCCTGTTTGCCGCAACTAGAGAGAAAACCCATGTGCAGCAATGAAGACCCAGCGCAGACCAAAAAAGCAAATAAAATAACAACAATAAATAAATAATTTTTAAAATTCTGCTTCCTATAACCACCTGGTCTTGGTAGCACTCAAAGACAAAAACCAGAAGTTAAGGAGCAGGACCATTTTTTAAGTCTTTAAACAGGAGTAAGGTGGGCTTCCCCTTGGCTCAGCAGTAAAGAATCCAGCTGCAGCGCAGGAGACACAGGAGAGATGGGTTCAATCCCTGGGTGGGGAAGATCCTCTGGAGGAGGGGCATGGCAACCAACTCCAGTATTCTTGCCTGAAGACTCCCATGGACAGAGGAGCCTGGCGGGCTACAGTCCATGGGGTCGCAAAGAGTCGGACACGACTGAGCGCAGCACAGGGCAGTCATCCTGACAGGCTCTCTGGAAAGAGCACGAATGCAAAGCGTCTTGTCTTAGTCTCTCAGGTTGTGCAACAAAATACCACAAATTACATGGCTGAAAAAACGGATACTTATTTGGCACCGTTTTGGAGGCTGGAAGCCCATGATCAAGGTGCCGGCCGATCCAGTCCTCGTGAGGGCTCTCTTCCTGGCTTGCAGACAGCCACCTTCACCCGTGTCCTCCTGTGGCCGACAGCCTTAGCTCTCTGGTCTCCTCTCATGGGGGCACTAATCCCATCATGACGTCGTCTAAGCCAAATCACTCCAAAGGCCCTGTCTCTACCATCGCATTGCAGGCGGGGCCTCAACAGATGGATCTGGGAGGGACCCAAACACTCAGTCCATGAGGTCTCTACCACACGAGGGGTCTTCATGCTGCGAGGCTGTCCAGTGGTGAAGGGTGGCAGCTGGTTGCAACAAGTCCCTATCGGCCTTTCACTGGCAACAGGGAAGACACAGCTGACAATGCACATGACAAGCTTCAGTCAGGCTTCACACAAGGACCTGAAGGGCTCAGAAGGCTGATTTTCTGTTTCTCTTCAACTAAGGGAAGGATCAGTTTCCACCACCACTGCTATCCAGAGGGAGACTGCGGCAAAAGTTACTATTCACTTTTACTGCGGCAAAAGTGAGTAGTAGTGTAACTCCACCCCAAAATGTTTAGAGTTCTTTTTTCTTTTAACATAGCTTCTGTCTTTTTTTTTCCCTCCTGGCTGCAGTGGATCTTAGCTGCGGCCCTTGGNCGGCAAAAGTGAGTAGTAGTGTAACTCCACCCCAAAATGTTTAGAGTTCTTTTTTCTTTTAACATAGCTTCTGTCTTTTTTTTTCCCTCCTGGCTGCAGTGGATCTTAGCTGTGGCCCTTGGGATCTTTATCACGTCATGTGGGATCTTTCTTGTTGCGGTGCACAGGCTCTCTAGTTGTGATACTAGGGCTCAGCAGTTGCGGGGCACAGGCTTAGCTGTTCCACGGCATGTAGGATCTGAGTTCCCCAATCAGGGATCAAACCCACGTCCCCTGCATTGCAAGGTGGATTCTTAATCACTGGAACCACCAGGAAAGTCCTGTTTATTGAGTTCTTGACAAAAGCTCTGAGACCTTCAGACTTTGAGCTAAACCCCTATCCTCAGGAAGTTGATGCCTGATGAATAACAACAGCCTGGGCTGTGGGGAGCAGAGCAGACTGAGATGCCACCACAGGTAAAACATGTACCCTGGTGCATGTCACCCGAGACAAGCAGAACAGAGCTTCTTCTGCCTTCTCCCTGGTAGTTGATTTAATGAGGTCGCAAAGAGTCGGACACGCCTGAGCAACTGAACTGAACTGAACTGAACTAGGGCTTCCCTGGTGGCTCAGTGGTAAAGAATCTGCCTGTTGGGCAGGAAATGGGCTCAGTCCCTGGGTCAGAAGATCCCCTGGAGGAGCGCATGACAACCCACTGCAATATTCTTGCCTGGAGAATCCCACGGATAGAGGAACCTGGCAGGCTACAGTCCATGGAGTTGCAGAGTCGGACATACTAAAGTGACTGAGCACAAAGGCATTAGGACTAAGAAGCAGTCTTACCATGCTGGTAAAAATCTAGTACTTTCACTTAGCAATTCACTGCTGAGTTTACTATTAAAATAACTAAGTGGCCTCAGTCTCACTGGAACAGGTTAAGGGGCAGGGGCAGCTCAGGAGGTAAGAGACTCTACAAGCCTTGCTCACTGAGCCCAGCTCGTGTTACCTGCTCCCCTACTTCCCTCTACCTGTAACTGACGGCTGATTTTCTCTCTGAAAGCCAACACCTGGCATCCAAAGAACAAAAGCTCTCAAAATGGAAGATGTAGTCATATGTTATCAAGAACGGATGTTTGAGTTATTCAGCTCTTAGACAAGCACATCGGTGACTGTTCTGTTCCTGGCAAACAGACCGGTGCCATGCTGCTCCCTGGGATACCGCAGGAAACTAGTATTGTTCCTCGTACTTGGGTGTGTCCTTTAGGACAGATGTCATCTTTGGTTCTTTTGACCTGTAACTGTTCTTGGAATGGCTCCACCTTTCAAGGTCGACACAGTCCCAAATCAGAGTCTCTCCTCCCCACCTCACCCAAGACCTGCAAATGGGTACATTTTTCTCCTTTCCGCAGAAAGTATGTTTTTTCTTTCTGCAACACCATCTGGCCAGACAGTGTATGTGCCGTTCTTGTGCTGAGCCCCACGGTCTGGCCTCGTCACTGGTCAGCCCCAGGCAGCTGCTCTCTTGATAAGGGTATAGCCAATGGCACGGGAAGCTCACAGACTGACTCTGGTTGCACTCAGCTCACAGCACTGAATAAAGGCACCAGGGACCATAAATCAAGGTCCAGAAGACAGTGTAGATGGTGGACCTGCCAGTCATGACTATGGGCATCTCTGGAGACAGACCAGCTTCCCATTCCTGTGGGACACAGTCATCTTTCCAGAGAATCTGAGCTCTTTAGTGGAAACCTGGGTTGCTGGTTGGGTATCTTGAAACAGGGAAAACTGGTATCACACGGCTCTTTTCATCCACTCAGTGACCATCTGCAGATTTAACTCCATGTTGCAAACATCCTGAAGACTAAATGAATTAATCTGAACCTGAGGGGGTCACAGTCCATGTCCCTGGTTCATCCTGACACTGCTGATGCCCCTACAGGCACTGCTCTGAGACCTCTGGTTCCAGGTGTGGAAGATAAAAGCCTGGCCGACAGCCGAGGGTCCCTATTGCACCCCTTCAGGAAGATTTTACTGATCAGGCTTGTAGCAGTGAACACCAGCAGCTTCCTGCGTGTCACCTGGGCTCCCTGAGGGTAATGCAAAGAGTTTCATCTCCACCATGACCAACAAAGGAGAGGCTCCTGCCCTCAGCATTCTGTGGATGGGGAAACCGAGGTGCTGGGTGCTCAGTAACCTCCTGAGGCCTCGCTGTGGGATCACAAAGGAGCAGGGCCCGAAGGCAGGTGGCCTGGCCCAGAGCCGGCATGCACACAAACCTCTGGCCTGGAAGCTGTGGAGCAGGATGAAGGTGAGGCTGCTGAGCAGCCTCTGGCATGTCACTCCCATCTCTGAGCTTTGGTTTGTTCATCTAAACAGCGCAGGGTCCTGCTAGGGAACCTCCGATTGCCTTCTCAAGTCTAAACAGTCAATCTAACCAATTCTTTAAGGGTTGGAAAAAGGAGCTATACATTTTCCATGAATTTTTTTAAACTTTTTACTTTCTTTTGGGGTACAGCCAATTAACAATGCTGTGATAGTTTCAGGTGAACAGCTGCGAAGGGACTCAGTCATACATAAACAGGTACCCATTCTGCTCCAAACGCCCCTCCCAACCAGGCTGCCACATAACATCGAGCAGAGTTCCCTGTGCTGTACAGTAGGTCCTTGATGGTTATCCATTATTTTAAATTAATTTTTATCCATAAGAAAAAAAGCTCAGGAGAGAATGGATATACCAGATGTAGCAGAAACAGTCACCCGGTTATCTCTGAGTGGTGGGATGAAGGGTTATATTTTCCTTTTTCCTTTTCTAAATATTCAAGCTTTCCCCACGTTGGGTATTCGTTGGATGAATGAAGGTTAAACATTACCCTAACAGAGTTAATAAAACAACCAGAAAGAGCTTGGCCTGGTGGCCCTCCAAGGTCAGGCCCAAGGGAGAGCAGCCAGTGGGGATAAGGTGGGGAGGGGGAGGTTGTGTGGCCTGTGGGGAAGGAAGGAGACCAGTCCCTGCCCCACAAGAGGTGTGTGGGGGGCGGGCAGGGATCGGAGAAAGGTGCAAAGCCAATTTCTAAGGGACGGCCTCTCTCCACCTTCTGGCCACCCGCTACTGGTGGGAAGTGAAAGTGGCCCAGGAAGTAAGGGTCCTTTTCCCTTATTTTCTGCATGAGATCCGGCTGTGTGTCCTGGAGCCAGGATAGGTCAGTGGTGGCAGATGACTCCAGCGAAGTCCCCAGAGTCAGTTTTAACAAGTCACTCCTGATTTTAATTTCCCTCAAAGCAAAGGTTTCTCTTAGAGCAATGGAACCCAAGCCACACCATCCCTTCCATCACATGCATCCTTTGCAGAATTGGAAAAACCTAATTTGATCAAACTTTTAAAACCCACAGGCTTTATGTCTTTATCATTCCTTTCTTTAGTAACATTTCCTCCCTTGTTATGTAAGCAGGCAGATCTCTACAATTTGCCCCGAAAGGAGTCAAGTAAGCCTCAGATGGATTAAAAACTGGCAAAGCTTTGATCTGTATAATAAAATGTCTGGCTGCAGCTCTGGCTCCAGAGGAACAGGAAAGAGACTTTAGTGTATTTCACTCAAAGCCTTACAAAGCTGCCCTGAGAGGCTGCAGAGTTCACAGCCACTGGGACGCTTCTTAAACGCTTCAAAGCCTAGCTCTGGCCCTGCCCCCATCTCTTTGGAAATTTCTACTAATTCAACAAAGGACAGTCCTGAGATAAGAGACTGCAAATGCATTAGAAAACAGAGCATGCACACGTATTATTATATTTACTTTCTTTAAGCCCAACTCTCAGGAGGTTTATGTTAGCTGATCATTTACCAGCTCGTTACCAGCCAATTTCTAATGAGGCAAAGGGCAACCCAGAGCCTGCTAGAGCCAGAGGAAGGCAGGCCGCCCTGGAATGCCGACGGGGACGAGATCTGGGCTCCGCACCTGACATGTAGATAATGCAGCTTTTAAAATTTCACTTGCGGTTGACAGAACTCTAATAAGGCCATTTGTAAAGAAACAATCCTTTTCAGCTTTACTCTTGGTGAATCAGAAATTAATGAAACCTGGGAACACTCAGTACTCTTGCCTGGAAAATCCCATGGATGGAGGAGCCTGGTGGGCTGCAGTTCATGGGGTCGGTGAGAGTTGGAAATGAATCAGTGACTTCACTTTCACACACTGGAGAAGGAAATGGCAACTCACTCCAGTGTTCTTGCCTGGAGAATCCCAGGGACCTGGGAACCTGGTGGGCTGCTGTCTATGGGGTCACACAGAGTCAGACACGACTAAAGCAACTTAGCAGCAGCAGCAGGAACACTCAGCTTCATCAAAGTGTAGACATGATTAAGTGGTCACAGGTGATCTCAACATGCTATTATATCAACCTCTGGATTTGCAAATATTACTCTGCTCTTTCTCTGAAATCGATGAGATNAGGGTGCGAGGCGCTAGCTGCGCCTCAGGCCCACTCCCCTCACACTTTGCTGTGGCGTCTCTTGTTGCGGAGTGTGGGCCCGAAGGCACGCCGGCCTCAGTACTTGCGGCGCGCCAGCTGAGTTGCCCCGAGGCACATGGGATCTTCCTGGACCAGGGGCGGAACCTACGTCCCCTGCATTGGCAGGTGGACTCTTAACCACTAGACCACCAGGGAAGCCCAAAGCCTCTTTCCACTTAGACTAGAATTATAGTGTTCCGCAAAAAGCTCGGGAACAAAGTAAGAGAGAAAATAACTACAACTTCTCAAGAGAGTGATGTTTGTTTTGAAGTAAATGTTTTGTAAAATTTATAAACTCTAGCATCTACTTTTATCTCTGTAAGGCTCCATCAGATGGCTCTGAACATATTTAGTGAAATCAAGTTCTGTGTTGTATACATTTGATGTAAATGCAAAGAGTTTGTTTTTTTTTTCCAGCTCTACAGTTAGAAGCTCTAACAAGTATTTCATCTGACAGTGAAGCTCATATTTCCTAGTTCTCATCCGGAGAAGGCAATGGCACCCCACTCCAGTACTCTTGCCTGGAAAATCCCATGGACGGAGGAGCCTGGTAGGCTGCAGTCCATGGGGTCACTAAGAGTCGGCACTGAGCAACTTCACTTTCACTTTTCACTTTCATGCATTGGAGAAGGAAATGGCAACTCACTCCAGTGTTCTTGCCTGGAGAATCCCAGGGACCTGGGAGCCTGGTGGGCTGCTGTCTATGGGGTCACACAGAGTCAGACACGACTAAAGCAACTTAGCAGCAGCAGCAGGAACACTCAGCTTCATCAAAGTGTAGACATGATTAAGTGGTCACAGGTGATCTCAACATGCTATTATATCAACCTCTGGATTTGCAAATATTACTCTGCTCTTTCTCTGAAATCGATGAGATGCTGCTGCTGCTAAGTCACTTCAGTCGTGTCTGACTCTGTGTGACCCCATAGACGGCAGCCCACCAGGCTCCCCCATCCCTGGGATTCTCCAGGCAAGAACACTGGAGTGGGTTGCCATTTCCTTCTCCAATACATGAAAGTGAAAAGTGAAAGTGAAGTCGCTCAGTCGTGTCTGACCCTTAGCGACCCCATGGACAGCAGGTTACCAGGCTCCTCCGTCCATGGGATTTTCCAGGCAAGAGTACTGGAGTGGGGTGCCATTGCCTTCTCCGGATGAGAACTAGGAAATATGAGCTTCACTGTCAGATGAAATACTTGTTAGAGCTTCTAACTGTAGAGCTGGAAAAAAAAAACAAACTCTTTGCATTTACATCAAATGTATACAACACAGAACTTGATTTCACTAAATATGTTCAGAGCCATCTGATGGAGCCTTACAGAGATAAAAGTAGATGCTAGAGTTTATAAATTTTACAAAACATTTACTTCAAAACAAACATCACTCTCTTGAGAAGTTGTAGTTATTTTCTCTCTTACTTTGTTCCCGAGCTTTTTGCGGAACACTATAATTCTAGTCTAAGTGGAAAGAGGCTTTGGGCTTCCCTGGTGGTCTAGTGGTTAAGAGTCCACCTGCCAATGCAGGGGACGTAGGTTCCGCCCCTGGTCCAGGAAGATCCCATGTGCCTCGGGGCAACTCAGCTGGCGCGCCGCAAGTACTGAGGCCGGCGCGCCTTCGGGCCCACACTCCGCAACAAGAGACGCCACAGCAAAGTGTGAGGGGAGTGGGCCTGAGGCGCAGCTAGCGCCTCGCACCCTGCCAAGGGCAATGGCCATGCAGAGCCTGCTCACACGAAAGCTCAGGTCCCAGTGACTGGCATGTGAGCATCTCTGGGCTGGAGGAGGATCCTTAAGGATCCAGAAGACTAGAAGGACTAGGAGGCGAAGTCCAGATACACCCCCCATCATTTTAAGGCTGTGACCATTAAAACAGAAGACACACAACATGAAATATGGTTAAAAACGCCTCCCCTAAAGTGAAAGTCGCTCAGTTGTGTCTGACTCTTGGAGACCCCAGAGACTATACCCGCCAGGTTCCTCTGTCCATGGAACTCTCCAGGCAAGAATACTGGAGTTGGCAGCCATTCCCTTCTTCAGGGGATCTTCTTGACCCAGGGATCAAACCCACTGCAGGCAGATTCTGCACCAGCGAAGTCCAAACACAAAAACAGGGAAGCCTCCAATGCTCACCAAACACAAAGCCTTGGTTTCCAATCTGCAGTGGTGGCAGTATTTTAACATTCATATGATTGCTCAGTTCCTCTCTAGAGCTAAGAGTTACCTTGGTGGTCAACGTAAGGCTTGAAGGCCTGAAGGATTTTTGGCACAGCTACCCCCATGTCAAGTTCCGTCAGAGTTAACTCATTCATGAAGTACGGGAGCTGGAGGAGAAAAGGGAAAACGAAGCAGACACATCAGTAGCCTGGTTAATGTTAGAAATCAACAGTCTCTCAGAGGGAGCGATGGGGTGGGGGGAACACATTTATTTAGCCAAAATTTATTAAGCGCACACCACATACGAGGCATCATGTTACAGACAGAGCCGTGGATGAGTCAGGCAAGGCTGAAGGGGCAGAAACAGAAAAGGAGACAGCCTAACTCAGAGACTGACTGGGCTCAGAGAAAGCAAGGTAGGCGATGGGGAGGGGGAGGCTGGGGAGTTTCGGATATGGTCAGTGAAGGCTTCTCTGAGGGTGCTGAGTGGCCAGAGGCCAGACTGTGGAGAAGGATTCAGTCATGATGGTCAGGTTGATAATGCCCAGGGTTGGCTAAAGCCTGGGAAAATGGACCTCCGAGAGGACTAGTGTGGAAGACAGAAAGTCTACAGAACATTTCCTGTAGGCCAACTGACAACATATATTAAAATCCTTCCCAAAAAAATCACGTCCTTTGACCCCTGTGCTAGACTTTTTCCCTTTGCCCCCATGGATTTGAGTTCCTCTCTACAGCCCAGGAGGCCGGTCTGCAGGAACCGCATCGGTGACCTCTCTCGCCTTCTGACTTCTGGTTGAGCTTGGCCGGTGGGACACAGAGTGGGCGGGGGGCTGGGAGGTATCCAGAGAGAGGTCCTGTCGGGCACTTGTCCCCTCCCTTTGCTCAAGGCCACAGCTCCTGCCAGACAGGCAGCACCTTCGCACAGCCACCCAGCCTGAGTTTGGGTAACCACTCCCTGCCAGCCCGGGAGTACACACTAGGACTTTTGGTTTCTCTGCATCAGTCCACACCTTTCAAATCCTCCCTTTATTAAACTCTCCCCCGCGGCTTGTTCCATCTGAAGGTGTCACGTGTTTCCCACTGGGACCCTGACTAACACAGCTGTCAGTAAGAATTTACTCTAAATGAACTAACGTAAGAGTGCTGGTATCATGCTTAGAAATTCCTACTTCACCTCAGGAGTACAAAAATTAATGCTATGCTTCCTCCACCTGGATTTATATATGTGTATGTATATTTTAAACACTATAGTTTAGGTAGTCCATTCCTAACTTTAGTGTAAGACATAAATTAGGAATTTACCTTAATTTTTTCCCCAAAGGCTACTCAGGCGTCTTAACCTATCTCTAAATCTTTTCCTACTGACCTGCAAAGCCACCTTTCAATATGAGATTCCCACCTCACTGGAGTCTGTATTGAGCAGTTTCCTACCAGTATCAAAGTGCTTTTATTACTGTAGCTTTAAAATACATATTTAAATCTGGCAAGTCCCTTTCTTTTCTTTTCTCCAGAATTTTCTTAGTCTTATAAATACTGCTCCAGTTAAACATTAGAATAATTTTATAAAATTTAGAATATAATTAAGAGTTTTTAAAAAACTGAACATATGCTGTACAGTTCCCATAAAACGAGAAGCATGGAGCCAAGCATGAATTTCATGCCTATTTGGGCTGGACCTCTTTAGCTGTCTCTCTGCAGAGAAACTCAAGACATTTTCAGGATTCGCCAGTCAGAGAATGTCATCTCTGATTTTTTGTGGGGATAGAAGTGTTAAATAGGTTATGATGTCTGAGATGGACAAAACATGACTAGAGACAGTATTCAAATGTGTGTTCTGAATTGGTGGTTGCTTTATTTGGAAAACCCTTTTTCCAAAGCATCAATGTTACATGGTTCTTGGCCTCCCAATCAGCCTACAGAAATGGTACTTAGCCAAGAATATAGCCAAAATCTGGCACCCCTGCCCCAGTCCTTTGTGTCTATTATTGTCATCCTCACACCCAGTGTTTCTGGACCAGGTCAGGTTTCTATGGGAACAGGAGTCGACACTGAGACAGGGAGTGAATTGCAGATAGAGAACATGGTGTCCCTCACTGTGCCCTGTCCAGCCTCCCACCCACCCCCATCCTGGTTCCTTAGAGTCCCCAGAGGGCAGAGGAAGGACCTGAGACGAAAGCGGGAACTGAAGGAGACTGAGAAAGGCTTGGTGCGGTGGTGGGTGCCAATTACCAGTAAGCAGGAGGGGGCGTGGAGATCAGCCGGGCATCTCTCCTACCTACTTGCCTGAGTGCCCAACTCCAAGATGCTACAACATTTCTAACCAACCCCCACCCCTGCCTGGCTCAGATCTATGATCTGAATCCAAACTCTCAGGACCAGGACCAAGAGCAGCTTCCTTCCTGTGCTGCAGGGCGGGTGGGGGACAAGGAAAGTTCACTCCCCCAACAGAGACTCTCCTCTTCCCACCCAAGGAACCCACTGTGTGCTCTTCACGTAAACCCAGCTGGGGACCGGGCACTCTCCAGGTTGCTGGGGGGTGAGCTGGAAACCACTGGAATATCTGAGCAGCATCTGCGGCCCTGGGCACAGAGGCCATAACTACTGAGGGCTCGAAGGTGGTGCCGGAGCAGCCGGCCAAGCCCAGGGTGTACCTACTGTCGGGACAAAAACTCAGCTTGTTTTAAACCCATCACTGGGCACTAGCTACACACACAGGGCTGCTCCTTCATGATGTGAGTCATAATCACGGGTGAAGGTGACAAGCTGAGACTGCAGCCAGCCAAGAGCTGTCCATGTGTCAGGCCCTCGAGGAGACCAGGCGACAGGGGAGATCTCTGTCCCAGGGGCAGCTGAGGACCCTCCAGCCATTCTGGCTCCTGACTGGTCATTCACCAACACTCAGCACTGGATTTACGCAACGGCCCTGCCTAGGGAGACTTGGCTATTTGATAGTAGGAGTTCTCTTGGCAGGGGTGGTGGCAGGTTCAGAAGTTGGGTGACACCCTGCTGCCTTCAGGTGGCGGGGGGGTAGGAGGTGCTGAGGCTGGCAGTATGGGGAGGACAGCCCCTGCCTCTGAACTTCTGGTGCTGCTGGATTGGGGCCACTTTCTCCTCCCTAACCTCCCAGCACCCTGGCCTCAAAAAACAGGAGGAGGTTTAAGTTCATGTCCTGCAAAATAGCCCACATGGCCAGCCAGCAAAGGGAGAAGATGAAAATGAGAGACTTTTCTCAACCTCTTCTGGGTTAAGGGGCCCCACGGTTCTCCACCTGGGGTGGACTCCCAGCACACAGCACTCTGGTACCCTGTGCCAGTCTGTTCTGGAACGTCTGTAAGGGGAGGGCGGTGTTCCTCATCATCATGACCCGTGGCCCTCCTGCTCAGGGAAGCACCCACGACGGTCTCTGGGAGAGGAGAGGTACCAGCCCCGCCCTGCACCTCCACCCAGAACTCAAGCCCTCCATGGTTTCCCAGAAAGCAGAGGAGGCTGAGAGAGCTCCAGGGTGGCTGCTGGCCTGTCCACTCCAAACTGCTTCCCCGGGGACCTGACCAGCGGAGCAGGCAGCCCTCAACCCGCTCGGAGAACACAAACAGGCTGGCCTTGTCCACAGACCTCCCGCACACCCCTGCCCTGAGCTCTGCCCTGAGCCCTCCCACACCCCTGCCCTGAGCTCTGCCCTGAGCCCTCCCACACCCCTGCCCTGAGCTCTGCCCTGAGCCCTCCCACACCCCTGCCCTGAGCTCTGCCCTGAGCCCTCCCACACCCCTGCCCTGAGCTCTGCCCTGAGCCCTCCCACACCCCTGCCCTGAGCTCTGCCCTGAGCCCTCCCACACCCCTGCCCTGAGCTCTGCCCTGAGCCCTCCCACACCCCTGCCCTGAGCTCTGCCCTGAGCCCTCCCACACCCCTGCCCTGAGCTCTGCCCTGAGCCCTCCCACACCCCTGCCCTGAGCTCTGCCCTGAGCCCTCCCACACCCCTGCCCTGAGCTCTGCCCTGAGCCCTCCCACACCCCTGCCCTGAGCTCTGCCCTGAGCCCTCCCACACCCCTGCCCTGAGCTCTGCCCTGAGCCCTCCCACACCCCTGCCCTGAGCTCTGCCCTGAGCCCTCCCACACCCCTGCCCTGAGCTCTGCCCTGAGCCCTCCCACACCCCTGCCCTGAGCTCTGCCCTGAGCCCTCCCACACCCCTGCCCTGAGCTCTGCCCTGAGCCCTCCCACACCCCTGCCCTGAGCTCTGCCCTGAGCCCTCCCACACCCCTGCCCTGAGCTCTGCCCTGAGCCCTCCCACACCCCTGCCCTGAGCTCTGCCCTGAGCCCTCCCACACCCCTGCCCTGAGCTCTGCCCTGAGCCCTCCCACACCCCTGCCCTGAGCTCTGCCCTGAGCCCTCCCACACCCCTGCCCTGAGCTCTGCCCTGAGCCCTCCCACACCCCTGCCCTGAGCTCTGCCCTGAGCCCTCCCACACCCCTGCCCTGAGCTCTGCCCTGAGCCCTCCCACACCCCTGCCCTGAGCTCTGCCCTGAGCCCTCCCACACCCCTGCCCTGAGCTCTGCCCTGAGCCCTCCCACACCCCTGCCCTGAGCTCTGCCCTGAGCCCTCCCACACCCCTGCCCTGAGCTCTGCCCTGAGCCCTCCCACACCCCTGCCCTGAGCTCTGCCCTGAGCCCTCCCACACCCCTGCCCTGAGCTCTGCCCTGAGCCCTCCCACACCCCTGCCCTGAGCTCTGCCCTGAGCCCTCCCACACCCCTGCCCTGAGCTCTGCCCTGAGCCCTCCCACACCCCTGCCCTGAGCTCTGCCCTGAGCCCTCCCACACCCCTGCCCTGAGCTCTGCCCTGAGCCCTCCCACACCCCTGCCCTGAGCTCTGCCCTGAGCCCTCCCACACCCCTGCCCTGAGCTCTGCCCTGAGCCCTCCCACACCCCTGCCCTGAGCTCTGCCCTGAGCCCTCCCACACCCCTGCCCTGAGCTCTGCCCTGAGCCCTCCCACACCCCTGCCCTGAGCTCTGCCCTGAGCCCCCCCACACCCCTGCCCTGAGCTCTGCCCTGAGCCCTCCCACACCCCTGCCCTGAGCTCTGCCCTGAGCCCTCCCACACCCCTGCCCTGAGCTCTGCCCTGAGCCCCCCCACACCCCTGCCCTGAGCTCTGCCCTGAGCCCTCCCACACCCCTGCCCTGAGCTCTGCCCTGAGCCCTGCCCTGAGCCCTCCCACACCCCTGCCCTGAGCTCTGCCCTGAGCCCCCCCACACCCCTGCCCTGAGCTCTGCCTCGAGACCCGCTCCTCAGGCTGAGGTGGTGCCTCTTCCTTCTCAGGGCCTGGGGAAGGGATGACAGTGACCAGCGTGGCAGGGAGAGCCTGCCTGAGTCAGGAAGGGCTCTGTTCATGATCTAAAGGAACCAAACCGAAGCTCCTCCACGTCCACAGTTTCTTCTAGCGCCATCTTACCTTCATTCACTGTCTCCTAACATGGAGTCCCTGAACTCTCTGAGATCATGGGCAGGATTCTGTGTCATGGTGCATTTTTCTAGGGAAAAGATCCATATGTTTCTGCTTCTCCAAGGTGGCTATGACTGAAAAGACCCACTGACCTCAGCTCTTGACTGGGCAAGCTGTCTGTGAGGATCTGGTGACCAAAGCAACTCTTCCTTGGCGGGGTGTTCACTGGATCAAAACCTTAAGTCTAAGTCACCTAACTCAGGTCTCTTGGTTGGCAAAAGTGGTACTGAATGAGTCACTAAGTGGCAACAATGAGGAACACTTAGGCAAGTTTAGATTCACTTCCAGGTGGGCCTGCACCAGCACCAGGACTGTTTCTTCAGCAGAGAGCCCAAAATAAAAACACCATCTGGCCAGAAGTAAAGGTCAAATGCAGACACACTGAGAGTGCAACGGAGGCCTTCCCAGCTTTGAGAGGAGTTGGGAAAGAGGCCTTATGTAGTCTGGCATTTTCCTCACAGCACTTGCTGTGTGGCCAAGACTATGTGACTGGGTGAGCTCTCCCGCCATACAATTCAAGTTCATTACTAACTTAAAGATAACAGAATTCTACACAGAGAAACAGCTACAAAAGCTCACGTGGTCCCAAATAGAATCCTGGATGTGATCATCCTAACGTGGATAACAATGAGGGCCATGGAAGAAAAAAAGTAAACAGGAACAGTCACTAAATCCCCAGATGCAGTTAGTCAGAAGGTCAAGGTCACAGCCCAGATGTGTTATCTGGGAAGAACTCACTGCTCTCCATTTGTTCTATGTTTTCAACTTCATTATTTTTCACTTAGGACGTAACGTATAAGATTTCCAGAAATTAAGATGTGATGAATTGGAAGGTTCTTGTGTGGAAAACCATACCTTTATTTTGCTGAGCTTCATTTGGATTTTCTTAGACACCAGGTCAGACCAGTACTTCTCTCCTAAGAAGTCCCAAAACATTCTTCCAAGCAAGGCATTCACCCAGGCTTCCTGTTCCTCCTCCTCGGAGGGTGGCACCTCTGGCAACTGGCAAAAGGAAAGGGCCCCAAATTAGCTAGAAAGCAACTGGAGAACAAGACAGGTGCTTATTTTTATAAAGTCACTGAAAGTTCCTCCCTCTTGAGATACGGGAACCACATGAGTCGTATTTCTTCCCTATAAATTACAAGTCCCACATTATGTCAGTGAACAAGAAAAAGAGAAACAAAAGCCACCATCACCCATGAAAACTCCTCTTTGTCTATTTTCTTTTGCGACCAGTCTTCCTGTGCACCAGCTAATATTTCAGACAATTAGCTCAGCCATATTACCCTACCACACCCCCCTCCCCTGCCCCCAAATCAGCTTGGTACCAACGTCCTGATTCAGTGACACATCCGATCAAACACTTGCCTTTCTTCCAGGTAAGATTCCCAAGACGTCTAATTGTCGAGCTGGTCTCCCCAGGCAGCCCCAGGACTCTCACATTTAGCCTAACTCCTATAAGGTCACGATTCTCTTGGGTGAAGGGCAAGGGTTGCTTAGAAATACTGGTGTCTGGGTCCTATATCTGGAGATGCTAATATAAGTGGGTAAGAGGATTTTCTAGAAACTCTCTCATGGATGCAATGAGCAGGTGAGGTTGAGACCCACAGCGCTGGATTAGAGAGAGGAATTCTGTGCAACTCCTACAGCTGTCCTCTTCCATCTCAGCCCAGGCCTACCCTCTACTGGATACGATCCATCCGAAACGCCTGTCATGGCCAATGTGCAAGGCGGTGGTGGTGGTTTAGTTGCTAAGTTGTATCCGACTCTGCGGCCCCATGGGTTGTAACCCTCCAGGCTCCTCTCTCCATGGAATTTTTCAGGTAAGAATAACTGGAGTGCGTTGCTATTCCCTTCTCCAGGGGATCTTCCTGACGCAGGGAGTGAACCCAGGTCTCCTGCACTGCAGGTGGATTCTTTACTGATTGAACCACCAGGGAAGCCCAATGTGGGAGGTGGGAAAAGAGCAAACCCTGTCAGCCTCTAATTTCCAAGGCAGAGTATTGAGCTCTAGACTCTTGGTGGGAGAGGGCCAGGGTGGGGGACAAGAAGAGGGAGACGTGGCCAGGACACCCACGGCCCCCGTCATGGTGCAAGTGATGCCTGGTGGCACCCACTGACCCTACACCCGGCCCCAGGGTAAGACTCCTTCTCAGGCTCCCTCACTGGCTTCTCACAAATACCCCAGAAAGACAGAACTCTGACTTCTATTTTAGGAGGAGAAAACAGCCTCAGCACCGATCAGTCTCCTGCCTGAGGCCCCTAATTCATCAGCGCAGCCTGACTCACAGCCCCACTCGCCCATCCTCCAGTGCTCTATCCTGTGGGAGGAAGAGGGACTGACTGGCCCCTCGTGTGACAGCCTTGTCCTGTGCCGAGGGCTCTAATGAGATGACAGCTTCACAGAATCAATTAGCCTTGGAAAGCAAAGGCCAAAAGGACCAGAAATGCAGGATCTGCGGGCTGTTCACCCTTCCTCTTCCCTCTCCGGCTGATACAAATGCATTTGGATTCCTCACGGCTGCCTGCAGCCGTTACACACAGAGATTCCTCTGTGCTCCACGCGTGCTGGCTCACGCCAGTCACGTCTGTCCTGGGAAGCCCCACAGAGCTGTGCCCTAGGCTGGTGGTAGAGTACACACGTGCGTGGCCTGGTGCTCATGGATTTGACACTTAAGAGATCTGGTGACGTGCGAGTGTCCTAAAGGTCTATGGCAGGTATCTATGTGTGACTCTTCTGAAGTCCGGAGCCCTTAGGGTCTGACCTAGCTGAACTGGTCACTGAGCGTGTGTGGAGCTTGGCAGACCACCCAGCGCCCACCTGTCCTCTACCCCCATCAGAGCGCATGCTGTCTTTTACTTTGGGGACTTGGTGTTCACCTGCATTTCCCTATGTAATTTTACTGCATATAAGCAGGGATATTCTATGTTCGAGGAGTCCTTCAAATTGCGATGTTTTCAAAGTTCTCCCTTATGAATGTTGGTGAGTTTCATTAAAAAAAAAAAAAAAAGATTAGGTTGAAAAAATAAACACATGTCGGTCCCTGCATTTTGGAAGACACGGCTCCAGCCGCCTGGTGTGAGCAGCTGCAGGGCACCCTCTCTGTGCCCTTCTCCTGCTGCACAGGCTTCCGAGAGCAACCAGGGCACCCTGGCCACCAGGTCCTAGATGGATGAGCGGGAGTCTGTGCCCAGCAAGCACTGTCATGCCTCAAGTTGTACGTGGCTTTTGGAGTCACTTTTTTCCTCTGCCCGAACGTCTGCACCCCACCCGAGGGGGATCCGGTCTAGCTTTTCCGAGGTTACTCACTGTCTCTGAGTCACATTAGATTATCCACGCAGACTTCTGAGTGGGCGCGCACCCAAGGACAATGCCCCCCACCCCCCGGGGAGCCAGGCAGAGCCCAGATGCTGCCCACACAGGGCAGCACATGTCACGCTCAGATCTGCAGGCTGTGCAGAGAAGAGGCCCCTCCTTCTCCTCTCCTGTGGGAGGGCTGGCCCTTCACTAACCTCTCCTTACACCCGAGCTATTCACAAGAAACGGGGCTTAACACAAAACAGCAAGAAACAAAGCCTATTTCACAGCTTTTGTCCAAGCCAAAGGCATATGACGTGGAAACAAATTTCCGAAATGACCGACCAGCAGGTTGTGCTTTTCTTTTCAACGGTTCCTTTTCCTAATGCAGGGTTTCGCCTCAGACTTGAGGGGGACAAAGAGAAACCCAGGAGCAGCAGAACACTGACAATGCATCAGAGCAGCTTTATGGACAAAATCTGGGCTCAACAGGCTGCTAGAAAGAATGCATTTTCAATGAAAGTCATAAACATATAAGACCTTAAACAATAAATGTGCATAAATTTCCTCAGGCTGGTATTTGGCTGCAGAGACGAATGTAAGAAGCATATTCATGCTACCATTTCAACTAAAGATGTATATTTAGAAAGGGTACGTTTCTAAAAATGGCTCCCAAAATAAAGTTTGGAGAGCTCAATGGCCGAGAGCTGAAGCAAGGCCATTAGAACTGTCTGATTAGCTCTCGCAAGGTATTTTATTAAAAACTAACCCGTAGAAAGAAAACAGTACAGATTTACTCTGTGTGGTTTACTTGTCTCCTATTACAAACGGCCAGATGAGCCCAGCTTTTTAGGGACAAAAAGAGCTTAGGGCTTTGCTGCTAAGGTTTGGTCACACACAATCTGGTGTCATGAGGGTTTCACAAAGGGCTGCATGGTCCAGGAGAAGGAACAGTGGAAGACCCTCCCACAGGGGCTGTTTCCCCAGTTACAAAACCAAGCGTAAGTACCATAGAAAACACCCATAATCCCACTACCCAGATTTAATTATTTAAAACATTACAACTATATCTTCTTTTGGTCTCTTTTCAATATATATATACTTTTAAGAATACGTTGCTTAAAAAAAAACAAACAGATATAACTAACGTGGTTTTTGTATCCTTTTATAAAAACAGATGTACGGAGAGATAATCCAGGAGGCACTACTGGTAAAGAACTCACCTGCCAATGCAGGAGACTCAAGAGACTCAGGTTCAGTCCCTGGGTTGGGAAGATCCCCTGGAGAAGGGTACGACAACCTTCTCCAGTATTTTTGCCTGGAGAATCAAATGGACAGAGGAGCCTGGCGGGCTAGAGTCCATGGAGTTGCAAAGAGTCAGACACGACTGAACTGACTACGGACACAGCACAATCCACATACCATACATTCACCCATTCAAAGAACATAGTCAGTGCCATTCGATATAGTCAGAGTCGTGAAGCCATGAGCAGAGTCAACTTTAGGATGTCTTCATTACCCCCAAAGAAACCCTGTATCTACTAGCAGCCAATCCCCATTCCCCCCAACTCCATCCCCACCAGCCTGGGGCCGCCAGTCACTAATCCAGGGCAGTGAACTTGCCTGTTCTGGACATTTCATAAAGATGGAAACTTACAGTGNCCAGCCTGGGGCCGCCAGTCACTAATCCACGGCCGTGAACTTGCCTGTTCTGGACATTTCATAAAAATGGAAAGTTACAGTGTGTTCTTTTGTGACTACTCCTTGCACTGAGCACAATGTTTTCAAGATCACCCATGATGTGGCACGTATCAGTACATCATTTCTACATACTGTGGAAAAATACTCTATTATGTGCCTACATCACACTTATTCATTCTTCAACTGATGGATACTTCAGCTGATGGTGCCTACATCACACTTATTCATTCTTCAACTGATGGATACTTCAACTGATGGTTTCCACTTCTTGCTACTGTGAATAACACTGCTGTGAACAGTTGTTCACAAGTTTTTGTGTGGCCACAGTTTCATTTCTCTTAAATATATACACAGGAGTGGAACTGGACCCCATAACTCCTAAGTTTATTTAACATTCTGTTCTTGTTGTCCAGTCGCTCGGTCTTTGCGACCCCAGGGACTGCGGCCTGTCAGACTTCCCTGTCCTTCAACCATCTCTCAGAGCTTGCGCAAACTCTTATCCATCGAGTCGGTGATGTCACCCAACCATCTCGTCCTCTGTAGTCCCTCCTCCTGCCTTCAGTCTTGCCCACTATCAGGGTCCCTTCGAATGAGTCAGCTCCTTGCATCAGGTGGCCGAACTGCTGGAGCTTCAGCTTCAGTCCTTCCGATGAATAGTCAAGATTGATTTCCTTTAGGATTGACTGGTTTGATCTCCTTGCAGTCCAAGGGACTCTCAAGAG
Organism: Raphicerus campestris; assembly: GCA_006410735.1. NCBI lineage: Eukaryota > Metazoa > Chordata > Mammalia > Artiodactyla > Bovidae > Raphicerus > Raphicerus campestris. Next base: position 730,151 of record SJYW01005841.1, read on the forward strand.
TCTTCTCTAACACTATAGTTCAAAAGCATCAATTTTTTGCCGCTCAGCCTTCTTTATGGTCAAACTCTCACATACATACATGACTACTGGAAAAATCATAGCTTTGACTAGACGGACCTTTACGTAATGTCAGCAATGTAATGTCTCTGCTTTTAAAAATGCTGTCTAGGTTTGTCATTGCTTTTCTTCCAAGGAGCAAGTGTCTTAATTTTGTGGCTGCAGTCACCATCTGCAGTGATTTTGGAGCCCAAGAAAATAAAGTCTGTCACTGTTTCCATTGTTTCTCCATCTATTTGCCATGAAATGATGGGACCATATGCCATGATCTTAGTTTTTTGAACGTTGAATTTTAAGCCAACTTTTTCACTCTCCTCTTTCACCTTCATCAAGAGGCTCTTTAACCTCCTCTTTGCTTTCTGCCATAAGGGTGGTGTCATCTGCATATCTGAGGTTATGGATATTTCTGCCGGCAGTCTTGATTCCAGCTTGTGCTTCATCCAGCCCGGCGTTTCTCATGATGTGCTCTCTATAGAAAACATTCTGAGGGACCATTAAACTGCCTTCTGCAGCAGCTGTGCCACTTTACATTCCCACCGTACAAGGTTTCCAGTTTCTCCACAACTGCTACTATCTTTTTCATTCTAGTCATCCTAGTGGTTTAGAAGTAGCAACACTGCATTACGGTTTTGATTTGCATTTCTCTGATGGACAGGGAGGCCTGGCGTGCTGCGATTCATGGGGTCGCAAAGAGTTGGACATGACTGAGCGACTGAACTGAACTGATGACTAATGACTTTGAATATCTTCTGTATGCTTATTGATCATTTGTATATCTTCTTTGGAGAAATATCTGTCCAGATCCTCTATTTATTAATTAGGTTTTTGTTATTGAGTTGTAAGAGTCCTTTATATCAGTGATCCCAAATCTTTTTGGCACCAGGGACTGGTTTCATAGAAGACAATTTTTCCACGGACCAGGTTCGTGGCGGGGGATGGTTTCAGAATGTTTCAAGCGCTACTTACCACTTTATTTTTATTATTATTACATCAACTCCACCTCGGATCATCAGGCATTAGATCCTGGAGGCTGCAGACCCCTGCGTTATATATTCTAGGTACAAGGCTCTTAGACATATGATTTGCAAACTCTGGGTTGTTTTTTCCCTTTCTTGATGGTATGTTTGCAGCATAAATGTTTTAATGTTGATGAAGTCCAATTTATCTTTTTTCCCCTCTGGTTGTGCATACTTTTGGTATCTTGTCTAAGAAGTTTTTACCTTCCTCCAAATCACAGAGATTTACTCCNTCTTGATGGTATGTTTGCAGCATAAATGTTTTAATGTTGTTGAAGTCCAATTTATCTTTTTTTCCCTCTGGTTGTGCATACTTCTGGTATCTTGTCTAAGAAGTTTTTACCTACCTCCAAATCACAGAGATTTACTCCTATATTTTCTTTTAAGAGTTTCATAGTTTCTGTTCTTCTAGGATCCATTTTGAGTTAACCTTTGTATACAGTGTGAGGGAGGAGTCTGACCTCATTCTTTGGCATGTGGATGTCCAGTTGTTGTAGCACTATTTTCTNAGAGATTTACTCCTATATTTTCTTTTAAGAGTTTCATAGTTTCTGTTCTTCTAGGATCCATTCTGAGTTAACCTTTGTATACAGTGTGAGGGAGGAGTCTGACCTCATTCTTTGGCATGTGGATGTCCAGGTGTTGTAGCACTATTTTCTGAAAAAACTACACTTTCCCACACTGAGTTGTCATGACACTCTCTATCTGGAAGCTTTCTAAAATTTATTTTTAAATTGGATATATGGTTTTATATTTTTTACTTATTGTATGATAAGCACTTTACAATTTCACTTTTAAAAATTTAAAAAGCAGACTCTGAGGAGGCAAAGAGGAAGCCTTGGGAAGCCACTCTGCCTGTTAAGATTTTCTGGTTTCTGTTTGATTCCTGTTTTCTTTGTAGAGTTCTTATCTCCTGATAACACCCAACAGGAGGTAGTCCCTTATGATCCAGTTTTTAGGTAACGAGATGGTGGAACTAGTAATAATGAAGACAGGACTCTCCAGACCTGGGGCAGACTTTAACACCTTCCAGCAAAAAGCAGTGTGGCAGCGCGTGATGCGATCTGAACACCAGAGCCGCATGCTTGGAGGACTCGGCCTCACTGATGTCCCCCTCCCCAGGCAGGCCGCTCTGGGGCCCACAGAACTAGCGGCATCCCTGGCCTTGCACCCCTCAGCAAATCCACAGGCTGCCACCGGGGTCTCCCTTCCTGAGGTCCCCACTCCAGGTAATACTATCCCGCCTTTAGACATTTCTTAAGAGCGTCCTCATTTTCTTAACTTAGATCTTCTCCTCAAACCAAGGAGACCACCTCAACAAGATGGTCAAGCTCTGGGTCTCCTCAGCCAGCCTCGTGGCCTCACTGTTCTAGAGGGTCAGCTGCCTGAGAAAAGAGAAAAGCACCAAGATCACAGGGCTCTGGAGACTTCAGAGGCTGGCACAGCCTGTGCTTGTGAGATAACACAGAATCACGAGGGCAAGTCAGGGCTCAGCGACTGCCAGCTAACTGCTAACCATCTGGAGAACCAGGCCCTTCCTCCAAAAAGAGTGGTATTTTATAATTCAAGTTTTGAGCTCCAAAGTGCCTTCAGAAACCCCCAAACTTGCTTTTAATTATTGAGTGAGAATAACAAACAAAAGTGCTTACTACGGTTTAATCAAACTCTAGGGGGAGCCTGGTGGGCTGCCATCTATAGGGTCGCACAGAGTCGGACACGACTGAAGCGACTTAGCAGCAGCAGTCTGTATTTACTAATTATCACTGAGTGTTGTTAACATGGGTTTGGTTCCTGAGTGCCTCCGGCCTCACTCACCTCCTGACCCAGCTCAGCACTGGGCAACGTGTGAGAAAGGAGGCCAGGTGTGTGGACATTGCCATTAGACCGGGAGCCCTCTGGGTGAGGAAGGCTTTGAACATGGCCTGTCAGAGGAAGCGGCAGGGTGGGGCAAAGCCTGGAGCTGTGTCCCAAGCTCCCTGAGCAGAAGGAGAAGGACATGCGACCTGAGGTAAGCGTGCAGATGGTGGCCCACACTGACAGAGGGACAGTGTGACCTGAAGAGATGTCCAAGGTCCCCTTGAGTCTCAGAGGCCCTTCAGTCCCTCCTGGACTCGTGACAGCAGAGGCAACATGAACCAAAGAAACGCCCTGGCCATCTCGGGCAGGAAGGATGAGCACAAACGACCACATCCGAAAGGCCCACACTTGATGAAACCGTGAGGAAGCAGGCATTCTTGTGGCCAGTGGGAATGAACACTGGTGCAACCCTTATGGGGGGGAATTTGGCAATATGTAACAAAACCACATGTGAGTTTACATTTTGACATTCTGCTAAGATTTCACCGTGAAGCTATATCCCCAATAAGACAAAAATACACATCCACAAAGTTGTTCACTGAAGTGTTATTTGCAACTGCAAAATATCATAAACCATCCATATGCCTATAAGAGAGTGAATATACTATAGAACATTAACACAATGAAGTCAGTCTTCACAGCTGTTTTAAGAAAAAAACAAGAGGAAGGGAAGATACCTAAGAACTGATGTGGAGTGATTTCCAGAGTGTACTGGTAAGTGAAAAAAGCATGCGGGTGAGTATCCTTAGCATGGATACCCTCTGGGTAAGAAAGGAGGGGAAATGATCCCGGAGAGGATGAGCCAGAGCCTAAGGACGCTGGTTCACTATTGGGGTGAGGGTGGGGGTGGGGAGGATGGCGTGGATGAATAGGGTGGGGGAGATGGCACTTTTCTTTTTTTCTTTTTTTTTTTTTTAATTTATTTATTGGCCACACTGTGCAGCATGTGGGAATCTTACTTCCCTGATCGGGGATCGAACCTGGGCCCCCTGCATTGCAGGCCCAGAGTCCTAACCACCGGACCACCAGAGAAGCCCCGGCACTTTTCTGAGTATGGCTTTGTACAGCTTTGGTTTGGGGAACCATGTTAACGCTTCACAGGCAAAGAATAGAAAGGAAAATCAAAGATGGGGTTGGGGGAAGGTCCTCATTTGCTCAAATGGCAAAATTAAGGAGAAATAAAACTAGTAAAGAACTATCTCCACTGAACAGAAAAGCCTGAAAAGTAACAAAAGGAGTACAGGAATAAATACCGTAGCAGATCTTATGTCCCCCAAATGGTGCAATGCTCTTCTAAGAGTTTGCTGCTCCCTCAGCAAAAGGTAGAACCTATGCCCCTCTGGGCTCTTTGACCACTTTGACTAATAGTGCAGGAAGGAAGTGACATTATTTTACTTCCGAGATTAGTCATACTTTTACTGTCATAACAGGCAGTACAGTGTCTACCTGTCTTTTTCTCTAGGGACACTTGTGCTTAGAACCCAGCCACCACAATGAAGGAAGCGCAGGCCACAAGGAGAAGAACCAAGGTCCTCAGCCTGAACTCCCAGATACCACCCAGCATCTACACGCAAGCTGTGTGAGCACCATCTTGGAAGCAGGTCCTCCAGCCCCAGGTCCAGCCTCCCCATCTGACACTGGGTAGAGCAGAAGAAAGCTTTACTGCTAGGCCTGGTGAAATTATAAATTTGTGAGCAAAATAAATCATTGCTATTGTTTTAAGCTACCCCATTTGGGGCTGTTTGTTACATGGCAATAGCTAACTCACACACACGCCTATACCTTATTCACAACCATCTCTACTCTCAGCCCACCCGAGAGCCAGGATGTAGCCAACATGTGCTTCAGGCCAGCCACACAGATGTGGAAACCCAGCACCAAGGCTCCTTCACTCTCTTCAAAAGCCCCTCTTCCAAAGACAGCTGTCTGTTCACACAGTTCTGGTTCTCTGTGGTTTCCTAGCTCGGGCAGATTAGAATAGTAAATTAAGGAGAAGGGTGGGAGACGAGGATAAGCACTCAAGGAAGGGCAATTAGAAGGACACACAGCAGCAGCAGCCAACAGGCAACTGACACAAAGTGCTGCAGCGTCTGTGGTCTGGGATGGCTCAGACGGGATGCGAGGCCTGAGCTCGGCGGCCTCGCCAGGCCATAGGCCTGAATTTCCATGTGTGGTACTGAGTCTTTAAATCAGCAAGGCAAGATGAAATCATCGCTGCCTGCTCTGCCTAAGGGGGCCAGGAAGTACCATGTGGTTTTTAGAGATTTTTATCAGGCGCAGAAGATAAAAAAAGACCCTGGGGCCTAAAGGGGTAGCGCTAAAGTGCCTGGAAGAAAGGTCAGCGACAGCAGCGCTAGGCCGGGGGCTGGGCTGTGTGCCAGCAGGGCCTCCCACAGACCCCAGAGACGACGTGAGACAAGCACATGTAAGCACATACTGAGGAAACGAAGCTCTAAAACTGGTAATTTGCAGAGCTCTTTTTTAAAAAGCAAGCCTTTACTTAGTAGATCATTTTCTTACATCACACAGTTCTCCTCCTGATCCTCCTAAGTCTGATGAGGGTCAAGACAGCTGACTGCCCAGGGAGAAAGGGAACCGGGGTTGGGGAGTGGGAGTCAGTGGTAAACAGGACGTTTCTAGAACAGTTGTATATGATCCCACCCTAGCTTAGCAGGAAGCCTACTTCCCACTCTAGCTGGTAAATTAAGTCAGAGGTGCAGGCAGTGGGTCAGAGGCCAGCAAAGGCATATGGTCTTTTTTGGCCCTGACAGAGTAGGCTGGGGGAAGGTTCTGGGGCCTCTTCCATAGTGAAGAGGGTCAACAGAAGAAATAAAGGTTGAGGGCACAGACAGGAAGGCCCCAGATGCTTCCGGTTAACAGAAACACAGTCATCTGATCAGAGGTCAAACACTTTAGCAACTGAACATGGCTTCGTCCTACTCCACAGGCGGATGCTGTGCTTTAGAACCTGAGTGGCTGGAGGCCTGCGGTAAAGCACAGTCTGAGAGGACCCACCAAGACGGCAGTCCTGGCAGCCAAAGGTCCTTGGAATCTCAAATCAGGTTTTGAGTGCTCCATCACTTCGCACCTGTGAAATTAACCTAATTAACTTCTGTGAGGCTGGGTCTCTCCACCTACAAAATGGAGAGAGTACTAGCTGGTCTGCAAGACTGTTCAAGGGATCAGAGTAATTCTATTAAAGGATCTAGCAGAATCTGACAGATGGCAGCTTACATTAATCACAAATGCTCTCGAGTCAATGTCCAGCTTGTTATACTAATACTGTGCAAATAATGCTGATAGTAAACCTTCAAAAGCCCTGGACACAGCTGAGGAGTGTGAGAAGTTGAGAATACGATGGTTATTGAGGAATCAGACCTCTGTTGCTAATGATTTTGTTAATTTTCCTACTGGTCACCCAGCTGCTCAGATCAAATGCTAGGGGTAACCTCTGACTGCTCTGGTTCTCACCATCATGCATGGAATTCACCCGCAAACCCAGCCAGCTCCCTCCAAGAGTCTCCCAAAGACAGCTGCGTCTCACCCCCGCTGTGACCCTTCAATCTCAGCCCCACTCTCGGCTGCCACCATCACCTCCCATCCACCCTCTTCCTCCTCCTTCCCTTCTCTATGAGAGTCACATATCTTTTTCAAATTCAAATCAGATCAACATTATGTCCTGCTCAAAACCCTCCCAGGGCCTCCCATGATCTGACTGACGAGGAGCTGACCTGAAGAGGCCCTGCCTCTGTCCCTCGCTCACTGTCACCCACGCCGACCTCATGGCAGTTCCCTGAACACTGCAGCCACATCCCTGCTTTGGGGCCTCTGAACCTTCTGCTTCCCACACCTGGAACGCTGCCCCCACACAGATCACAGGGCTCGCTTCCTCACTCTGGCCAAGGCTCTGCCCAAGTGTCGCATCCTCAAAGAGGCCCTCCTCTTGAGAGCACTGCGGTGATCAGTCTAAAGTAGCCATTCTGGCTACTTTCCATTCTCACTTGTTTGGCTTTATTGTAATCCTTATCAGCACCTGATGCTCATTGCTCACTGTCTCCTAGATGAGAGTTCAAGTTCCCTAAGAGCATGGCCCTCATCTATCTGGTTCATCACTGTGTCCCCAGTGCCTGGAACAGGGCCTGACACAGAAGAGGTGCTCGAAGGGCTGAAGTACGAAGACCTGAGTTTACACGTAGAACAGCCAGGCCAGGGCAGCCAGCTTTACCTTTTTCCCCGCGGTGGGGCTGCTCTCCGCGCTCTGCACAGGGCTCCTCTGGGGGCTCCGGTTTTCCTGGGGGACACACCTGGCCATGTACACACTGTAGTCCAGAAGCATCTTTTGCCGCACGCCGCCCACCAGCTCCTTCTGCTTCGGCTGGGCCACGAGCTCGTCCACGCTGCCTTTGCTGCTGCTGCGGCTGTGGGTCAGGTGCCCCGAGGGGCTGCTGTGTCTGCTGTGTGAGGGCAAAACCCCTGGGACAAAGAAGAGACGAAGAACGTAACAGCAAGGGAAATGGAACACAAAGTGTGCTCCACTGGGTTCAATTGAAAAGCGGCTAAAATGCTATCAATCACTGTTCAAAAAACATAAGACTCTTTCCCACCCTGAAAGACACCTTCCACTGTAATGACAGATCACTTTTTTAGAAGAAGAGTTTTTATTTTTCTTCAAGATGATTCGGAGTAATGGGAGCCATGATACATATCTGGTAGGTACCTTTCTTTCTTCCTGGAAACCTCTTAGGGTCAAATGAAGGACTGATATACCTTCCAGGGGCACATGGAAAGGGGGCAGAAAGCTAACTGGAACTGCCTTAAGCCTGTGGATGGACAAATACACCATCTTTCATTCATTCATTCAACACATTTTTTAAATCAAGTACCTTCTCTGGGCCAATTTCACATTAAGAAAAAGATTAAGGCATACACAATAACTGCCCTTGAACTCAGGCACCCATGCAAATAAACCACAGTTTTCTGTAAAAAGCACTGTAGCTGAAGCATGACTGGGAAGCATAGGGAGAGTGCCTCTGCCCGAGAGAGCCGAGAGGCGCTTCCTTCAGCACTGACTGCCGCAGGCAGTGACCTCTGGACTGCCCCTTGAAGAAACAGTTGGCAATTTTCCCAGCCCAGGTGGGGAAGAGCATGCCAGGTAGAGGGAAGTGCATATGCAAAAAGGAAAGATGGCGCAGAAAGCAAAGACAGTGTCCTCCAGGCACTGTCTGCAGGACAGTGAGTCCTGCAGTCAGTGATGTTGGGGAGTCAGTGATGTTCCAAGCAAAGCACATGGGACAGAGGGACAGGAAATGAGCACAGGGGCCTGGTGCAAACGCAGAGAGTCAGGAGCCCAAGGATTCTGGCACTTGGATGGTGGTCTTGGGCATGGAGGCCATGCGAAAGGCCGGGAGCTTGAGAGCATGAACTGCCTTTTCACCGGCCTTCTTATTATAACTAGGGTTCTCCTGCTGCTGCTTCCCTGAGAGGAGCCTCAATATGTAAAAATAAATATAGTCCTTAAGGAACCAGCAAAGAGAAAAAAAAAAAACAAAACTATGAATGTTTCCACTGGTTAAACGATTCGGTTCGGAGTACTGCAGTGAGCAGCCTAGAAGGCAATTAATTGACCCCTGAACACACCTTCGGTGGCAGATAGTCATCAGTTCAGGGTGGGCTTCCTTGCTACCTGGGACTCTCTCTCTATCCGCTCACAGGCCCTTTAAAAATACATAAGCACTTAGCACAGATGTCATTACCTGCTTTACTTCCAGAGACACCAGGCGGCTTCTTGGTTTCTGACTTCAGCTTAGATGCCAGAATAAATCTCCTAAACCACTCCTCTTTTTCTCGGCCAGTTCTCCCAAAGAGATAGAGTATCTGATCTCGATGGCCAGATCGTGTTCCCTCCTGAGGGTGGGGTGGCTTCTTAGGGTCCTCGCCTCCCAGCTCCCGCTCAGCTGGTGGCTTCTCTTCACAGGTTTCTTTGTCAGTCTGGGCCTTAGACATAAAGTCATCTTGTTGACCAAGCTCAATACAAATGGGGTACTTTTTATTCCAGATTCTTTTTCGAGCCAGACTTTTAGGCACCAGATAAACCTACAGAGAAAGGGAAATGATTTACATGCTAAATTAAGAACGGGCTATGATGAACACTACTACTCTGCAGGGCACAGATACAGACGTCACCGTCACTTTTGACTACAATGATGAACACAGAAGAGCTACCATCTGTCCATAACACGACTAGAGAAGCTGTAGTTTTTTAGAATACTTATTTATTATTTATTTGACTGCCAGGTCTTAATTACAGCACACGGGTTCTTTAGCTGTGGCATGCGAACCTTTGAAACTAGAATTTACAGAAATGACTTTTTCTTCAAAATAAGTCCAGAAAGGAGATGTTCAAGAACTTCTGCCAGTTACAAATACCTATGATTTCCAGGTAACAGTAGCACAATAACTATTTAGAGGATTATCATCAATTAAGTCTGGATATGAACTGAATTTAATGATCCTAGGCCAAACTTAAGCTAAGGAGGGGAAAAAAAAGAATTTCTCAAACTAGATCTCGACAGGAAGCTCAAGTTAATCAACCTCAAGTTAAGAATGAATTTATAAACAAAAAAAAAACCATTTTTTTTAAACTTCTGCAATTTGGGGGAAACTCAAAGATCATGCACGAGAGTTTTAAGAAGAACAGAGAACCTACAGCTTTTTGGAATAACAAATAATTTACGTTTCTCAAGAATAGAAGTATGTGACACTTTTAACAAAATGTGGTTATTTTGCATATATATCCATAATTCCCAATTTATAGGGCCTCCATTAGTTGTTAGCCAGCACTGTAATGGGTGACTTTTTGTTTGACCAAAAAAATTAACTCTCAAAGTCAGAAGGGTGTATGATGCCTTTGCTTCTCAAAGTGTGGTCCATGGACTAGCAGCATAGATATGACCTGGGAGTCACAAAACTGCAGACTCTCAGGGCCCCCTCATAATTGCTGAATCAGATTCTGCAATTTAAAAGACACTCGGGTAATTCATATGCATATTAACGTCTGACAGGTACTGCTCTAAATGAGACTAATCCTTGAAAAACACACACAACCTTTTTAAGGGAAAAAAATACAGTAAAGCATCCAAGATTCCAAATGCTTTTCATTCATCTAAGCTTCCAAAATGAGACAGGCTCACCTTGCTGTCCGAGAGGTCGTAGATCTTCTGGCTGATGTAGGTGACCTCTGGTTTTGTTTCATTGTAGCTTGCCCTTCTGGATATATTTTTATTGGGCTTTGAAAGTCTCAAGGTCCCACCCTCAAGTCGAACAAAGACTGAATGTGTCAAAGTCGCATGGTAAGTTTCTGGATCATAGTTGTAAATCTCATTCATCCATCCCTGATGGAGAAAATTTTCCATTAATAAAATGAGAATAAACAGACATCTGACTCAGTATGAAAATGATGGCCATTTCGGTATTCAGGACACTGAAGCCAAGCTTGACAATGATGCAGGTACTAACTTATTGAGCAAGAGACTGTTGAGACAAGTTGCTTAGTTGAAGGATAATCAGTGCTGAGGAGTAATTTGATATGTTTTTGATAACTAAAAACCTGATTCAGGTGGGAAAAGATAACGTCCATTTTCCTAAATAATTAAAGGTTTCTTTTTTTGAAGCTGATAAGCAAATCAGGAAACGTAAAAGTTGTTTTGATGTAAATATAAGTGTCTCACCCTGACCTCCTCTGGGGACGAGTGATCCCACACAATCTGTTCTTCTTAATTAACCCGACACATCCGTTTCTCAGCCCGCCTGAAAACAATCTTTGAGATTTCACAGACCATATTTACTCATGATACAGTACCATTCTCCATTTAATTCTCAGTGAAATCACACAGTAAAGCAGATGATCAAGAGTTAGGTATTAAATGTAACTTTCCTGGTGGCGCAGTGGATAAGAATCTGCCTGCCAACGTAGGGGACGCAGGTTCGATTCCTGGTCTGGGAAGAGTCCACATGCCTAGAAGAATTAAGCCCATGCGCCACAACAACTGAAGCTCTCACTCTAGAGCCTGTGCTCCGCAACAAGAGAAGCCCCTCCTCGCCACAGTGAGAGAAAGCCTGCATGCAGCAATGAAGACACAGTGCAACCAAAAATAAATAAATAAAATGTAAAAACAAATAAATTGCACTTATACATATGCTATTTCAAAAAAAGAAAGAGGCATTAAATAAATCACAGATACGATCAACAATACACCAAAATTTAAAGATCTATAGTAACTTTTAAAGTCGTGTTCCAGGCTCCCCTACCCATTAATATAAGTTTAAAAATCGACATATGAATACGAAGAGCAAACATATGTATACACACATATGTGTCTGTCTGTATATACATATATATAGGCTGTGGTGCTTGGGCTTCTCGTGTTGCGCAGCATGGGCTCAGTAGTCACAGAGCAAGGGTTTAGCTGCCCTGGGGCAAGTGGGGCCTTAGTTCCCTGACCAGGGATCAAACCCACATTCCCTGCAATGGAAGGCAGATTCTTAACCACTGGACGACCAAAGGAGCAAACATATTGAACTGTACAGGCAATACACAACACCGTTACACAGTTATAAAATTGTGCTAAAGCTGGTTTTAGCTGTAGTCAGTATTCATCATTTAACACTGCCAGCCCCACAGTACTTTTTCAGATGATATGGGTGCCCTAGATCTCTTTAAATGAAGTTCTTTAGGGAATTTTAATTACTATGTTCCCACTCTCATTTCATAAATGTCTTTGAAATAAACAGAAAAATGCTGAAGATCACTACACTGGAGCTGGGGTTGTCATTCAAGGAATAGCCATTTCCATGGTGAGTATTTGAGTCTCACACTAAAATGTTGAATTGAGATCCCTGGCAAGTGAGGGATTCTCAAAATTCCGTTTCATTCTTTCATCCATTCATCAAAACATTCACTGAATCTACATGCCAAGTAGTGTGTCAGGAGTTGATACACAGATTTTTAAAAGAACAAGATTCTTGACCTAAAGGTACTCCCAAAACAGGAGAGAAGAATCAGTCCTCATTTCACCATTCCACGACCCCACAAGTAACCATTAAAAAAAGTCCTCACANTAACACTGCCAGCCCCACAGTACTTTTTCAGATGATATGGGTGCCCTAGATCTCTTTAAATGAAGTTCTTTAGGGAATTTTAATTACTATGTTCCCACTCTCATTTCATAAATGTCTTTGAAATAAACAGAAAAATGCTGAAGATCACTACACTGGAGCTGGGGTTGTCATTCAAGGAATAGCCATTTCCATGGTGAGTATTTGAGTCTCACACTAAAATGTTGAATTGAGATCCCTGGCAAGTGAGGGATTCTCAAAATTCCGTTTCATTCTTTCATCCATTCATCAAAACATTCACTGAATCTACATGCCAAGTAGTGTGTCAGAAGTTGATACACAGATTTTTAAAAGAACAAGATTCTTGACCTAAAGATACTCCCAAAACAGGAGAGAAGAATCGGTCCTCATTTCACCATTCCACGACCCCACGAGTAACCCTTAAAAAAAGTCCTCACAAAGAATATCCTGAGCACATGATTGGAAATAAAAAGACATACTTCTTTGTCATTGTGTGTGTGTGTATGAAATTTAAGAGCCAATTATATAGATTTATACACTTCAGATCTTTCACATGAGCTAGGAATATTTCTCCATCCTCCCAATGAGTCATTGCATCTATTTAAAAAATGTTGGATGAGCAAGCAAGCAGTGGCCATGGGAAGAGGGTGTAATCTAGGTGTTTGAAAAGAAAGGGCAATGATCAAAGCAATGATGGAAAAAAGGGGACAGGCGAAACAGCAGCACTGGAAGGTCTGAAGTGCAGTGGACTCTCAGAGCATCAGCTTGGGTGGGCTTATTTTGCTTAGGACAGAACTTAATGCAATTTTTGGTTCACAGTTTGTCTTTTTCTTCAGTCTATTATTATGGTGAAGTCCATTCACTGATTTTTGAATGAATAGCTTGCATTCTTGGGAAAAATTATGTATGGATCATGATATGCTGAAGTTGGATTATACCAGCTCACGAGAGCTGATTCCACACATCTTTTCCCAACTCCACGTTCAGGGACCTTATGTTGGTAACTTGCCAATTGGTCATGGTGGGAGATTTACACCATGGAAATCCATACAAAGAGGGTTTCCCCCACCAACTGGGGAGCCAGTTAACCAGCACAACACAACTCCTATGCTATTTATACGTTGTTGAATTCAGTTTGCTGGTGCTTTGTCCATTTGTCCCAGTGCATGAGGGAAGGGCTTTTTTTTTTTGCAATATCTTTTGGTATTATCTAGCCTCATAAAATGAGCTGAGAAGTGTTCCTTCTATTTTCTGGAAGAGTTTGTATAGAAATAACATTTCTTCCTTAAAGGTTTGGTAAATTTGCTATGGAAGCCAAGTAGGTCTTAAGTTTCCTTTATAGAAAGGTTTTAAATATAAATTCAATTTCTTTAGTTACTATTGGACTATGCAGGCTATCTATTTCTTCCTGAGTGAGCTTTGATACTTCATAAGGAAATTTGTCTATTTCATTAAGTTATCCAGCTTCTGGGCATAACGTTGTTTGTAGAATTTCTCTGTTATTCTTTTAATTACTATAGAGCCTGAAGTGATGCTCTCTCCTTCAGATACAGATAATATTTCTTCCTTTTTAATATAATCATTTAATACTATTAATTTCTAAGCACTGTCAGCTGTAATTCTTGATTTGCTATATTTTCAATTTCATTCAATTAAAAATATTTTCTACTTCCCTTGTGACTATCTTTGGACCCGTGGCTAATCAGAAGTGTGTTGTTAATTTCCAAATATCTGGGAATTTCTCAGATATTTTTCTGTTATTGATTTCTAGTTTTTTTCCATTAGAATCAGAGAATGTGCTTTGTGTAATTTCAGTTCTTTTAAACTTGTTAAGGTTTGTTTTACGATAGAATATTTTCTATCTGGGGACTGGTTCATGGACACTATAAAAATTATGCTTTCTGCATTGGTGGGTAGAGTTTTCTATAACTGTATTGATTTGTCTTTTTAAACACAAACCTTCTTCACTAAAGGTATCCTAATATATGATCCATAGTTTTCTTTTTTATCCAATTTGGTTGCAGAAAATACTTTCTTACATGTAACAGGTTTACTACGCTTACATTTCTAAAGGCAACTAGATTAATAGAAAAGTTGAAGCAGATATGATTTTTCCGGGCTGCTTCAGAGCCATGCTCAAGGCCAGGTTATGTTTATTTGCAATGTTACTAAAACCAAGAAGAATCCACGGAAGGAGGGAAGGACGGGCTGGTGCTTAAGAAGGTCTAATGGTCAAGGAAGGACTACGAAACTAAACTGGCAGCTTGCTATCAGTGTCATTTATGAGCCATTTGGCCACATGGTCCTCACCTGGGATTGCTTTTTCTTAAGTACTGAATTCATTACAATATTGCATCTGTTTTAAGTGTTGGGTTTTTGTCCATGAGGCATGAGGAATCTAAGNAGGAAGGACTACGAAACTAAACTGGCAGCTTGCTATCAGTGTCATTTATGAGCCATTTGGCCACACGGTCCTCTCCTGGGATTGCTTTTTCTTAAGTACTGAATTCATTACAATATTGCATCTGTTTTGTGTTGGGTTTTTGTCCATGAGGCATGAGGAATCTAAGCTCCCGGACCAGGGATCAAAACCACAACCCCCTGCACTGGAAGGCGAGTCTTATCCACTGGGCTGCCAGGGAACTCCCTGATCATCATACTTTGATATGACAAACATCTTTGCAATAATATCTCCATATAAACAGAGAAGGAAATGGCAATCCACTCCAGTATTCTTGCCTTGAGAATCCTATGGACAGAAGAGTCCATAGGGTCACCAAGACTCAGACACAACTGAGTGACTAACACACATATCTCCATATAAAAGACTTTTTAGTGATGTAAGATTATACTAGACATATAAAAAAGCCAACAGCATGAACATGGTTCTGAAATTTTTAATAAAATTCCCAGCCTTATCATTACCATCCAGTTAGTTACCAGACCAAAAGTATGAAAGGAAAAAAGACAAGCATTATACTATGAAGTTACCTCAAATATAGGACAGTCTCTGAGAAAGAGTGTAAAGAATTTTCCCTTTTTGCAACTCCTAAGTCTAGACAGGTTATTTATGAGTAAGAGAAATTTAAGAATAAAAGATTTAATTGTTTTTCTCCAATTGGGCTTCCCTGGTGGCTCAGCTGATAAAGAATCTGCCTGCAATGCAGGAGACCTGGGTTCGATCCCTGGGTTGGGAAGATCCCCTGGAGAAGGGAAAGGCTACCCACTCCAGCATTCTGGCCTAGAGAATTCCATGGACTACACAGTCCATGGTGTTGTAAAGGGTCAGACACAACTGAGCGACTTCCACTTTCTCTCCAATTGCTTTCATTTCTTCTTTCCTAAGTCAGAAAATGTGGAATTATCCAGGGAAGCACTCACTATCTAATGGAAATACAACTTAAGCCATAAATGTGCATCATGGAAACGTAATTTTAAAGTGGCTAGTAGGCACACCACAAGAGAAAAAAGCAGGTGAAATTAATTTTAACAATTTTATTAACCCAACACAACCAATTATCATTTCTTTTTAAAATATTTATTTATTTGGTCTCAATTTCGTCACATGGTATCTTCCTTGCATCACGTGGGATCCCTGACCAGGGATCAAACTGGGGCTCCTGGCATTGGGAGTGTGGAGTCTTAGCCACTGGATCATCAAGGAAGCCCCCAAATGATCATTTCAACATGTAATACATATTAACAATTATTTTAAAAGGCTTTTGTTTGCACTAAGAGAACTCTGTAGTAAATACCATACTAAACATTCTTTGTTTTGTATTAACTCTTCAAAATCCAGTGTGTATTTTACACTTCAAGAACATCTCAGTTCAGAATAGCTATAGTTCAGTGCTCAGTGGCCACACACGGCTGGTGGCTACGCTATTAGACAGCCCAGGCCCAGTTCTGGGGTTCCAGCTTTTTAAACCTAGGCGCTAGGCTCAACCAGAATGGTCAAAACCCTCCTCTTTCCTCTTCCTTCCATACATGCAAGTTTATGCTGTGTGTTAGTAGGTGCTTTACATTATTAAATGAGAAGATACTCTAAGTCATCTCCAGATGAACCATGCTATTTTAGAAATTCAAAACCCCTTTAAAAAGCTAACATCAAATACTAAAAAGTCAGGAATAAGAACAAAAGTAATCTAGCTAACAGGCTAAAGTGTTTAAAAGCTCATGAAGTTCTATAAGGCCATTAAAAGATACTCAACTTGTAAACAAACTTACATAACATTTTTAGCTTATTCCTTTGACTTTTAGTAGAAAAGATAAGACACAGGCATGCTCACAGGCTTGCTCGGGCAAAGAGCCACCACTCTGCACCACCCTAACAAACAGCTGCTCAGTCTCTGCTCCTTGCTCTTCTGTTTGGTTAATGAGAGCAACCATGTTTCCAGGTGCTTCGGGGATGGGTTTTGGTCACAAAGCCAGGCAGCCGCTTGAGCCTCCACTTGAGCCCTCTACAGAGTTCCCTGGGCCACAGCCTGCGTCCGCCCCTGTGGCCACAGCTCTGAGGGGAGATGTGGATGTCCTTCGCTGATGGCTCTGACAGGGACAGACCAACCTCCGCCACCTGCCAAGCTGCAGGAACACTGCAACAGCCTGATTCTGAGGAATGTGGGGCAGTTTCAAGTTCCCAAAGCCACAGGACCCTGTCCGCCCCCACTAGAAGGGATGTCAAGGAGAGGCAGGGGGAGGCCCAGGGAGAGAGTCCAGGAGACGCTTACCCAAAGCGGAGGGGCTGCCAACTCCCTCTTCCAGTTAGGACTGGGGTGGGCTTGACCCTCCTTCTCCCAACCCCTGTCCTTGCACAATCACCCGAGGCTGTGCTCCAAGTACAAAGGCACCTGTGGTTTCTCCTTCTCTTTTATCTTCGTATTTCCTCCTTCCGGCACTACCTTTCTCTTCTTTGTGTTAAAAATATATCGGAGGTTAAGGTCCACAGCTGCCAAAACCGAATAAATACAACCCACAAATCAGGATTTGAACTGCATGTCTGCTGCGAATGATCGTTTGTTAGCTTCAGTGAGTCTGGGACCTTGATTTTACTTGATGGCATGAAAGCTGCTGGTCCAAACACAGGCATGGAAACCAACTCACATCCATCAGCAGAACCACTAAGAGTGTGACACGGTTAGGTTCTGATCCTGGCTTGATCACTGACCGCCTGGCTAGAGGATGCTTAGCCTCAGATCCTCAGCTCCTCACCTGTAAAAGGGTCTGGCACGTCTTCCCGGCTTCATGCCTCCCTTGTTCCCCCCTCCCACTAGGCTCATGCCAGAATGACTTTCTCCACACTACCAGTACTTAATTTTTAAAAAAATATATATTTATTTTAAAAATATNAGTGTGACACGGTTAGGTTCTGATCCTGGCTTGATCACTGACCGCCTGGCTAGAGGATGCTTAGCCTCAGATCCTCAGCTTCTCACCTGTAAAAGGGTCTGGCACGTCTTCCCGGCTTCGTGCCTCCCTTGTTCCCCCCTCCCACTAGGCTCATGCCAGAATGACTTTCTCCACACTACCAGTATTTAATTTTTAAAAATATATATATTTATTTTAAAAATATTTATTTATTTAGCTGTGCCAGGTCTTTGTCATGGCATTCGAGATCTAGAGTTGGGGCATGTGGGATCTAGTTCCCCAACCAGGAACTGAACTCAGGCTCCCTGCACTAGGAGCTTGGAGTCTGAGCCAATGGATCACCAGCCAAGTCCCAACAGTACTTTACTGAGGTACAGCCTGCATGTAGAAAAGGGACAAATCATATACATATGATGTTTAAAAGGCTAATATTAGTATTCATTATAAAAGCTGGCATTTCAGTTCACATTATGATCCTGGCCTTCCCATGAATTATCTCCTTCTGCCAATTCCCTAAGAATTTGCAGATAAGGAAAGTGGTGAGGCAGGTTAAGTGATTTGCTTAGACAGTGGGTTTTTCTTTTTTTTAAAGTGGTCTGTGGAAGAGCAAATCTGGGACTTAAACCAAGTCTGTCTGCCTTTGAGGTCTGGGGTTCTACCCCATCTCCACAGCACAACCCCACCTTCAGCCTGGCTAACATCTGCCCAACCCCTGGGTCATGGAAAAGATATCACTTTCCCAGGGAGCTTCCCGGATTCCCTAAACTCTGTTCTTTGTTACCTTTATCTTTCATTCACTAACTGCCTGGTTTACTTAACTAAAGACTCCACAAGACAACCACAGTTGTTAACAATCGTTTGTCGACTGACTACATAAATGCAGCCTAATTCAGAGGGTGGCTACGAGTACTGAATAAAATCTGTAAAGCCCAAGTACGCAGGACAGGTTGGTGTGCCCGTCATAGCCTGTAGGCACAGTTGTGGCTGCTCAGGTGGAGAGAAGCAAAGGAATGAGCTGAGACCCTACTAAGCGCAGGGGCTGCAGGGTTTACTTTGAAGTAGAAGACTTGGTCACTGTTCCCAAAGAGAAAAATCAAACCATAATTGCATCAAAGAGCACAGAATAAGAGAAGAAGCAACTCAGAAAGACACCAAAGAGTGAACACTGTTAACGCTTTCCAGACTGGAAACTGAATTAGCCACTTCCCTGGTGGCTCAGATGGTAAAGATTCTGCCTGCAACGCAGGAGACCGGGGTTTGATCCCTGGGTCGGGAAGATCCCCTGGAGAACGGAATGGCAGTATTCTTGCGTGGAGAATTCCATGGACAGAGGAGCCTGGAGGGCTACAGTCCATGGGGTTGCGAAGAGTCGGACATGACTGAGCAACTAATACTTTCTAATATTTATCAGAGAAAGCAGTGCTATGACTGGAGCCCAGATGTCCCCACTCCCATGGAGGGCTCTCTGGAACACCACGAGCTTTGATAGGAAACCCCGAGAGAATCACATGAGAGGAGCTGCTACTTGATCCACATTGTTAGGCATCCAGGATGCAGACTGGCCACTGGGAGGCCCGGGTCAACAGGCGGCCAGGCACTACCGCTCTCCTGTTCTGTTCTGCCCCTGAACGCACTCCTACCAACCTGAATCCAGGCTGCCCATGCAGAAAGCAATTAACCAGTACAGACTCCGACTGCTTCTTTTGTGTGTGTGGCTGCACCGCATGCCATGTAGGATCTTAGTTTCCTGACCAGGGATTAAACCTACACCCCCTTATAGTGGAAGCTCAGAGTCTTAACCACTGGACCACCAGAGAAGTCCCAAAATATGAGATTTTTTGATTTTTATTTTTTTGGCCTCACCGTGTGGCATGTGGGATCTTAGTTCCCTGACCAGGGATCGAACCTGCACCCCCTGTAATGGAAATATGGAGTCTTAACCACTGTACCACCAGAAGTCCCATGACTGCCTTCTGATACCAGCAATCAGCTAACTTTTCCCTGGGGCCTGACCTACTCCCTGGATGAAGCTATACATAGACTTTCCAGACTGAAGCTGCCAAATATCCAATCGTGTGAGCAGCGCAGCAATTCCAGGGCCTTCATCATGTTCCCCATATAGTGACCAACTGTCTGCTGCTCAGCTCTTCTGAAGTTCTGAACCCTGAACTGCTTACTAAGTAAGATCTTTCTCCAACTTTGTTTTGTTATGGGACACGGAGGTGGGAATAAAGGGAAACAGATACAGTTAGTAACTCGTTCCATTTCAACAGCTCAACCAGAGAACTTCTCAGTGGAGAAGGAAATGGCAACCCACTCCAGTATGCTTGCCTACAGAATCCGGTGGACAGCGGAGTCTGGGGGGCTGCTGTCTGTGGGGTCACAGAGTCGGACATGGCTGAAGCGACTTAGCATGCATGCATGCAAAGAACTCAGAGACACTCCTAACCCACACTAGAGAGTCTTAGACAAGCCTTGTTTCTTTCTGACGCCGGCACTGTCAGCATGGAGACAACAAGGCTGGCCACTGGGGGGGACAATGACTACAGTCAGCTGGTCTGCAGCTGTCTGGCCCACAGACTAGTCCTGTGATCCCAGCTGTAAAAGGTCAGGGGTTTCTCTTCAACTCTGCTGGATTTATAAGCTGTGACTGGCTGAAAGTACAAACCACAATCTATAAAGGGGCTCATTTAATACTTGAGAAGATTAAAAGCTACAATTAACCTTTTGCAAAATAATAAACTCTGGAAGAACTACTACTGTGCACACTTTCAGTTACAGGGCCAATCGGGAGGTCAAGGCCAGTGCTCGCTTCGTCAGCCTGATGTTGAGCTGACCAGAGAAATGCACCAGTGCTTTGGCCTGAAGAAGCAGTGGGGTTTCTGTCTTCAGTGTGTGGCGCGCCTGGGCCGACATCCCGCTGTCACACAGCTGTGCTGGCCGCAAGGCTGCCTGCCCCTGCGTCATTCCTTCATCTTGTCTTTCAGAGAGGAGCAAACCCTCAACATAAGAAGAGAGCCAGAACCGGAGGCCCTGCCGCTGAAGCCATCTCCACAGTGGCTACTTTTCTTTTGTCCCCCAGACTAAAACATAAGCAGGATTCTCACTGTGCCAGGCTCCAACCCTTTTTGATGTATTAATGCTTTAGAACCAGAGTCATCAGTTAAAACGTAATATCATAGATCATGGACTTAGAGAATATGGCAGGAACAGTCAGCTAAACTTTAGATGCTAATCTGATTTTACCCACAAAAGACAGATAGACCTACTACGGATGCAGAACTCACGCTATGAATGACAGGCTCAAGCAAAAAAACATTCAAAAATAAATGCTGCTTGAAGACACTAACTTAAAAAAAATTAGACGTCCATTAAGGGAGGAAAGCACCAGCATCAATACTATCCACATCCTCTGATTGCTGGCTTCAAGGTCACCTTCAAGGCAGTGTCACCAGACGCACTGGAGTCAGGGTTAAAGCCACAGTCTCAGCCTGGGAGAATGGCTGTCATCCTAGTTTCTCCTATCTTTTGGGGCAGCTTGCAAATTCAGGTATCTGCACTGGCAAACAGTGATACAGGTAGGAGATAACAATCATGTACATTAGAAAAATAACACTGAATATCAGATGAACCAATGAAATAATCTAGGTCTGATTTATGTCAATACACAATAAACATTAAATCATATTAACAAGTGTTGAAATTATAAAACAGAATAGCAAGCAAGTAAATTAGTAAATCAGCTTTAGCTCACATATCCTATCAGTTAAATTTTTTTGAGAATACTCACAATATATACATTTATTTGTAAACTATCAATACATACATGTTCTAATACAGCTTTTATAAAAATTAAAAACAGTAATAAACAGCAAAAAATGAAATATTTAATAATTAGCCTTTTCACTAACTTAGTTATTATTACTTTCTAACAGCTTTGTACTATCTTCAGCTGACACATCAAGGCTCAATATATATACTTTAGGGTGAGGCTCACTGTTAATGATAATGGATGTAAATCCATATTTCAAACAGTCTTCTTGGTAATTTCCAAGGATATTGACCAAAGGTCAACAAATGCTCATCTGCACGTTAAATATTAGGAAAGCTTATTTACTTTCTTACAGATAAAGAATAAAAATACATATGCAAATAGAAACTGTAACATTTTCTTCTTGGATTGTGTCTTCAGCAACCTATTTTGGAGACTACTGAATGGAGAGACAGAATCAAACACAGTTCACAAGAGCCACTGGGGTACCAAGAAGCCAGCATGCTCATACACTGGGGCTATCTTGCCTATAATCTCTTGTTTTGGGGGGAATGGCAAAAAGCTAATTCTTAAAGGCTAATTATTGCACAGTAAGAACAATCTTCGATGGGTTTTGTATCTTCCTTTACATGACACATAAAATTTGGACGTGAAAACATGTCTAGCATTGATATTTCTTCATGGTTAACATCTTTGCTGTTGCTAAGTCACGTCAGTTGCGTCCGACTCTGTGCGATCCCAGAGACGGCAGTCCACCAGGCTCCCCCGTCCCTGGGATTCTCCAGGCAAGAACACTGGAGTGGGTTGCCATTTCCTTCTCCAATGCATAAAAGTGAAAAGTGAAAGTGAAGTCACTCAGTTGTGTCCGACTCTTAGCGACCCCATGGACTATAGCCCACAGGCTCCTCCGTCCATGGGATTCTCCAGGCAAGAGTACTGGAGTGGGGTGGAAAGAATACTGGAGTGGGGTGCCATTGCAACCTTACTCTTCTAAAAAAAAAAAAAAAAAGTGATTTGAGAAACCTCAGACTCATAATGCCCACGCCTCTTTCCTCATTTCTAGATGACATCTGGAACAAAACCATAAAGGATGGTCCTCCAGTACCCGAGCAGGAGTTCAGCATGCATTTTCCCAAGGAAGTAATGCTACAAACTGTAGTTACATGTAGTGGACCAGAATTATGGTTTAGCCATGCCATAAGTTAACAGGTGAAAAGGAAACCAGCAGAATGTTGATAATTATTGAAGCTGAGTGTTGGATTCAGGGGGATTCATTATACTTTTCCCTCTACTTTTGAGTATACTTGAAATTTCCTACAATAAGACATTAAGAAGATGAAAAAAAAAAAATCATTCCAGGATAGCCTGACATCCTTGCCACTGTTCCTATGCACTCAAGAGGCANTTCAGGGGGATTCATTATACTTTTCCCTCTACTTTTGAGTATACTTGAAATTTCCTACAATAAGACATTAAGAAGATGAAAAAAAAAAAATCATTCCAGGATAGCCTGACATCCTTGCCACTGTTCCTATGCACTCGAGAGGCATTTTCCACACAGCTTCTCCAACCAACTCAAAACACGGGGTAAGTGAGACAGTCTGCACTGAGACACCTCACCTGACCACCTCTCATAGCAGCAAGGGCACTGGGAAACAGCGTGATTATAAAAGCCAGACAGAAAAATGTAAGTGACGTATTTCAGGGGCAGGGTATTTTCAGTTAGGTACAATATGGAAAAAAAAATTTTTTTTTTTTAAATTTCTTGTACTCATTGTACTGAGAATTCTAAGAGACCAACCAAGAGCAACCTTTTCTGGCTGCATGCAACGAGTCTCTTTCAGCTGAATGTAATGAGGTTGTTTTTGCCGTAAGGTTTGCTCACTCTAATTTCTTAAAAGAAAGAATTGCATGAAATTGAGATTAAAGTTACAAGTTAGAATTTCTTCTCAAAACTGATAATGTTCTCCCTACAAAAGTATTCTTTTATATGTCAAAATCACAGCCTATATTTAGGGAACACAATTATAAAAACCTATCCCTCTTATTAGAATTGATGCTTTTGAACTCTGACGTTGGAGAAGACTGCAGAGAGTCCCCTGGACTGCAAGGAGATCAAACCAGTCAATCCTAAAAGAAATCAATCCTAAATATTCACTGGAAGGACTGATGCTGAAGCTGAAGCTCCAACACTTCAGCCACCTGATGAGAAGAACCAACTCACTGGCAAAGACCCTGACGCTAGGAAAGATTGAAGGCAAAAGGAGAAGGGGACAACAGAGGATGAGATGGTTGGATGGCATCACTGACTCAACGGACATGTGTTTGAGCAGACTCTGAGGGACAGTGAAAGACAGGGATGCCTGGTGCGTGCAATCCATAGAGTCGCAAAGAGCAGACACAACTTAGTGGCTGAACAGCAACATACCTCTTATTAAATATCTAAATGTGACANATCTTCCCAAGACAATTAAGAGCTCAAATCCGTTTAAACGGAATACTGCAGTCAGTCATTAGGCACTGGAAGCAACCTAAGCAGCATTTTTCTTTGCTAAAGTTAGCACTAACTTACTTACAGGGCATGTAATTCAGGCAGACGCGGCACCACCCTTATGGAAAAAGCTTAGCCACCATACACAGTGATCACTTTTGCTCCACTTCTTATATGAATGTTACACTTAAGTGTGTCACAGCCTCAAGACTGAGCACCAGCTTGTCTTAAAAAAGAAGCACTCTCATAACACATTGCCATGTGAAAGGGGGGAAAAAAGGTTGAACTGCAGAACACAGGCATGCCTCATTTTACCGTGCTTGACTTTAACTGAGCTTCATGGTTGTGTGTTTTACAAATTGATGGTTTGTGACAGCCATGCACTGTCAGCTGATGGCTGACATTTTTTCAGTAATAACTTTTAAAAATATATATATTTTATGGAAGTACAGTAGATTTACAAAGGTGGGGAGCAAGGCAGTATTTTTATGTATTCGGCCACGCAGGGTCTTAGTCACATGGGATCTTCGATCTTCATGGCACCACGGGGGAATCTTTAGTTTCGGCACCGCATATCTTTTTCGTTGTTGTGCCAACTCTTAGTTGCAGCATGAAGGATCTAGTTCCCTGACCAGGGATCAAACCTGGGCCTCCTGCACTGGGAACATGGGAGTCTTTGCCACTGGACCACCAGGGAAGCCTCCTGAAGTATTTTTAAATTAAGGTACGTACATTGTTTTTTTAGACAGAATGCTATTGCACACTTTACAGATGACAGTATAGTGGAAACACAACTTTTACATGCACTGGGAAACCGAAAATTCGTCTGACTCCTTTATTGCAATATTTTGTTTTATTGTGGTGGTCTAGAACTGAACCCATAATATCTCTGAGATGTCTGTATACGACCCCATTGAATCAAAACAAAAAGACTTCGTGTGTGATATATGTACTCATATTTGCAGAAATGTAGGAAAAACAAGGATATATATCAAATATGTATATATGTATATATTATATATTGTATTAACTATAATTCCCTCCCACTACTGTGATAAAGAATAATTTTTTCCTTAGGGTTTTCTGTGTTTCTTTAAACACTGATCATGCATTTTTTAAAATAAGGGAATAAGGTTATTACATTAAAAAATAAAGCAGAACAAACAGTATTTGCACTCTCAGAGTTCTTCCCCTTGTTTTGTGGGGTTTTTGTTTTGCAGTAAATAGAGAGCAAGGTGCCCTTTTTTGGAGCACCCATTTAAACAGAGAGGAAGAAAAACCTGTTAACAGAGAAACCAAACAAGCTTTGAATTATCCAAAAACCAGAAAATAACAAGTGTCAGCAAGGATGTGGAGAAACTGGAACCCTTGTGCACTACTGGTGAAAATGTAAAATGGTACAGCCACTGTAGAAAATAGTATGGCAGTTCCTCAAAAGAGTAAAACTAGAATTACCATACGATACAGCCATTTCACTTTTGGGTACATACACCGAGGAATTGAAAGTAGGGTCTCAAACATCTCTTTGTACACCTACGTTCATAGCAGCATTGCTCACAAGAGCAAAAATGTAGAAACAACCCAAGTGTCCATCAACAGATGAAGAAATAAGCAAAACGTGGTTAGCATATACATACAATAGCAGCCTTAAAAAAGAATAAAATTTTGCAATATGCTACAACATGGAAGAATCTTGTGGACATTATTCTAAGTGAAACAAGCCAGTCACAAAAAGACAAATACTGTGTGATTCCACTAATATGACATATTTAGAGTATTAACAACAACAACAACAACCGAGGAAGCAGAATGGTGGTTACCAGGAGCTACCACCACGGCAACAGCCCGGAAAGTAGGAGGCTACTGTTTAACGGGTTGAGAGTTTCAGTTTTAAAAGGTGAAAAGGATNAACTTACTTACAGGGCATGTAATTCAGGCAGACGCGGCACCACCCTTATGGAAAAAGCTTAGCCACCATGCACAGTGATCACTTTTGCTCCACTTCTTATATGAATGTTACACTTAAGTGTGTCACAGCCTCAAGACTGAGCACCTGCTTGTCTTAAAAAAGAAGCACTCTCATAACATATTGCCATGTGAAAGGGGGGAAAAAAGGTTGAACTGCAGAACACAGGCATGCCTCATTTTACCGTGCTTGACTTTAACTGAGCTTCATGGTTGTGTGTTTTACAAATTGATGGTTTGTGACAGCCATGCACTGTCAGCTGATGGCTGACATTTTTTCAGTAATAACTTTTAAAAATATATATATTTTATGGAAGTACAGTAGATTTACAAAGGTGGGGAGCAAGGCAGTATTTTTATGTATTCGGCCACGCAGGGTCTTAGTCACATGGGATCTTCGATCTTCATGGCACCACGGGGGAATCTTTAGTTTCGGCACCGCATATCTTTTTCGTTGTTGTGCCAACTCTTAGTTGCAGCATGAAGGATCTAGTTCCCTGACCAGGGATCAAACCTGGGCCTCCTGCACTGGGAACATGGGAGTCTTTGCCACTGGACCACCAGGGAAGCCTCCTGAAGTATTTTTAAATTAAGGTACGTACATTGTTTTTTTAGACAGAATGCTATTGCACACTTTACAGATGACAGTATAGTGGAAACACAACTTTTACATGCACTGGGAAACCGAAAATTCGTCTGACTCCTTTATTGCAATATTTTGTTTTATTGTGGTGGTCTAGAACTGAACCCATAATATCTCTGAGATGTCTGTATACGACCCCATTGAATCAAAACAAAAAGACTTCGTGTGTGATATATGTACTCATATTTGCAGAAATGTAGGAAAAAACAAGGATATATATCAAATATGTATATATGTATATATTATATATTGTATTAACTATAATTCCCTCCCACTACTGTGATAAAGAATAATTTTTTCCTTAGGGTTTTCTGTGTTTCTTTAAACACTGATCATGCATTTTTTAAAATAAGGGAATAAGGTTATTACATTAAAAAATAAAGCAGAACAAACAGTATTTGCACTCTCAGAGTTCTTCCCCTTGTTTTGTGGGGTTTTTGTTTTGCAATAAATAGAGAGCAAGGTGCCCTTTTTTGGAGCACCCATTTAAACAGAGAGGAAGAAAAACCTGTTAACAGAGAAACCAAACAAGCTTTGAATTATCCAAAAACCAGAAAATAACAAGTGTCAGCAAGGATGTGGAGAAACTGGAACCCTTGTGCACTACTGGTGAAAATGTAAAATGGTACAGCCACTGTAGAAAATAGTAAGGCAGTTCCTCAAAAGAGTAAAACTAGAATTACCATACGATACAGCCTTTTCACTTTTGGGTACATACACCAAGGAATTTAAAGTAGGGTCTCAAACATTTCTTTGTACACCTACGTTCATAGCAGCATTGCTCACAAGAGCAAAAATGTAGAAACAACCCAAGTGTCCATCAACAGATGAAAAAATAAGCAAAATGTGGTTAGCATATACATACAATAGCAGCCTTAAAAAAGAATAAAATTTTGCAATATGCTACAACATGGAAGAATCTTGTGGACATTATTCTAAGTGAAACAAGCCAGTCACAAAAAGACAAATACTGTGTGATTCCACTAATATGACATATTTAGAGTATTAACAACAACAACAACAACCGAGGAAGCAGAATGGTGGTTACCAGGAGCTACCACCACGGCAACAGCCAGGAAAGTAGGAGGCTACTGTTTAACGGGTTGAGAGTTTCAGTTTTAAAAGGTGAAAAGGATATGGAGGTGCACAGTGATGATGGTTGTACAATAATGTGAATGAATATTAAACATAATACTGCTGACCTGTACACTTAAAAATGGTTAAGATGGTAGGTTTTGTTAGATGTATTTTACTAAAATTAAAAAATATATATATAAAAAAAATGTATATGTGCTTAACTTATGACCTATATAAGCTACAGCTATGCTTTCAATTGTGTATATTATGAAACATATAGACGCACCAGAAACTTTTAAAATACACGGAAATAAATACAAATGGAAGTTCTAATATTTTCTTTCCAGTGAATTGCCTCAGGCACCTCTCGGGAGGCCCAAATCCTAAAATCTGACAGGCACAGAAAGGCAATGTCTCCTTCTCAAGCCCAGGCCCCACTGTGCACAGAGCAGCGTGCAGCAGCCCAACTCTGACATCAAAATCTGTCTTCTCTTCCTCCTTCCCTTCTCTTGCATTCCAGGAGTCTTTAACCCTGCTCCAGGGTCTCAAAAAAAATTTTTTTTTAATTATTTACTTATCTGGCTGTGCCAAGTCTTCACTGTAATATACAAGATGTAATTCCCCAACCAGGAATCGAACCCAAGCACCCTGCACTAGGAGCACGAAGTCTTAACCGCTGGACCACCAGGGAAGCGCTACCCTCAAGAATATTTAATCCTAACAGACTCAGCTACCATGAATCCTCAGTAGGCAGCAAATGCCTGGCAAATTCAGAGAGAGATTGAAATGGAAACGCTACTGGAAATCCTCCAGAGCCATGGTGATCCTTGCAAAGCTACCTGGTGAACTGGCAAAGCGGGAGCTAGAATGAGGTTTACCAAACAAGTCTTTTGGGTGCCTGGAGATTCCAAAGTCTTAGAAACACTGCTCGAGCAAACACCTGTGGAGACAGTGAACTAAAAGGATACAGTCAGATCTACAATGAGGCTGGTTGTCAGCCAGCAGCTGTGGAGAGGCTTACCTTCAGGATCTCAGGTTCTTTGATATCCAGAGACCTTGGGTTCCAGTGTTGTAGATGTTTATATAATCTGTGATGTTCATGAGCACTTGGTGGTGTAAAAAACCAAATCAGGCAGACTGCAGTCATGAATCCAAGGCCAATGCCCAGAAAGAGTCCGCTCATGTAATGCGGGAGGGGGAGGATGAGGTACGCATAGACGCACAGGACAAAGCAGCCCAGCGTCTTGACGGGTAATTCCAGCTGCCGCGCGGCCGAGTCCACCTCGTGGTCACTGTCCAGAGCTGGGCCATCGTCCGCCAGCCCCTCTGGCTTGAGAGGGCCTTCTGGGAGCTTCTCAGCTTTACTCTCCCCCTCCGGTTCCAGGTCAAAGTCCTCGGTGTACAGTTCGCAGAACTCTTCGTCTTCTTTGCTTGCTAAGGCAGACAGAGAGCATTTCTCAAGAACCAGGGAGCCGGTCTTGGGGCCTCCCTCCTTCAGCCCGCTCCCCTGGGAGCTCCTCGGTTCGGCCTCTCTCGCGGGCTCCTCGGAGGACTGGGGGTGGTCGCTCCTGGGGACGCCGGGGTCGCTCCCCACGCCCTCCCCCTCGGAGTCACACTCCTCCTCCTTGATGCTGTAGTTGTTATTACTTTCCAAGTGACCGTTCAGGCTGGACAGATTGGAGAGCTCGGAAGCACTTGAAGATAAGGCTTTGGGCCTGTGGCTGCCACTTTCTTCCCCTATAATTTTACTGAAAAGCTGAAAAGGGTCATAGATGACTTCTGAGAGGCGGCGCTTAGTGTCTTCGATCTTGGCCTCCATTTCGGGCACTTTAAAAAAGGAGCGCGTGTCGGAAGGCGACGTCAGAGGGGAGGAGGGTGCAGTTTTGGAATCCCCCCCTGTGTTCCGCGGCTGCGTGAACTGCTTGAACAGGTGTAAATTCAGCTTGGAGTCAGGGGGCCTGTAGGACACGGCGTCGGACTCCTGCCGGGAGGTGTCGGTGGACAGGGACTTGACTAACGTCTTCATCAAGTGCCTGTGCCGGGGCGGGTGGGGGGACTCTTTTGGCTCCACCTCGGTCGACAGGGACTTCACGAGGCTCAGGAACGGTTTGGCGCTGGAAAGTGTGGAGGACGAGGCGCTGGATGAGAGGATGGGCGACCGGGAAGGCGAGGACAGCGGGGAGGAAGAACTGGTTTTCTGCTCGGACAGGGAGGACACGCTGGGAGAGCTAGCTAAGGGCCCCGACGAGGACGAGCCCGGGGACAGAGCCAGTGGCACTGTACCGAATACTTGTGCAGCCGGAGCGGGGGGCTCCAGCAGCTTTACAGTGTTCTCGGAGACGGGTACCACGGCGGGGGACACGGACAGGCCATCCGCCAGGATGAGCTGGGCGCCAGGGCCGGCGGGGTCATGGCCACCCCCGGGTTCCAGGTAGAGGTCCTCCTTGGCTTCGAGCCCGGTTACAACGCTCTGGTCGTCCAGCCCCTCCTCCAGGAGCTCCCGGAACTCCTCCTCCTCTTCCTCCTCCTCCTCCCCGGACACCGAGAAGTGGATGGCGATGGTGTCTCGGGACACGGACCTCTGCACGTGCACTCTGGGGGCTGATGGTTTGGGCATGTCAAGGGTTTTCTCGGCATGGCGACCATTCAGACTTGTCATTGCCGGCTTCACAAGGGCTCAGGCTCTGTGAAAACAGCAAGAAAATCCACAAGTCAGGATGTGGTTTCTCCACAGGAGACGCTGTCCTGTGTGGACCAGAGCGCGGCTAAAGCTCACTTCTAAGTGGTGATTATGCTTTTACCTGGCAGATGGCCACCCTTTCTCACTTGAGCAGGTTTAATGGTTTAATTTTCATCAGATAAATTCCAGCGAGGCTTTCTCTTTTATAAGCAAACTACCCACCCGTGTTATAAATGCCATACAACCTGTCTTCCTTCACAACATCTAAGTAATTGTTTCCTCCCTGTTAACTGGCCCACTTCTATCAGTAACTCTATACTGCAAGGCTTGAAAGGCCTGCACGACAGTTGTTACCAGCATTAGTTCAGAACTCCCACAGGATAAAATGCAGCATCCTGGCGATTTTGAGGATCTTGGAACAAAAATTTCACCAGTGGCTTTCCGGCTATAAAAAGTGAATCCTGGAGCGTTATGGCTTTCACTGCAATTTTCACAGCAATCCTAACAATTATTTGGCTTGTGTCTCCCACCAATGCTCATATAGCCTGCCACTGCAAATAAGTAGCAGAGTAACCAAGGGTGGCAAGGGACATCTGCAAACTAATTGCTGTGACTGGCTGGCTTATTTCCCAAATGGTAGGTATCCTGAGGCCAGAGTATTTAGGCAGCCATGAAGACATGGCCATTTCTAAGACTTCAAGATAAAGAAAAGTTAGATTTTCAGCTGAATCCAAGGGTAGGAAAATGAAGTCTCAATGCTGAAACCTACCACCAACTGAGAACTCTGCCAAGAGCTGGGGTGAGAGACACGGAGGCGATGTTGCTTAGTCGTTGTAGAGATAAGAGACACCCAAAAAGCTGGGCAGCAAAGCAAAAGAAGCCAAGCCTACCTGTGACACCCTGCATGACACTGTCCCCCACTCCCCATTCACTTAAGGCCCATTTATAGGAAATCAGGCATCATGACAGGTCCTACCAGAAGGAAATGAACACCACCATCTGGAAAGCACGACTATCAGAGTAGCTAAAATGCACTTGAGGAGTGACCTGCAGGGCTTCTGAGGAGGGTGAGCAGCGTGGGAGGCAGGACACCTGCCTGCTCCTTTAAACTGCTGGCAGGCTGTGGCAGGATAGGCCTGATTAGAAAGAAGGGACGAAGACATGAAGATGAGCATGGGCATGGTGTGTCCTGACACATGGGTCTATTCTCCACATCCAGGACGGAGGGTGGGTGTTGGGGGTGAGGGCCGGCATGAATGAGGCATCATGGAAGAGAGGAAAGGGCATCCTCGTGGCCAGGAAACAAGGCTTCTGACACTTGATCCTTCTCCAGCTGACTTGGTGGGACCTTGAACAAGCCAAGACCTCTCTGGGTCTCGGAATCTTCATCTGTCAAATGAGGGACCAATGACTTTGAGACTTTCCAAATCTCAAACACTTATGTTTATGTTTACAGGTGATAGTACACAACCCAATTTGATACCCTGGTAATCTGCAATGGAGTCAACATTATGCTGCCTGCTCCTTTAATTTGAAGAACTCCTATATTTAAGTCTTCTACCAAACATTCAGGTTCAAAATGCTAATAATAACTAAGACTATCAAAACAAGAGAACAAGTAAACTTGTGTTTGTTTGGAGGTGATGGGGGAGAAAAATCAGGGTGGGGAGGAGAAGAAGGGAAGGAAAAACTATTTCCTAGAAATAGGAAATAATCCAGTGATGACAAGAACTACAGTTCAAGAGCCCAGTCACAACAAAGATAAATCTCAAACTACAGATTGAGAACTTTCATAAAAACTTTTCAACAGAGTTTTGTCCAAGCTCCTTCATGATCCTCAGGCTCTCCTGTCTCCATTGGAGCCAAGAAGAAAGAATGATTTCTATTGATCAGACAAAACACTCAAATCCAGGAGCTGGCAGTAAGCTAGAAAGACACAGCCGCAGATCCAGGACAATCCTTCCCTGTTATCTCAAAGCCAGCATGTTTGTTGGCTTAGGAAGAAGAAAAATACCAAGTACAAAACACATTTTTCATTTTAATGGTCACCTACTTTTATAGGGGTTTCCCTGATAGCTCAGTTGGTAAAGAATCCGCCAGCAATGCAGGAGACCCCAGTCTGATTCCTGGGTTGGGAAGATCCGCTGGAGAAGGGATAGGCTACTCACTCCAGTATCCTTGGGCTTCCTTTGTAGCTCAGCTGGTAAAGAATCCGCCTGCAATGCGGGAGACCTGGGTTTGACCCCTGGGTTGGGAAGATCCCCTGGAGAAGGGAAAGGCTAACTCACTCCAGTATTCTGGCCTGGAGAATTCCATGGACTACGTCCATGGGGAGGCAAAGACACGACTGAGCCACTTTCACTTTTACAAGGGTAATTTTAAAATGAAATTATAGAGGTAATTTAAAAAGAAAGTTTGGTTTTTGGTAATTCTCAATAGGCTGAAAAATGAGCTATTTCAATTGCTTTAATAACATAAAGGATGATCTGAAAGGCTCTGCTACTCTAAGGCTAGTAGTGAAAGTGACAGTGGGCACAGGTGCAAATACAGAGAGCATGACTGGGGGCTGAACAGGGTAAGGGAGTCATCTGGGGAGCAAGAGTGGAGAGGCTCTTCTGGAGTTGAGCTAGGATGGTTTGGGAATCTGCAGGCAAAGTCAGACCCAGTCCAGAAGGGCCAACAATAGTGCTTCCAGAAGCATGTGGTCTCAGCAACCAGACAGGGCCATTAGGGGCCCATCTGCCCAACCCTCCAACACATAGTCAGGCCTCCTGACTTTACAGGAACCTCAGCTGATCTCTGACTAGACTGTCTTAAAAACTTGTTGGGCTGCGCCCTGCAGGCCTACAATGCTGTACTCGCTCAGCTTCAAGACCGAAGGAAAAACAGCCCAGACTCAGTGACGGAGACATCAATGGTTTACTGGATGGGGGAGTTTACAGGTCTGAAGCAAGGTTCTGGAGCGATATCCACCATGTGCAGTGGGTGGGGAGCAAGACATGGCAGCAGTCTTTGCTGCCAGAGGGAAGGGGAGATTGGTAATTACAGGGGGAACTGATATCAGGTTTGCTCGTTGGTAACCAGGGAAACTAGCAGCGGGGCATGCCCCTTACCACCCATTTTGATAAGAACAGTCACTAGCTGGGGCCTGGGGCAAATATGCAGGGGGTCAGTCCTGTGAGTAGGCGTAGGTGGACAGGCACTGGTAGAGCGGGGGATGTACAGAGAGCAAGAGAACAGCCATCTTGAGTGGCCTGTGTCAGCCAGAGGGCCTGAGCTGGGCCTCCCCGAGAGCTAGGTGCTAGTGTGGCTCACCACTGCTAACGGCTTTCTCTAGGGCTCAAGCCGTGGCTTCAGAGGTTCGGAATAAACTCTCCCAAATTAGGTTTTACTAAAACAAGCCACATGAGGCTAAAGCAGCACTACAGCTTTTTAAAAATAAGAAAACCTTACAGCCCTTTTTGCTCATCTGCAAATGAGGGGGCTAGGTCAGATAAACAAAGATTGCTTCAAGGACCCAAACTGCTGGGTAACTCTGTGTACTGGAACCAGAGTCCATGGAGTGGGTTCTAGACAAGCTTGATCACCACGTGGCTGCTCCCTCTTCCTCCTAGGGAGACCTCCAAGCCCCTCACCCGACCCCCTCCATCTTTCATGGGTGGGCGGCTGGGGCCAGTAAAACTGACCTTCCTACAGCCAAGGTCAAGGGAAAAAGCACCTGACTGCTGTCTGGAACTTGACATGACTGCGCCAAGGACACAGCACTGAGGGAGGAGGGGGTGGGGAGCTGGTCAGACATGGGCTTTTGACACTCGTGTCCTGAATCGCCACCACAGCGATCGGCCTCCTCCAGCATGTCATGCACGCTTGTTATTCCTGCCTGTCCTGGCCTTGGTACGGCCCTCCATGCACCAGCATGAACTGCTCTCTCAGGAGCTGAGAGCGTGGTTCTCAACAGCTAGCATGTGACCAGCAGGATTGGGAAATAAGAATTCGTTATCCATCTGATAATCTAGCATCATAAAAAAGTAGCCTCCTGCCCTCCACTATCTCAACTCAATTATAACCGGACTCAAAATAAATAAATGAGGACAACCCTTTCTCAAGCTCTCAGGAACTGAAATGTCAATAAAGGTCATTTCTCTCTCACCAGGTCTCCTTTTTCCAAAGCCACCAGCACAAGACCTTGGGTTTTAACACTGACTTTGAATCTTGTGAGGGCAGGGCCTAAAGCTTCCACTGTCCCTTAGGATAACTTCTTGCCAGAGGTATGTTTAAACAAAAGTCTGATTTGGTCATGAGCAAAGTATGCTAAATATGAACCCCATCCAGCCCCAGAATGGATGGGGGTGCAAGACCTAGGTGATGTTGATAAACAACAGAGGCCAGAGGTCTGGTGTCTGGGAAAACCGGTTCTATTTTTCAGGTCCACCGCCAAAAACAACCAACAGTGAAATCAACATTTAAAAAAAAAAAANTCCAGCCCCAGAATGGATGGGGGTGCAAGACCTAGGTGCTGTTGATAAACAACAGAGGCCAGAGGTCTGGTGTCTGGGAAAACCGGTTCTATTTTTCAGGTCCACCGCCAAAAACAACCAACAGTGAAATCAATATTTAAAAAAAAAAACCGAAAGGCACTGAAGCTTCAACAACTGAGTCAAGAATCACGAGGCCAGAAGGAAGAAAGAACCTCAGAGAGATGAGCCCTGCAGAAGCTGCTGCTGCCCTCAAAACAATGGATGATTCCGCCAAACTGGAACCTTCCTTTCATTGACCTTCTGAGCAGAAATCGCAGTTTGGAGCTGGCTGGGGTGGAGCCCTAACTGGAGAGTGTTCCCCAATGAGCTGGGACGTCAAAGGGCTACATCTACCTGGGAGTAGGTGAACCAGAGGCAATGGCCTCACTAAGATCTGAGAGCTTCGAGGCCATTAAGCTAAGTGAAGGAAGCCAACCACAGAAAGATGAATACTATGTGATTCCGTTTTGTGAGCTATCTAAAGTACTCAAATTCAAATAAACAGAAAGTAGGATGGCAGTTCCCCGGGCTGGGGAGTAGGAAGCAGGGAGCTGTTTTGTAATGGATATAGAGCTTTGTATAACGAAAGAAGTCTATAGATCAGTTTAGCTACTGAGTTGTACACTTAAAAACAGGATGGTAAATTTTAAGTTATTTATATTTTACCATAAGACTCTTGAGTCCCTCGGACTACAAGGAGATCAAACCAGTCAATCCTAAAGGAAATCAACCCTGAATATTTGTTGGAAGGACTGACGCTCAAGTTGAAGCTCCAATATTTTGGCCACCTAATGCAAAGAGCTGACTAATTAGAAAAGACCCTGATGCTGGGAAAGGTAGAAGGCAGGAAGAGATGAGGATGACAGAGAATGAGATGGTTGGATGGCATCATTGACTCAATGGACATGAGTTTGAGCAAGCTCCAGGAGATGGTGAAGAACAGGGAAGCCTGGCATGCTGCAGTCCATGGGGTCACAAAGAGTCAGACTTGACTGAGCAACTGAAGCAACTGAACAACAATAATTAAAAAGTAACTTTAATTTCACCGGTCGCAACGTTAGAGTGAAATAATAAAATACTCTGAACCACTTAGGCTGACTAAAAAAATTCAAAAAGCTTCCATTGTTCTTTAGTGTTTATACCGCCATGTGGTTATCTTCTAAGATAATAAACGCAGATGCATTCATTTACACTCTCATACTTTTAGCGAGTGGGGAAGTTATTTAGAGCCAAATGCTCTCTGAGCCTTAGTCAGGTCTGTTTCAAGGAAGCAGAGTATCTTGAACCATTCTGGGGATGGGTCTTGATTAAAGTCTTCTCTGTAAGTCTCCAGTAAAGTTATTATGTATGCCTTGTAAAGATGTTCATAGCTCTAAGACTGAGAAAGCCTCTAATAAGGGTTTCTCGCCCCAGCATTGATGCAGGATCATAGTCTATTCAGTCTAAAATTAAGGAACAAATCAGTGGCTCCCATCTAACCTGAATTCAGAAAAACAAAGGCCTCAACAAGAATCTGGTAGCCAACTGCCCTCCAAACATGCCCTCCCATGGATATCGCGAACTCCATGATATCAACCTCAGCGAAGTCAGTTAGAATAGCAAACATCCATGAAATTTATATTATTTCTAGTCACTCAAAAAGTTTATCATCATTAATTAGTCCACAAAAAGCCAATCAACAATAAATCAGATTGTACAATGAAAAATGAAGAACTCTTTCAAGGCTCACTGCTGCCATTTATTAACTTGGATATAATAACCTCTCTGAATCTGATAGGTTTGTTTTCTGTGAGTTTTCTGGACTAGTTTGCTATTAATAACTGCCCTTCCTGCCTCTAGCTATATTTGAAACAATTCAATCTCGGGATCTTACAGAGCCATGAAAAGAGAAGAGTTCCTTCCAGGCCACCCACTCATCAGCAACTCATCTCCTCGGTCCTTTCACATTATAACAGCCAAACACTGATGTAGCCCTTATTATTATCAACATCAACATTATTATTACTAATTTCTCAGTCATATACTAGGTTAGAGGAAGTGCTGGAGGAAGGAAAAGGAGGAGGGAAATGAGCAACTGTGATGGAAAATTAAACTTGTCCCCAGATGTAGAGAGCACAGTTACACAGCATCTTGAGAGGCAAGCCTGGTTGGGACATGCCTTGTTTCTCAGGAGCATCTCTAATCCTTCAAGATCATTGCGAAAATTCTTCATCTTTGTAAAATTTGGCCCATTAAGATATTTGCTGTCTCTGGACAAGCTTGCACTTGGACATATGATGTATGGGCACCATCTGCTAGCATGGGTTGTGTCAGTCAATAGTCTTAATTCCAAAGCATCTCTTGGCAGAGGAAAAGACTCAAGCTGCATTGTATTGCAGAGGATGTCCTAACATCTCTTATCTGTGCAAGCTTTTAATAGGATTTGGTTTTATGAAAAGTAGAGAAGGGCCTCAGGACTCATTTTTTTTCCACCTTGATGCTGCAGAGGAAGTGGTGAATCTGGTCAAGAGCAACTAGTATAGACAGGTCTGATTTAGCCTAAAAATCTCAAGTACATCTTCATAGCCATCCCTTGATTCATTTAAATTCAATGAAGCAGCTGAGAACTGCCAGCAGCCAACAGATTCTAATCTGTTAATACTCCACCTTACAAACAAAAATCAATATTGACATTGTAGATAATGAACTAGTGCTNAAAAACAAAGGCCTCAACAAGAATCTGGTAGCCAACTGCCCTCCAAACATGCCCTCCCATGGATATCGCGAACTCCATGATATCAACCTCAGCGAAGTCAGTTAGAATAGCAAACATCCATGAAATTTATATTATTTCTAGTCACTCAAAAAGTTTATCATCATTAATTAGTCCACAAAAAGCCAATCAACAATAAATCAGATTGTACAATGAAAAATGAAGAACTCTTTCAAGGCTCACTGCTGCCATTTATTAACTTGGATATAATAACCTCTCTGAATCTGATAGGTTTGTTTTCTGTGAGTTTTCTGGACTAGTTTGCTATTAATAACTGCCCTTCCTGCCTCTAGCTATATTTGAAACAATTCAATCTCGGGATCTTACAGAGCCATGAAAAGAGAAGAGTTCCTTCCAGGCCACCCACTCATCAGCAACTCATCTCCTCGGTCCTTTCACATTATAACAGCCAAACACTGATGTAGCCCTTATTATTATCAACATCAACATTATTATTACTAATTTCTCAGTCATATACTAGGTTAGAGGAAGTGCTGGAGGAAGGAAAAGGAGGAGGGAAATGAGCAACTGTGATGGAAAATTAAACTTGTCCCCAGATGTAGAGAGCACAGTTACACAGCATCTTGAGAGGCAAGCCTGGTTGGGACATGCCTTGTTTCTCAGGAGCATCTCTAATCCTTCAAGATCATTGCGAAAATTCTTCATCTTTGTAAAATTTGGCCCATTAAGATATTTGCTGTCTCTGGACAAGCTTGCACTTGGACATATGATGTATGGGCACCATCTGCTAGCATGGGTTGTGTCAGTCAATAGTCTTAATTCCAAAGCATCTCTTGGCAGAGGAAAAGACTCAAGCTGCATTGTATTGCAGAGGATGTCCTAACATCTCTTATCTGTGCAAGCTTTTAATAGGATTTGGTTTTATGAAAAGTAGAGAAGGGCCTCAGGACTCATTTTTTTTCCACCTTGATGCTGCAGAGGAAGTGGTGAATCTGGTCAAGAGCAACTAGTATAGACAGGTCTGATTTAGCCTAAAAATCTCAAGTACATCTTAATAGCCATCCCTTGATTCATTTAAATTCAATGAAGCAGCTGAGAACTGCCAGCAGCCAACAGATTCTAATCTGTTAATACTCCACCTTACAAACAAAAATCAATATTGACATTGTAGATAATGAACTAGTGCTAGCCTTAGCTTCATTTAAAGAGAGAGAAGAAAGAGAAAAGATGGTACTCTACTACCAGCACAGGCATTCTCACAAGGCACTTAGACCTTGATGGTGAGAAACCTGGAACTCCTATGCCATCAGTTATTAGGTTCCCAGACTGATTCAAAGTCTCTTCCAACCTAGTAGAGCAAGACAATCCAAGGTTGATACAATTAACACATAACAGCTTCACCCTCTGCGGCCACTGCACAGACTTTTACACCTACTATGAGGAAGGCCCACCTGGGAAGAGGGCCACATCCCTGAAGGAAAAAGGGGTTCAGAAGCATCAGTGTGATGAGAATTTTGCTTTACAGATTGCTGGATGGTTCTGGTAATGAAATCCAAAGGCAGTAACTCTTTCAAAACCAGGTCACACCTTTGGCACAACCACACAAGGCCTGCGGAGATTTATAAAAGATAATCCCGATGCTATCCATGGGGCCGGGGCGGCGGGGAGGGAGATCTCAAGGAGACAACAGATGTCATATGACGACATCTATATGAAAGTTCAAAACAAAACAACCCTGAAGTAATGAAAACTCAGGATAGATATGCCCAAATCAGATAGTGCTAATAGAATAAAGAAGGAATTTTTTTTTTCAGCAGAAAAACCATGTTATGTGACTTAGGAGGAAGAGATGTGAACAAAATAATCTGCCGGATGTGAAACAGCAGCATATGGAAAGGCACTGAGATGAAAACAAGTCAATCAAGATAGAACAAGACAGTTGCTAAACGACTGGGTCGGCTACAGCTGAAGGGCTGTTCTGGAGGCATGGCAGGAAGATTAATATTTGATTTCAGAAGCAGGGAATCAATTGCTCAACGCCTCTGAAGCCTAAGTGCTTGGATTTATATTTAAATCTTAGGAAACAGAACCACTGNTGGATGTGACACAGCAGCATATGGAAAGGCACTGAGATGAAAACAAGTCAATCAAGATAGAACAAGACAGTTGCTAAACGACTGGGTGGGCTACAGCTGAAGGGCTGTTCTGGAGGCATGGCAGGAAGATTAATATTTGATTTCAGAGGCAGGGAATCAATTGCTCAACGCCTCTGAAGCCTAAGTGCTTGGATTTATATTTAAATCTTAGGAAACAGAACCACTGTAGGTTCTTGGGAAGTCTGCAACCTGGATGTAAATAGTTTTGTTCAGGTGAGTGCCTGGAACCTGGGAGACTGTGGTGCTAAAAATCCAGGAGGATGAGTAGAGGGTAGTGACTGTGGTCACAAAAGAGCACATTTTTCAAGAGCATGGGGTCAAAGGTTATTAAGGGGGTGAATCTGACAAAGAGTAAATGGAGTTCCTTATTCGGTTTTCATCTGTGCAACCAGGAGATCCAGCCAGTCCCTCCTAAAGGAGATCTGTCCTGGGTGTTCACTGGAAGGACTGATGCTGAAGCTGAAACTCCAATACTCTGGCCACCTGATGTGAAGAGCTGACTCACCTGAAAAGACCCTGATGCTGGGAAAGATTGAGGGCAGGAGAAAAAGGGGACAACAGAGGATGAGATGGTTGGATGGCATCACCGACTCAATGGACATGGGTTTGGATGGACTCCAGGAGTTGGTGATGGACAGGGAGGCCTGGTGTGCTGTGGGGCTCATGGGGTCGCAGAGAGCCGGACACGACTGAGCGACTGAACTGAACCGAATTGACTTATTTATGGCCACACTGTGTGGCTTGTGGGATCTTAGTTCCCTGACCAGGGATTGAACTCAGACCCTCACCAGTGAAAGTACAAGAGTTCTAACCACTGGACTGCCAGGGAACTCTCACAACCATTTAAAGTCTGAGATTATTTCCAAATGAAAAACAACAACAAAAGCAGTTTCCTAACTACTGTTTGGCTTTGGGTTGGTTGTCATATATTGCTCCTTCCCTCTGCCCATGGGCCCTTCCTATAAGAGTTATCAAGCTCCGTTACAAGAGGGAGCCCAAGTTTTAATACTCTTTGAATTTTTAAAACTTTATTTTGAAATAATTATAGACTCTCAGGAAGTTGCATAAGAGAAGTCCTGTATACATTTCACCAATCATTCCTTATATTTTAAAATCAAACTTTTTTAAAGTGATTTTTGATCATGCCGTGAGGCAGGCAGGATCTCGGGTTCCTCACTAGGGACCGAGCCTGCACCCCCATAGTGGAAGCACAGAGTGTTAACCACAGACCACAAACTCATCCCTGCAAGAAAAACGTGCTCCAGTGGGCAGAGGGAAACTTCTGCTTATAGGGACTTGCTTAAGGTCTTCAACGGTCAACTTTACGAAGACATCATCAGTAGGTACTTCCCAAGTACAGGAACAGCCAATTCACCCGGAAGTTCAAAAGGCCAACAACAAAAAAGCTCAACTGAGAATCAAGAAACAAATCAATGAAACAATTTTGGTCACCAAATTTCATCATTAAAATATAACACGGGATGATGTCAAGGGCGTCTTGAGACAAACCCTCTATTATATTGACACATAATCAGCAAAAACTTCTCTGAAACCAATTCTGCAGTAACTATTAAGTACCTCAATAATGTTCACACCTACACACACCAGGCAAAAAAAGGACTGGAGGGGGATTAATGCTAGTTTTCTCCATATAACAGGCTTATCAGTAATTTTTATTTTCTGCTTTTTAGGTATTTCCAAATCCTATTAATTAGGTAATTCCAAAGACTTTCATAATCTCGGGGTGGGGGGGGATTACATGTAATAAGTGTATGTAAATTTTTATAATAAAACATTAATTTCAGAATATCTATCTAATTGTATTAATACTAGCCACTCATCCCCTACACCTTACCCATGAGAAAACTAAGACACAGAAAGATTCATTTTTATAAAATGAGTCACATCATATGTATGTATGTAATCTGTTTTTATACTCAAGAAGTAACCTAGCATCTGGAAAGTAATCTAGAATCTGGGAATCAGCAAGACCTTTGTGTTCAGTTCTACTAACTTGGTAGGAATCTGACCCTCAAGCAAATTTATTTACTCTAACCAAGCCTCCCTTTCTCCATTTGCAAAATGGTAATGACATAAGACAATTCAGAAGATTAAACAGAACAAGTTATATAAAGTGCTGAACATGGTTCCTGGTACAGAGCAAGCATTTCTAAAATGTTAACTGTTTGTATGTAAGTATTTCCTCAAGGCAACAGATTCTTTCACACACGACTTAAGTTTTATGAAATGAATATAAAGGAACCATTTCAACACGGGCTACAATTTTTTTTGCTATTACACACAATGCTGTAATACATTATGATGCTATACATACCTTTGACAGCTTCTCCAATTATTTCCTTGTGTGTGTGTGTGAGTGTGTGTGTGCTCAGACATGCCCAACTCTTTGTTACATTATGGACTGTAGCCTGCCAGGCTCCTCTGCTCATGGAATTTTCCAGGCAAAAATACTGGAGCGGGTTGCCATTTCCTTCTCCAGGGGATCTTCCTTACCGAGGGATCAAACCTGCATCTCCTGTGTTGGCAGGTGGGTTCTTCACCACTGTATCACCTGGGAAGCCCGATTATCCACGTAGTAAATCTTTTCAGACGTGGAATTACAGGGCCAAATAGCATATATAAATTTTCAATGCAACAAAAAAAAACATACAATTTCAAGTTCACTGTAAAAAAATTTTCAAAAACCAGATGTATGGAGATGAAAAGTGAAAATTTCTCCTGCTCTCCCCCAAAGTCACTCATGCACCCTGTCCTTCTATGTGTATCTATAAATACACACAAACACACAAAGCTGTTTTTGTTTGTAGTCTTTAGTCACACCATACATACTGTTTTGCACTTTGTTCTTCACATATTTCCTGGACCCCTTTCGAATGCCAATACACACAAATCTACAGGAACACACACTTTTGCTACGTGGTATGGATACACCATCACTCATTTAATCATTCCTTTATTGATAGAAATTAAAGTTTTTTCCAGTTTTACACTAAAAACAATGCTGCTTTGAAAAGATTCCTATATACATCTTGTGCACAGAGCAAGTCTATCATAAAGTTTCTACCTTGAACCCTTGTCGTGACTGAACACTATTTTCAATTATTCGGGAAAAGGCACCTCAGTGCTTCGGGAATCAGTTAATGTTCTCCCCCAGCTGCCTCTCTTCTCTTAACTGGCCATTCATGTTTCTTGCCCAAGGATTTTTCTTAATCACTTTGTATATCATGGTAATTAACACTTAATCACGTTATATATCATGGATAATTAACACTTTGCCTACTGTATGTGTGGGAAATATTTTTCCCCATCTCTGACTTTTAATCATTATGGTTCTTTTAAAAAAACATACAAAGTTTTATATTTTTAGTGTTGAACCTCTCAATCTTTTTCTTTATAAGTTTCTTAGTTTTTACTGCCTGAAGAAGCCTTCCTCATTCCATCAGCATAAAAGCATTACTCTCTGAAATCATTTTAGAAAACGCTCACAATAACATATATAACACATATAACGTTCTCTGTTCCCTATACAAGAATGAAGTTTTGACTTCGGGAAAAACTGACCCATATGGACAACCATACTTTCCAGCTATAATAAACAATAAAGTACTTGAATTTTGCCTCTCCAAATCATACTAGTCAACCAGAAAACCTAGTTTACATATCTGAATCCACTCATATCCATTGATTGTTTAGTTTCACATGCAAAAAGTATTTTTGATTAATTCTTCGTAAGTTGAAAAAAGTCTCTGAGAACTTAAAGAAATTAGCCTTTCTTTTTCAGTGAGAAACAATACTTTTCATACATGTTATCGATAGACTTAATCTTGATACAGGGCAGTAAAATCTGCTTAAGTGTATACTTACATCAGAATTTTATTTACAGGTAAAGAATCTGAGGCCTGAAGAAGACAATGTTTTAAAAATCGGGTTAAAGAAGTCTGTGTGAGTGTGTGTGTAGGGGAGAGCAGTGGGAAAGGAAGGAAGTGGAGGGGGCAGATGAGAGAAGGCGGCAGGAGGGAGGGCTTTGCAGACGTGGGGTGTGTGCTGGCCCTGGGAGACTGGACAAGCTGACTGTGGAGACCCAGGTGGAGAGTACGTTCCAAGTGAAGGATGGAGTGAGGG
Source organism: Raphicerus campestris (assembly GCA_006410735.1). NCBI lineage: Eukaryota > Metazoa > Chordata > Mammalia > Artiodactyla > Bovidae > Raphicerus > Raphicerus campestris. Next base: position 773,737 of record SJYW01005841.1, read on the forward strand.
TAAAGGGCAGGAGGCAAGATAACTCAGGGCCACATTCAACACCTGCAAGAAGGCCTGGAGGTTCCGGGTTCCTGGCAGAAGTCCTGGACGGCCATCTGTCCACACTGTGGTTCCCTCTGAAGCAAAGCACGTGCCCACAGGCCCCCCGGGATTTCCCCCATCTCACTCCACCACCACTGAGGGCTGTGACCGGCAAGGACTTTAACTGAGAGCAGCCCTGTGATACGAGCCGGCCCTGAAGTCCACCCCCCAGTGTGAGATTTTGACAACTGCTCAGTTGGTAGTGGAATCAGTCACTGAAAACGCAGACCAAGGGAAGCCATGAGGCAGCAAGGCTAGGAGCCCTGAGGAGGACCAAGACCCTAAATGACAGTGACGGGGCACGCGCCCTTCACCTCCTAGGACCTTGGGTTCTTTCGCTGTGAACCAGGGCAAGGGGAGAGAGGGTCCTCCATTGTGTTTAAGGAATTTTCCAGAAAGCTCTAAATTTTATCAGTCTATGAGTCTATAATTCAATTTCCATGGAAAAGAACCTCCTTAGAGTCCTACTTTTTCATTTTGCACCAGAGAAATTCTTGGCCAGTGCTCAAGCTAAGTACACTTGGACTAATGTGCCTAAGGCAATTAAGTCCAAATACTTTTCTAATAATATTGCAACAGTTCATCTCATATTAACAAACACTTCTAGACCTTCCGGACTTGTCTTCCCTAGCCCAGCTGTAGAAACATCCCTTATCTCTAGTTATAGGTGGAGAGTGGGCTGAGTCCGCTAAGAATGTGATGCAGATTAGCAGCACCTGGGTGTGCTGTGGCAACAGAGGACATGTGTCAGTCTGGCTTCCTCAGGCATCCCTTATCCATCCCCTCCTCCACCCCCGTGTCCCCAATGCCACACTGCACAAAAGGGCTGCCTCTGCGCCAGCTGTGCTAAGGACAACTCCCATCAGGCTCTCTACCCCACCGCTTCCTCTGTTCTTACTTGGCACAGACATCAAGCGCAACCTCTTCACTCCCTTCTGTGGATTCATCCCACACCAGCTCCACATTCCCACTGCCCTCATTTCTACAGTGCCCTGCAGAGACCCCCAGGGACACAACTCCCTGCCTCTCTCACAAAACACCATCCACCTTCTATTCTGCCTGGCTTTTTTTCCTCAATGGAGAGGAGACCAAAGTAAGAGAAGGGCTGGCCTCATTTTCAAGAACAAACCACCATCTGTACTTTCAGACCAAACCACCATCTGCACCACCCTCTTTAAGTCATCAGCACTGCTCTCTCTGCCTGTGAGACATCCACACGAGGGCCCGAGGCGCTCCTGCTGCCAGGGATCTCGACCCCAGCCAAGGAGGGTATGGAGCTGGGAGGGTTGGGGGCAGTGCAGACATGGCTGCTGCAGACCCCAGGCAGGAGGCGGCTGTGGCATGCAGATCTGCCCTACGTCCTTGCTGTTTCCAGGAAATTCCTGAAGGAACACACTGATTTCCTAGTCAGACCCCCACACTGGTGTGGTTCCTTGTCTCCTATCCAGGCCTCCAATTTTGTCTCCCTCCTTTCTCTGTCTGAGCACATGGCCTTGCCCCCCAGCTCACCAGGAAGGTGGTATGAGTTGCTATCTTGTCTCTCATATCCATCTATCCACACCAATCACTATTCCCATTCCCCGGAGAGAGAGTCTTCTTCTACCCATTCTTATCTCTTCTCCACCCACACACAGACTCTATCTGGGACCAAAGAAGTCTAATTCTAAACCCAAGGGACCCACCTCATTCCTGCCCACCCCACCCTTGCCCACTAAGTCACTCCCATCCACCAAGGAACACTGTTCTTCCAACCGAGGCCCCAGTCAAGAGGGTCTTCTCTTCTTTACCCTCCAAACCTCTTCTCTTCAGTTCTCCAAGTCCTGTAGACTCCCACCTCACACCTCAGCATTTCTTCCTGACTTCACCCCTCGCCCCAGTCTCCAGCCTACATGGCATTCAGCTACCAGACTGGTCTTCTTTAAAATACCTCTCTCATCATGTCACCATTTTGCTCAAAATCCTATCATGTTTCTGTGCCTCATCTAATCTCCTTGGCCTTCAGGACCCAATATGCCCCAGCCCCTCTGTCTGCTGCTGCTACTGCTGCTACGTCACTTCAGTCATGTCCAACTCTGCGTGACCCCATAGATGGCAGCCCACCAGGCTGCCTGTCCCTGAGATTCTCCAGGCAAGAACACTGGAGTGGGCTGCCATTTCTGTCTGGAAATGCATGAAAGTGCATTGAAAGTGAAAAGTGAAAGTGAAGTCACTCAGTCGTCTCCGACCCTCAGTGACCCCATGGACTGTAGCCTACCAGGCTCCTCCATCCATAGGATTTGCCAGGCAAGAGTACTGGAGTGGGGTGCCATTGCCTTCTCCACCCCTCTGTCTATCAACCTTATTTCCAGTTACTATAAAGTATTCCCAATACTCTGGTTGGGTGTAGGAGGCACTGGCTCACATCCTCCTTCCACCTCCATTTCTGAAGCACCCCTTACTGGACACGCCTTCCCCTCTCTCCTCTGACTTGTCAAATCCTACCATACTCCATGAAGGAAGTGACGCCTGAACTGAACCCCTACTTCCTTCTAGACAGCTCTAGTCCCTCAGGTGACCTCCTACGACATTTACACCACCCAAAGAGCCAAAAAAAGTAAATCCTCAACCAAAAGGAGACTGAGTTCCAAAAGTTCATCAGTAAATCAAATGTCTAAAATTCCAAATCCATTTATCCTGAAGGAAAAAAAATGAGAAACAGGTTCATAGGCCCACAAAACTTACGCAGTCCACAATGTAACCTCTATGGTACAAGTTTTCCAAACTGTGCAGAACCACTATTTATAATTCACTCAAAAGACTGAAGGCAAAAGGAGAAGGAGAGTGGCAGAGAATGAGATGGTTAGATAGCATCACCAACTCAATGGACGTGAGTTTGAGCAAACTCTGGGAGATAGTGGAGGACAGAGGAGCCTGGCGTGCTGCAGTTCACGAGGTCACAAAACGTCAGACATGACTTAGCAACTGAACAAAAGAAAAACACATTCTGAGCTCAGACAATGTCGGGACCCTAGAATGAGGGCCACACTCCAGAAAAAGGCAATTTTAGAGACTAGGAAGCCAAAGGCCCAGGGGGTAAATCCAGACACTTTTCACCCCTCTGCCTCAAGAAGTCTTCTAGAGTCTGAACTCCAGTTTCCAATCTCGCCCAAGGACATGAGTGCTTTAATTCATGTGTGAAGTTTTCTCATTCGACAGAAGCAAGCTCCTGGAAAAGTACAGAGGAACTGGATCTGCGGGCCCCAGACACACAGGAGTCCAGGTGACAGAGGAATGCCTCCTCCCGGGACCGCTGCAGGCAGGAGAGACTGCTGCAAGGCCTTCCAAGCACTGCCACAGGAAACAGCAGTGGGGAGAATGTGGGAAACTTGTTATCGCGTCTGGAGAATGGAGCAGGGCACACAGATAATGCCTAATTTTAGCATGTGTAGGAACCTGGTGGCCACTCTCTGGGAGACTAGGTTTTAAGGTCAGGGGAAAAAAGCTATTTATAGCCAAAACCATCCCGAAAGCAAATGCCCAACACGGATGGGAGCATCTTCAGGGCTCCTGCTTGCCTGCAGCATTTACTTCGTATTGTTTTAATATTAAGCCTCTGTGACTCGAGCACACATTAACAGAAGTATTTGTTGTGAGGATTAAGGTGGAAGGTGGTTAGCTTTCTGAAGTGAGCCGAGAACTGGATGAGCCCCATGGAGCACAGAAAAACCTGGTTGAGAACTCTGGCACTGAAGAGACCCAGGTTCGGATCTCTGGCCCACTGCTTCTTACCGGCATGTGACTGGACAAGTCACTGCAAAAAGCCTCTTTTTTCTCACATGTAAATAAAATGGTGATAATAGTGCCTACCTCACAGGAACTGCTGGGAAAATTAAGAAATAACATTCAAGGGACTTCCCCGGTGATTCAGTGGTTAAGACTCTGTGCTTTCAATGCACAGAGCAGGTTCGATTTCAGGTCAGGGAACTAAGATCCCTTATGAGGTGCCACTAAAAAATTAAAAAATAAAAAACACACACACAAAAAGAAAAGAACATTCAGCATATGTAAGTTACTATTCTCAGCATCCCAGCAAGCATGAACACATCTTTTTCACCCACACAGACTTGGCCGGAGTTGACCCCACCAGCCATGGTACCAAAGATCAAACAGACAGACTTCTCAATCACTTGAGCTAGACTGTCTGGTCTGACCTCAGGTTTATTTCAGGCAGCTGTGACCATTAAGAATGACAAACATAGGAACAAAGCAGAAAACTGGGAAGATCTATACATTATAATACAAAATGAAAAAGCAGAATTTGGTATGCTGTGTATACATCAAACTATCTATGCAAAAAGTACGTACAACCAACAGGATCCCAGGAGGCTACGGAGACTAAGTATTAATAGTGCTTCACTGTAAATTATCTTAGCTTTTAGTGCAAAGCTGGTTAAAAGGATCATTTTTAAAATGAGGGCACTAAATGAGACTGCTGTTTTACTAACCTTTTTTTCTGTCTCTTCCCCAGGCTGGCCACAAGAGTCTAACAGATGATGTTTAACAGTTATTGATCGATTCCATGTACTATTGTTCCATTTCAATACGGATCCAAATTTTACCCAACAATCCACATTTACAAAGGGTTCATAATAATATTATGAAATCAAATCTTTGCTACAAGTGAGATAATGATAAGCACAGCTAAGTAAACAAGAAACAATCGGTTGCTTAATTTGGATAGCAAGGGCACTCGTATTCAAGGTCAATCTCATTCTAAAGGTATTGAGCATGTTCAGTTTGGGGAATGATGCCTGATGCCAGCTCTAGTAACAATGTCTAAAGTCAGACCAATCCTATCTCAGAAATTCCTATTATGTCATTCACAGCCAATCAGAACTTGGCATTGGCATGAATCCATACAGACTTGCAATTCCCAACAAAAGCAAGGAAACTTGATGTTTTGGGTAGTCTGTGTGTCCTTTTCCTGGGTAAAGGTGTAGATTCTGTGAAGCCTTTTGAAATNTTCTGCTTATAGGGACTTGCTTAAGGTCTTCAACGGTCAACTTTACGAAGACATCATCAGTAGGTACTTCCCAAGTACAGGAACAGCCAATTCACCCGGAAGTTCAGAAGGCCAACAACAAAAAAGCTCAACTGAGAATCAAGAAACAAATCAATGAAACAATTTTGGTCACCAAATTTCATCATTAAAATATAACACGGGATGATGTCAAGGGCGTCTTGAGACAAACCCTCTATTATATTGACACATAATCAGCAAAAACTTCTCTGAAACCAATTCTGCAGTAACTATTAAGTACCTCAATAATGTTCACACTTACACACACCAGGCAAAAAAAGGACTGGAGGGGGATTAATGCTAGTTTTCTCCATATAACAGGCTTATCAGTAATTTTTATTTTCTGCTTTTTAGGTATTTCCAAATCCTATTAATTAGGTAATTCCAAAGACTTTCATAATCTCGGGGTGGGGGGGGATTACATGTAATAAGTGTATGTAAATTTTTATAATAAAACATTAATTTCAGAATATCTATCTAATTGTATTAATACTAGCCACTCATCCCCTACACCTTACCCATGAGAAAACTAAGACACAGAAAGATTCATTTTTATAAAATGAGTCACATCATATGTATGTATGTAATCTGTTTTTATACTCAAGAAGTAACCTAGCATCTGGAAAGTAATCTAGAATCTGGGAATCAGCAAGACCTTTGTGTTCAGTTCTACTAACTTGGTAGGAATCTGACCCTCAAGCAAATTTATTTACTCTAACCAAGCCTCCCTTTCTCCATTTGCAAAATGGTAATGACATAAGACAATTCAGAAGATTAAACAGAACAAGTTATATAAAGTGCTGAACATGGTTCCTGGTACAGAGCAAGCATTTCTAAAATGTTAACTGTTTGTATGTAAGTATTTCCTCAAGGCAACAGATTCTTTCACACACGACTTAAGTTTTATGAAATGAATATAAAGGAACCATTTCAACACGGGCTACAATTTTTTTTGCTATTACACACAATGCTGTAATACATTATGATGCTATACATACCTTTGACAGCTTCTCCAATTATTTCCTTGTGTGTGTGTGTGAGTGTGTGTGTGCTCAGACATGCCCAACTCTTTGTTACATTATGGACTGTAGCCTGCCAGGCTCCTCTGCTCATGGAATTTTCCAGGCAAAAATACTGGAGCGGGTTGCCATTTCCTTCTCCAGGGGATCTTCCTTACCGAGGGATCAAACCTGCATCTCCTGTGTTGGCAGGTGGGTTCTTCACCACTGTATCACCTGGGAAGCCCGATTATCCACGTAGTAAATCTTTTCAGACGTGGAATTACAGGGCCAAATAGCATATATAAATTTTCAATGCAACAAAAAAAAACATACAATTTCAAGTTCACTGTAAAAAAATTTTCAAAAACCAGATGTATGGAGATGAAAAGTGAAAATTTCTCCTGCTCTCCCCCAAAGTCACTCATGCACCCTGTCCTTCTATGTGTATCTATAAATACACACAAACACACAAAGCTGTTTTTGTTTGTAGTCTTTAGTCACACCATACATACTGTTTTGCACTTTGTTCTTCACATATTTCCTGGACCCCTTTCGAATGCCAATACACACAAATCTACAGGAACACACACTTTTGCTACGTGGTATGGATACACCATCACTCATTTAATCATTCCTTTATTGATAGAAATTAAAGTTTTTTCCAGTTTTACACTAAAAACAATGCTGCTTTGAAAAGATTCCTATATACATCTTGTGCACAGAGCAAGTCTATCATAAAGTTTCTACCTTGAACCCTTGTCGTGACTGAACACTATTTTCAATTATTCGGGAAAAGGCACCTCAGTGCTTCGGGAATCAGTTAATGTTCTCCCCCAGCTGCCTCTCTTCTCTTAACTGGCCATTCATGTTTCTTGCCCAAGGATTTTTCTTAATCACTTTGTATATCATGGTAATTAACACTTAATCACGTTATATATCATGGATAATTAACACTTTGCCTACTGTATGTGTGGGAAATATTTTTCCCCATCTCTGACTTTTAATCATTATGGTTCTTTTAAAAAAACATACAAAGTTTTATATTTTTAGTGTTGAACCTCTCAATCTTTTTCTTTATAAGTTTCTTAGTTTTTACTGCCTGAAGAAGCCTTCCTCATTCCATCAGCATAAAAGCATTACTCTCTGAAATCATTTTAGAAAACGCTCACAATAACATATATAACACATATAACGTTCTCTGTTCCCTATACAAGAATGAAGTTTTGACTTCGGGAAAAACTGACCCATATGGACAACCATACTTTCCAGCTATAATAAACAATAAAGTACTTGAATTTTGCCTCTCCAAATCATACTAGTCAACCAGAAAACCTAGTTTACATATCTGAATCCACTCATATCCNTTTGTTTGTAGTCTTTAGTCACACCATACATACTGTTTTGCACTTTGTTCTTCACATATTTCCTGGACCCCTTTCGAATGCCAATACACACAAATCTACAGGAACACACACTTTTGCTACGTGGTATGGATACACCATCACTCATTTAATCATTCCTTTATTGATAGAAATTAAAGTTTTTTCCAGTTTTACACTAAAAACAATGCTGCTTTGAAAAGATTCCTATATACATCTTGTGCACAGAGCAAGTCTATCATAAAGTTTCTACCTTGAACCCTTGTCGTGACTGAACACTATTTTCAATTATTCGGGAAAAGGCACCTCAGTGCTTCGGGAATCAGTTAATGTTCTCCCCCAGCTGCCTCTCTTCTCTTAACTGGCCATTCATGTTTCTTGCCCAAGGATTTTTCTTAATCACTTTGTATATCATGGTAATTAACACTTAATCACGTTATATATCATGGATAATTAACACTTTGCCTACTGTATGTGTGGGAAATATTTTTCCCCATCTCTGACTTTTAATCATTATGGTTCTTTTAAAAAAACATACAAAGTTTTATATTTTTAGTGTTGAACCTCTCAATCTTTTTCTTTATAAGTTTCTTAGTTTTTACTGCCTGAAGAAGCCTTCCTCATTCCATCAGCATAAAAGCATTACTCTCTGAAATCATTTTAGAAAACGCTCACAATAACATATATAACACATATAACGTTCTCTGTTCCCTATACAAGAATGAAGTTTTGACTTCGGGAAAAACTGACCCATATGGACAACCATACTTTCCAGCTATAATAAACAATAAAGTACTTGAATTTTGCCTCTCCAAATCATACTAGTCAACCAGAAAACCTAGTTTACATATCTGAATCCACTCATATCCATTGATTGTTTAGTTTCACATGCAAAAAGTATTTTTGATTAATTCTTCGTAAGTTGAAAAAAGTCTCTGAGAACTTAAAGAAATTAGCCTTTCTTTTTCAGTGAGAAACAATACTTTTCATACATGTTATCGATAGACTTAATCTTGATACAGGGCAGTAAAATCTGCTTAAGTGTATACTTACATCAGAATTTTATTTACAGGTAAAGAATCTGAGGCCTGAAGAAGACAATGTTTTAAAAATCGGGTTAAAGAAGTCTGTGTGAGTGTGTGTGTAGGGGAGAGCAGTGGGAAAGGAAGGAAGTGGAGGGGGCAGATGAGAGAAGGCGGCAGGAGGGAGGGCTTTGCAGACGTGGGGTGTGTGCTGGCCCTGGGAGACTGGACAAGCTGACTGTGGAGACCCAGGTGGAGAGTACGTTCCAAGTGAAGGATGGAGTGAGGGTAAAGGGCAGGAGGCAAGATAACTCAGGGCCACATTCAACACCTGCAAGAAGGCCTGGAGGTTCCGGGTTCCTGGCAGAAGTCCTGGACGGCCATCTGTCCACACTGTGGTTCCCTCTGAAGCAAAGCACGTGCCCACAGGCCCCCCGGGATTTCCCCCATCTCACTCCACCACCACTGAGGGCTGTGACCGGCAAGGACTTTAACTGAGAGCAGCCCTGTGATACGAGCCGGCCCTGAAGTCCACCCCCCAGTGTGAGATTTTGACAACTGCTCAGTTGGTAGTGGAATCAGTCACTGAAAACGCAGACCAAGGGAAGCCATGCGGCAGCAAGGCTAGGAGCCCTGAGGAGGACCAAGACCCTAAATGACAGTGACGGGGCACGCGCCCTTCACCTCCTAGGACCTTGGGTTCTTTCGCTGTGAACCAGGGCAAGGGGAGAGAGGGTCCTCCATTGTGTTTAAGGAATTTTCCAGAAAGCTCTAAATTTTATCAGTCTATGAGTCTATAATTCAATTTCCATGGAAAAGAACCTCCTTAGAGTCCTACTTTTTCATTTTGCACCAGAGAAATTCTTGGCCAGTGCTCAAGCTAAGTACACTTGGACTAATGTGCCTAAGGCAATTAAGTCCAAATACTTTTCTAATAATATTGCAACAGTTCATCTCATATTAACAAACACTTCTAGACCTTCCGGACTTGTCTTCCCTAGCCCAGCTGTAAAACATCCCTTATCTCTAGTTATAGGTGGAGAGTGGGCTGAGTCCGCTAAGAATGTGATGCAGATTAGCAGCACCTGGGTGTGCTGTGGCAACAGAGGACATGTGTCAGTCTGGCTTCCTCAGGCATCCCTTATCCATCCCCTCCTCCACCCCCGCATCCCCAATGCCACACTGCACAAAAGGGCTGCCTCTGCGCCAGCTGTGCTAAGGACAACTCCCATCAGGCTCTCTACCCCACCGCTTCCTCTGTTCTTACTTGGCACAGACATCAAGCGCAACCTCTTCACTCCCTTCTGTGGATTCATCCCACACCAGCTCCACATTCCCACTGCCCTCATTTCTACAGTGCCCTGCAGAGACCCCCAGGGACACAACTCCCTGCCTCTCTCACAAAACACCATCCACCTTCTATTCTGCCTGGCTTTTTTTCCTCAATGGAGAGGAGACCAAAGTAAGAGAAGGGCTGGCCTCATTTTCAAGAACAAACCACCATCTGCACCACCCTCTTTAAGTCATCAGCACTGCTCTCTCTGCCTGTGAGACATCCACACGAGGGCCCGAGGCGCTCCTGCTGCCAGGGATCTCGACCCCAGCCAGGGAGGGTATGGAGCTGGGAGGGTTGGGGGCAGTGCAGACATGGCTGCTGCAGACCCCAGGCAGGAGGCGGCTGTGGCATGCAGATCTGCCCTACGTCCTTGCTGTTTCCAGGAAATTCCTGAAGGAACACACTGATTTCCTAGTCAGACCCCCACACTGGTGTGGTTCCTTGTCTCCTATCCAGGCCTCCAATTTTGTCTCCCTCCTTTCTCTGTCTGAGCACATGGCCTTGCCCCCCAGCTCACCAGGAAGGTGGTATGAGTTGCTATCTTGTCTCTCATATCCATCTATCCACACCAATCACTATTCCCATTCCCCGGAGAGAGAGTCTTCTTCTACCCATTCTTATCTCTTCTCCACCCACACACAGACTCTATCTGGGACCAAAGAAGTCTAATTCTAAACCCAAGGGACCCACCTCATTCCTGCCCACCCCACCCTTGCCCACTAAGTCACTCCCATCCACCAAGGAACACTGTTCTTCCAACCGAGGCCCCAGTCAAGAGGGTCTTCTCTTCTTTACCCTCCAAACCTCTTCTCTTCAGTTCTCCAAGTCCTGTAGACTCCCACCTCACACCTCAGCATTTCTTCCTGACTTCACCCCTCGCCCCAGTCTCCAGCCTACATGGCATTCAGCTACCAGACTGGTCTTCTTTAAAATACCTCTCTCATCATGTCACCATTTTGCTCAAAATCCTATCATGTTTCTGTGCCTCATCTAATCTCCTTGGCCTTCAGGACCCAATATGCCCCAGCCCCTCTGTCTGCTGCTGCTACTGCTGCTACGTCACTTCAGTCATGTCCAACTCTGCGTGACCCCATAGATGGCAGCCCACCAGGCTGCCTGTCCCTGAGATTCTCCAGGCAAGAACACTGGAGTGGGCTGCCATTTCTGTCTGGAAATGCATGAAAGTGCATTGAAAGTGAAAAGTGAAAGTGAAGTCACTCAGTCGTCTCCGACCCTCAGTGACCCCATGGACTGTAGCCTACCAGGCTCCTCCATCCATAGGATTTGCCAGGCAAGAGTACTGGAGTGGGGTGCCATTGCCTTCTCCACCCCTCTGTCTATCAACCTTATTTCCAGTTACTATAAAGTATTCCCAATACTCTGGTTGGGTGTAGGAGGCACTGGCTCACATGCAAACCATCCTCCTTCCACCTCCATTTCTGAAGCACCCCTTACTAGACACGCCTTCCCCTCTCTCCTCTGACTTGTCAAATCCTACCATACTCCATGAAGGAAGTGACGCCTGAACTGAACCCCTACTTCCTTCTAGACAGCTCTAGTCCCTCAGGTGACCTCCTACGACATTTACACCACCCAAAGAGCCAAAAAAAGTAAATCCTCAACCAAAAGGAGACTGAGTTCCAAAAGTTCATCAGTAAATCAAATGTCTAAAATTCCAAATCCATTTATCCTGAAGGAAAAAAAATGGGAAACAGGTTCATAGGCCCACAAAACTTATGCAGTCCACAATATAACCTCTACGGTACAAGTTTTCCAAACTGTGCAGAACCACTATTTATAATTCACTCAAAAGACTGAAGGCAAAAGGAGAAGGGGAGTGATAGAGAATGAGATGGTTAGATAGCATCACCAACTCAATGGACATGAGTTTGAGCAAACTCTGGGAGATAGTGGAGGACAGAGGAGCCTGGCGTGCTGCAGTTCATGAGGTCACAAAACGTCAGACATGACTTAGCAACTGNGATGGTTAGATAGCATCACCAACTCAATGGACGTGAGTTTGAGCAAACTCTGGGAGATAGTGGAGGACAGAGGAGCCTGGCGTGCTGCAGTTCACGAGGTCACAAAACGTCAGACATGACTTAGCAACTGAACAAAAGAAAAACACATTCTGAGCTCAGACAATGTCGGGACCCTAGAATGAGGGCCACACTCCAGAAAAAGGCAATTTTAGAGACTAGGAAGCCAAAGGCCCAGGGGGTAAATCCAGACACTTTTCACCCCTCTGCCTCAAGAAGTCTTCTAGAGTCTGAACTCCAGTTTCCAATCTCGCCCAAGGACATGAGTGCTTTAATTCATGTGTGAAGTTTTCTCATTCGACAGAAGCAAGCTCCTGGAAAAGTACAGAGAACTGGATCTGCGGGCCCCAGACACAGGAGTCCAGGTGACAGAGGAACGCCTCCTCCCGGGACCGCTGCGGGCAGGAGAGACTGCTGCAAGGCCTTCCAAGCACTGCCACAGGAAACAGCAGTGGGGAGAATGTGGGAAACTTGTTATCGCGTCTGGAGAATGGAGCAGGGCACACAGATAATGCCTAATTTTAGCATGTGTAGGAACCTGGTGGCCACTCTCTGGGAGACTAGGTTTTAAGGTCAGGGGAAAAAAGCTATTTATAGCCAAAACCATCCCGAAAGCAAATGCCCAACACGGATGGGAGCATCTTCAGGGCTCCTGCTTGCCTGCAGCATTTACTTCGTATTGTTTTAATATTAAGCCTCTGTGACTCGAGCACACATTAACAGAAGTATTTGTTGTGAGGATTAAGGTGGAAGGTGGTTAGCTTTCTGAAGTGAGCCGAGAACTGGATGAGCCCCATGGAGCACAGAAAAACCTGGTTGAGAACTCTGGCACTGAAGAGACCCAGGTTCGGATCTCTGGCCCACTGCTTCTTACCAGCATGTGACTGGACAAGTCACTGCAAAAAGCCTCTTTTTTCTCACATGTAAATAAAATGGTGATAATAGTGCCTACCTCACAGGAACTGCTGGGAAAATTAAGAAATAACATTCAAGGGACTTCCCCGGTGATTCAGTGGTTAAGACTCTGTGCTTTCAATGCACAGAGCAGGTTCGATTTCAGGTCAGGGAACTAAGATCCCTTATGAGGTGCCACTAAAAAATTAAAAAATAAAAAACACACACACAAAAAGAAAAGAACATTCAGCATATGTAAGTTACTATTCTCAGCATCCCAGCAAGCATGAACACATCTTTTTCACCCACACAGACTTGGCCGGAGTTGACCCCACCAGCCATGGTACCAAAGATCAAACACAGACTTCTCAATCACTTGAGCTAGACTGTCTGGTCTGACCTCAGGTTTATTTCAGGCAGCTGTGACCATTAAGAATGACAAACATAGGAACAAAGCAGAAAACTGGGAAGATCTATACATTATAATACAAAATGAAAAAGCAGAATTTGGTATGCTGTGTATACATCAAACTATCTATGCAAAAAGTACGTACAACCAACAGGATCCCAGGAGGCTACGGAGACTAAGTATTAATAGTGCTTCACTGTAAATTATCTTAGCTTTTAGTGCAAAGCTGGTTAAAAGGATCATTTTTAAAATGAGGGCACTAAATGAGACTGCTGTTTTACTAACCTTTTTTTCTGTCTCTTCCCCAGGCTGGCCACAAGAGTCTAACAGATGATGTTTAACAGTTATTGATCGATTCCATGTACTATTGTTCCATTTCAATACGGATCCAAATTTTACCCAACAATCCACATTTACAAAGGGTTCATAATAATATTATGAAATCAAATCTTTGCTACAAGTGAGATAATGATAAGCACAGCTAAGTAAACAAGAAANGGCAGGAGAGACTGCTGCAAGGCCTTCCAAGCACTGCCACAGGAAACAGCAGTGGGGAGAATGTGGGAAACTTGTTATCGCGTCTGGAGAATGGAGCAGGGCACACAGATAATGCCTAATTTTAGCATGTGTAGGAACCTGGTGGCCACTCTCTGGGAGACTAGGTTTTAAGGTCAGGGGAAAAAAGCTATTTATAGCCAAAACCATCCCGAAAGCAAATGCCCAACACGGATGGGAGCATCTTCAGGGCTCCTGCTTGCCTGCAGCATTTACTTCGTATTGTTTTAATATTAAGCCTCTGTGACTCGAGCACACATTAACAGAAGTATTTGTTGTGAGGATTAAGGTGGAAGGTGGTTAGCTTTCTGAAGTGAGCCGAGAACTGGATGAGCCCCATGGAGCACAGAAAAACCTGGTTGAGAACTCTGGCACTGAAGAGACCCAGGTTCGGATCTCTGGCCCACTGCTTCTTACCGGCATGTGACTGGACAAGTCACTGCAAAAAGCCTCTTTTTTCTCACATGTAAATAAAATGGTGATAATAGTGCCTACCTCACAGGAACTGCTGGGAAAATTAAGAAATAACATTCAAGGGACTTCCCCGGTGATTCAGTGGTTAAGACTCTGTGCTTTCAATGCACAGAGCAGGTTCGATTTCAGGTCAGGGAACTAAGATCCCTTATGAGGTGCCACTAAAAAATTAAAAAATAAAAAACACACACACAAAAAGAAAAGAACATTCAGCATATGTAAGTTACTATTCTCAGCATCCCAGCAAGCATGAACACATCTTTTTCACCCACACAGACTTGGCCGGAGTTGACCCCACCAGCCATGGTACCAAAGATCAAACAGACAGACTTCTCAATCACTTGAGCTAGACTGTCTGGTCTGACCTCAGGTTTATTTCAGGCAGCTGTGACCATTAAGAATGACAAACATAGGAACAAAGCAGAAAACTGGGAAGATCTATACATTATAATACAAAATGAAAAAGCAGAATTTGGTATGCTGTGTATACATCAAACTATCTATGCAAAAAGTACGTACAACCAACAGGATCCCAGGAGGCTACGGAGACTAAGTATTAATAGTGCTTCACTGTAAATTATCTTAGCTTTTAGTGCAAAGCTGGTTAAAAGGATCATTTTTAAAATGAGGGCACTAAATGAGACTGCTGTTTTACTAACCTTTTTTTCTGTCTCTTCCCCAGGCTGGCCACAAGAGTCTAACAGATGATGTTTAACAGTTATTGATCGATTCCATGTACTATTGTTCCATTTCAATACGGATCCAAATTTTACCCAACAATCCACATTTACAAAGGGTTCATAATAATATTATGAAATCAAATCTTTGCTACAAGTGAGATAATGATAAGCACAGCTAAGTAAACAAGAAACAATCGGTTGCTTAATTTGGATAGCAAGGGCACTCGTATTCAAGGTCAATCTCATTCTAAAGGTATTGAGCATGTTCAGTTTGGGGAATGATGCCTGATGCCAGCTCTAGTAACAATGTCTAAAGTCAGACCAATCCTATCTCAGAAATTCCTATTATGTCATTCACAGCCAATCAGAACTTGGCATTGGCATGAATCCATACAGACTTGCAATTCCCAACAAAAGCAAGGAAACTTGATGTTTTGGGTAGTCTGTGTGTCCTTTTCCTGGGTAAAGGTGTAGATTCTGTGAAGCCTTTTGAAATGCTGAACATGGTGCCCTGGCTCCTGTGGTTCCTTTGCAGATCCAGGTTGGAATCATCAGCCTCAGTCAGTCCAGCTCGGAGCAGCAGCCTGTGGTGGGACAACCGACCAGCCAGCCCTAAGCACCTTCTTAATCCTAGCTCTCAAAGGGCAGATGCACCTTGGGGTGGGGCAGAGGGGAGCTGTGCCAGAGAATCCTAGGAAACATGAGCACGCAGATGACTCAGCCGTTCCTCCCCATCTTGGGGTCTAGCGCAATGGAGGAGGGAATGGAAGACATTTAATTTGAAAAAACCCCAAGTATGCATGTGCTCCCACCCCAACCCCAGTATCTACCATGGAATTGAGACTCACTGGTCTACATCAACTCAGAATATCAGGAATGCATTACACACACTTAAATGCACACACACGTGCATACACACGCACAGGTGATGGGCTCACCAGAAACTAAGCTGGAGAGAGACACAGTATCAGCTATTCCTGGGCACCAGGAACTTGTTAACCCAGTCTACACAGAACGCGTCACCCTAGGGGCAGGTTGCTCTGTAGGAGATTACTGCTGTGTGTCAACATTAAAGAAAAAAAAGGCCAGGCTCCACCAAGATTACTTCAGATATTTTCAGTGAGGACTCACAGGTGGGCCCACTGCTTCCGCAGGCATGGGACACAATCAGACCGAGTTCTGCTCCTGATCTTTAACTCATCTGCCTTCACTGCTTGCCCCATGAGTTGTGGCCACATCTTCTGAGGCTGGTCCCACGCTCCCCAACCCCCATCCCCACCCCTACCCCAGGCCCCAGGGTCGGGACCTCCAGAGCTGCACATTCCTGAATACCTGTTTCACTGCTGTCTAAAGGCCTGAAACAGGACAGAAGACAAAAGACAAGCAGAATGAAAAAGAAACTTGGATGCACCAAGTAACAGGAGAAACAAGGCTGTTTCTCAACCAATCAAGGAAAATAAGCACAAGAAGCNAATACCTGTTTCACTGCTGTCTAAAGGCCTGAAACAGGACAAAAGACAAAAGACAAGCAGAATGAAAAAGAAACTTGGATGCACCAAGTAACAGGAGAAACAAGGCTGTTTCTCAACCAATCAAGGAAAATAAGCACAAGAAGCATTTCACAACCAGAAACATGAGTACACAGCATGGACTCACACTGTCTAATCTAATTCTGGAGCACTTTAAACCTGACAGCCGTACTGGGGCTCCATTTGACGTTTCACAGAATTGAACGCTGTAAAGTTGTGATCTTGACATTTTCCTCTTCACAGGTCCAATAATTGCCTAACAGCAGCGTCCAGCCCTTTCCCAGATGATGAGTGCTGAGTTCGTTGTTGGGTTTTTCCTTCTAGCTTATGTGGGTCCTCAGATAGTCCTCTTAGCCAAAGCGAAATGCCAAAACAGGAGCAGAACTTTCTGGCCATCCTCGAGCGATTAGGATCCCATCAAATCCCACTCAGATAACCCAACACCTAAAAGTGCGCCGCCTGGGCCAGCTGAGGCTCCCTGGAAAGAACCTCCACTCAGGAGAAGCCTCGCTGGGTCGGGGTTTTCTGACCCATTAAATGAGGGTCATGATGGAGAAACTCTCCCCTCAGATTGTTGGGAGAAAGAATAAACAGGCTAGCCCTTCATAAGCTGCAAACTTCGGGCACATTAATTAATTAACCACACTGCACTCTCCCCCTGGATACAACGGAGTAAAGTATACCAAGGTAATATATCACCACTTGTTCTCAAAATAAACTATATGGCTGATATTCTACTTAAAGATGTATCATGGTGATTCTTCTCTTCAGAAAATTCAGAGGTTTTTGCCATCCTAAAACTTTGTGATAGTCATTTACATTTCCATAATAAAGAGCATCATTTATGTATAGAACAGTGTTTGCCCCAGGCAACTAAAAAGCAGGAGAGTTATTTCTGCGAGGAAAAGAGGGCCATGAGCCACAGAGATCCAAGAGACACGGACCTGAGTCAATAACAACAGTTCCCTTTTACATGGCTCTAAATACCACGCCAACAATACCTCATTTACGTCCGACGACCCATTGAAGTAGGTACTATTTCGACGATTTACAGGTGAAGGAAAAGACCAGAAGTGGTTTCCAAGATAACAAAGCTACTTATTAGCAGAGCTAGGACTCCAAGGCCATGTTCTTCACCACTGTACCATATTGGCTCACTCAGCTTTTTGCAGAGACCAGTTGATCCCGGGTCAACAGCAGCTTTTGAGCTTCAAGAAAGAGTTCCATCCAGTCCATGTTCACTGAGCGCTGGCTCTAGACCAAGCTCAAGAGCGTCACCCTATCTGTCCAGGGAGTATCCATCCCAGGCTGTGTCTAAAGACAACTCAGGAAAGCGCTGAAAAGTGCTTTAAAACAAAACACTGCAAAAATGCACAGAATGGGCTATAAAATATTCTACTGTTCTAGGCTCCTCAAAGCCTGTCTGGGATGACAATGAACTCTTTAAGGACATATGCTCCAGGGTGGAGAGCCTTTCCTATGGCATAACAAACCTCTTTACAGCAGAAAACAACCAAGCAGGCCACAGGAGCTTAACGCACATGGGCAACCAAGGCTTCTATGCATGCTAACAGGAACACAGTCCTTACAAACGGCAAGCATGTAAGGACTATAGAGAAATGCGGAGATACGCAAACAGAATCCTGATCAATGAGCGGGGCGAAGCAAACCAGTAACAACACTGTGTGTGTGTCAGCTGCCTCAGTCACGTCCGACTCTTTGTGACCCCAGGGACCGTAGCCCACCAGCCTCCTCTGTCCATGGGGTTTCTCAGGCAAGAATACCGGAGTGGGTTGCCATTCCCTTCTCCAAGGGATCTTTCCTACCCAGGGATCAAACTCAGATCTCCTGCATTGTAGGCAGACTCTTTACTGCTGGAGCCACCAGGGAAGCCCCACACTGAAAAAGCAATGCTTAAAAAATATATGTTTGAAATACTAGAATGATATAGAGTTTAACTCTCTTCTATGGAGATAAAATACACACANGTTGGTATGTAGGAAGACAATAGACTTCTGTTTATAACTTTGTATCCTGCAATTTTCTTATAATCACTTATTAGATCCAGGAGGATTTATTGATTCTTTTGGATTTTCCACATAGAAAATCATGTCATTTGTGAACACTTTTATGACTTTTTGTCCAATCTATTCCTTTTGTTTTCTTTTCTTATTTGTGCTTTAGCAAGGACTTTCAGTATGATGTTGAAAAGGAGTGGCAAGAGGAGACATCCTCATCTTTTATGATATTTGTGGGAAGGCTTTGAATTGATCATCATTAAATATGGTGTTAGCTATAAAAGTTTGTGTAAGTAGTCTTTATCAAGTTGAAAATGTTTCCTTCTATTCTTAGTTTCCTGAGAGGTTTTTTATTTTATTTTTTTTATTATCATGAATAGGTGCTGTATTCTGTCAAATACTTTTTTTGTACATATTAATATTATTATGTGATTTTTCTTTTTTAGTCTTCTCATAGAATGGATTATATTAATTAATTTTTAGAGGTTGGACAGAAGAAGAGATTTGTCTCTAAGGTATGAACACTCTCACTAAACTTCTGGGTATACCAAAATAAAGAAATCAATATGAAATCAATATTCTGTAGGAATTTTTCAGAATTTCTTTGCTGTGATAAAAGTTATATGACTGTATAGGGTTTACAGTACAGAATCCAGAACAGTATCACGAAAGGCATTATTCTGAAAACTGGAAGATGTCACTCCTGTTCTTTAAACAAGAGAAAGTTGGACAAACAAACTCAATTATTTTTCTTTAACATATCAGAAAACAGAGATTTAAGAACAAAACAACACCTAAGAATCTGATAAGACAGCCACATCCAGAGAGATATAGCACCCAAATTTTACATTCCATGGAGCAAAGCCATTGGAATCATACCTGATAAGAACATTTAGATGCTATTTTTGGAGAACTGCCAGAGGCGGCAGAGGATGAGATGATTATATAGCATCACTGATGCAATGGACATGAACTTGGGCAAACTCCAGAGGATGGTGAAGGACAGAGAGGCCTGGTGTGCTGCAGTCCATGGGGTTTCAAAGAGTTGGACTTAGCAACTGAACAACAACCACAACCAGAGGCTGAGTACGAATAGCAAGAGAATGACAAATTCCTGGGATCACAGTCCTAGGATTTCCTCACTCATGCATATTTTCATCTTTCCCTCTAGAAATGCCACCAGGTTCTCAAGGTGAAGGTCTCTGCAGGATCTCCTCATGTGAGGATATGGGGCTAGAGATGCCAAGAACATTAAGAAATATATCCAGAGCCTTCCCCAGAAAGAGACCTTCTCTTCAGGGGAAAGGACTTTGCCATAGCATAATCCTGGATTTTTATTCCAATTAGGGGAGGTAAATCCTCTCCATTCTAGTCCCCTCTACCTCTTGTGCCTCATCTAAAATGAAAACACACACCAGGACACAAACATGCACGTAACAGGCACCTGTGGGTGAGCGAGGGGAGAGGGCCAGGAAATGGCGCCCCAGTCCTGACACAGACGCCGAAAGGATGGCGCTTAATAAAATGTAGAGAAATCACTTTCCTCCATATATTACCACAAAGGCTCCAGCATAGTAACAATAGAGGCCGGTAAAGCGCTGTAAGACACAGACTCTCTCTGAAGTAAGGACGCCTAAGGTCAAGAGAGGACACAAAAATAAGGCACTAGAAGAATTGGAAATTGATGGTATCTACAGCTACAACAAGCAGTAAACACATCCCTGTTCCTAGCCTGATTAATATAAGTCATTATACTAAGAGCCTATTTACCTGTTTCTATTACCTGACAAATCACGTCCCAGCTTTCAAAAAATATAAACAAAACACACCAGTAGTGCCCCCATCAAAAAACAAAACAGAACTGGAAGAAGCAATCAGATTGGAAAAGCAATAATCAGAACCAGACTCACATGTGACACAGATGTTGGGTTAATCAGAGAATTTAAACTAACTGTGATTAAAACATTATGAATTCTAATGGACTAAATAGATACAATGAAAGTACATGTGGGTAATGTAAGCAGAAAGATGGGAAGAATCAAAAGAACTTCTAGCAGTAAAAAAAATACAATAACATAAATGAAGAATGCCTTTGATGGGCTCATCAGTAAATGTGACACAGCTGAATTCAGTGAACATAAAGAAAGATCAGTAAAAATGTCCCAAACTGAAATGCAAGGAGAAAAAAGTATGAAAAAAACCCAGAATATAACATTGGAGTAATATGGAAATTTTCAAAAAGTATAATATGTGTGTAATTGGAGTACTATAAAGAAAAGAGAGAACAAAAGAGAGATAGTTGAAGAAATAAAAATCAAGAATTTTCCAAAATCATAACAGATACAAAACCACAGGTCCACAAACCAGTTTGGAGAACATAAAGCAGGAAAAAAAGAAACAAAGAAATACAACCTGCACGTGTAATTTTTAAAATAAGAAAAGCAAAGACAGAGGGAAAAATGAAAGAATCCAGAGGAATAGAAACACTTTATCTATATAGGAACAGTAAGTTAAATTACATTGGAATCTTTTCAGAAACCATGAATCAAGAAGAAAGTGAAGTGAAATATTTAAAGCTTTGAAAGATATTTGCCTTAAAGTCGATGTTCAGAGAAATGATCCTTCAAAATTGAAAGAGAAATGACTTTCTTAGCCAAAATAAAGCTGAAGGAATTAATTACCAGCAGACCTATACCTGCAAAAAAGAAATTAAGAAATTAAAAGAAATTCTCCAGACAAAAGAAAGACAGTGTATGTTAGAAAACTGGACCTATTTTTTTTAAAAAGTGTTGGAGAACAGAAAAATGGAGATTAAATCTCTTCCTTTTTTTTTTTTTAACTTATTCTTAACTAATGTTAAAAATAACTTCAAAGAAATAATTGTAGATAATATTTTGGATGGTTATAGCATATGGTTAGTGAAATGAATGACAGCAGTATCACAGAGGATGGGAGGGAAAAACTGAAAGTACTTTTTATTGTATCTGTATTACTTATGAGGTGAGGTGAGGTGAGGTGAAGTCACTCAGTCGTGTCCGACTCTTTGCGACTCCGTGGACTGTAACCTACTAGGCTTCTCCGTCCATGGCAAGAATACTGGAGTGGATTGCTTCAACCTCTGAGTCACCAGGGAAGCCTGCACTACTTATGGAATGGTATAATGTTATCTGAAGTTGAATCCAGTCCAGTTTAAAATGTACAGAATATGGTAAACTCTAGGGCAACTACTAAAGAAACATTTAAAGAAGTAAAAGAAGGGAGATAAAAGAAGAAAGGAAATAAAATGGAACTGTAAATTAATAAAATATTCAAAACTAGAGGAGGGGGAAAAGAGAAAATTGGAATGAACAGGAGCAGTTGCAAACATGGTAAATTGAATTCAACTCTATCAATAATTAAAGTAAGAGTGATATACACCAATTAAAATATAGAGATTTATGATAAGAAAGAAAAAAATAGCCCAATTGTATTGATATTCATTTTAAATATAAAGACAAAGATAGGTTAAAAGGAAAGGAATAGAGAAAAATACATCATGCCAACACATCTACACTAATGTCAGACAAGATATAATTCAGAATGAGAAAGATTATCAGTCATGAAAAGGAATCTTAATAATAAAGTGGTGAATTCTTCAAGAAGACACAACACATATGGACATGTAGGCATCTAAGAAAGTGTCCAAATAGCTGGTGCAAAACTTGATAGACAAACCCACATCATCCTAGAATCTAAAAGCCCAGATAAGTAAAAAATTCAAAAGATGCATATTCTGAGAAATAGCTAACTTGAAAAACTGAATAATTTAGGCTATAAACTTTAAAACACAGATAAAACAAAAAATTTAATATGTTATAAGGAAAAGAGAAAGTTACACATTTGTATGAATCCTGCTTTCTTAAAACATTATTTAATTTTGCTGTCTCAACCTAGTAATCCNTAGCTAACTTGAAAGACTGAATAATTTAGGCTATAAACTTTAAAACACAGATAAAACAAAAATTTAATATGTTATAAGGAAAAGAGAAAGTTACACATTTGTATGAATGCTGCTTTCTTAAAACATTATTTAATTTTGCTGTCTCAACCTAGTAATCCTCACAATGAACTAGATCTAAAAATTCCATAATATAGAAGCATTAATTTTCCCATATTATGCTGAATAATTTAAAAAATGCAAAGTACCATTTGTTCTGAGTAATTCTAGAGACAAATTTAATAAATTAACACAACCACCCAAGTTGGACTGAAAAAAATAATTTAAATGCCTATTGTTTTTAGTAATATGGTAATTTTGCTGCATGTAGACTAACATCTGATTAATATGTTAGAGCCAGTCATACATAATGTCAAAACTATATAAGTAAATAATCTCTTCATCCTAAGATTAATGTTATNACTGAAAAAAATATTTTAAATGCCTATTGTTTTTAGTAATATGGTAATTTTGCTGCATGTAGACTAACATCTGATTAATATGTTAGAGCCAGTCATACATAATGTCAAAACTATATAAGTAAATAATCTCTTCATCCTAAGATAAATGTTATGGCTAACTGTAACCAAAACAGAGAGCTAAATCATTTTTTTAATAATTATAAGAAGAAAATGCACACACACAAAAACACGCACAATGCTGTGTGTGTATACTTATCTTGAGCATATTATGAACTAAACCTAAGCAAGGACCTGCTTACATCTAAATATGTAGATAATAAATGAAAATGGAGATGAAACAATATAAAAGAAACATGACTGAAATTTTCAAGAACTGATTAAAAGAAAAACTCACAAATGTATAGATAAAGAAAGTATAACAGGGATTTCCCTGTGATCACATGGATAAGACTCCATGCCCCCAATGCAGTGCACCCAGATTCAATCCCTCATCAATGAAACAAGAGCTCACATGCTAAAAAACTAAAGATCCCATGTGCCACAACTAAGACCTGGCAAAGCCAAATAAATAATATATTTTATTAAAAAGGAAGTATAACATATACCAACTGGTATAAGAAAAAGACATTCACTGACATACTATAAGAAAAATTAATGATAAACAACCAACTAGAAAAGAAGTTAAAAGCAAAGGAGAAAAAGAAAGATATGAACATGAATGCAGAGTTCCAAAGAAGAGCAAGAAGAGATAAGAAAGCCTTCCTCAGGCATCAATGCAAAGAAATAGAGGAAAACAACAGAAAGGGAAAGACTAGAGATCTCTTCAAG
The DNA here is from genome assembly GCA_006410735.1 of Raphicerus campestris. Classification (NCBI taxonomy): domain Eukaryota; kingdom Metazoa; phylum Chordata; class Mammalia; order Artiodactyla; family Bovidae; genus Raphicerus; species Raphicerus campestris. Next base: position 797,439 of record SJYW01005841.1, read on the forward strand.
AAAATCAGAGATACCAAGGGAACATTTCATGCAAAGATGGGCTCGATAAAGGACAGAAATAATATGGATCTAACAGAAGCAGGAGATATTAAGAAGAGGTGGCAAGAACACACAGAAGAACTAAACAAAAAAAATCTTCACAACCAAGATAATCACGATGGTGTGATCACTCACCTAGAGCCAGAAATCCTGGAATGTGAAGTCAAGTGGGCCCTGGAAAGCATTACTATGAACAAAGCTAGTGGAGGTGATGGAATTCCAGTTGAGCTGTTTCAAATCCTGAAAGATGATGCTGTGAAAGTGCTGCACTCAACATGCCAACAAATGTGGAAAACTCAGCAGTGGACACAGGACTGGAAAAGGTCAGTTTTTATTCCAATTCCAAAGAAAGGCAATGCCAAAGAGTGCTCAAACTACCACACAATTGCACTCATCTCACATGCTAGTAAAGTCATGCTCAAAATTCTCCAAGCCAGGCTTCAGCAATACGTGAACCGTGAACTTCCATATGTTCAAGCTGATTTTAGAAAAGACAGAGGAACCAGAGATCAAATTGCCAACATCCACTGGATCATGGAAAATGCAAGAGAGCTCCAGAAAAACATCTATTTCTGCTTTTTGACTATGCCAAAGCCTTTGACTGTGTGGAGCACAATAAACTATG
>SJYW01005841.1:798527-826769 GCA_006410735.1 Raphicerus campestris
TGACCTGCCTCTTAAGGAACTTATATGCAGGTTAGGAAGCAACAATTAGATCTAGACATAGAACAACAGACTGGTTCCAAATAGGAAAAGGAGTACATCGAGGCTGTGTTTTGCCACCCTGCTCATTTAACTTCTATTCAGAGTACATCATGAGAAATGCTGGGCTGGAAGAATCACGAGCTGGAATCAAGATTGCTGGGAGAAATATCAATAACCTCAGATATGCAGATGACACCACTCTTATGGCAGAAAGTGAAGAGGAACTAAAAGCCCTCTTGATGAAAGTGAAAGAGGAGAGTGACAAAGTTGGCTTAAAGCTCAACATTCAGAAAATGAAGATCATGGCATCTGGTCCCATCACTTCATGGGAAATAGATGGGGAAACAGTGGAAAGTGTCAGACTTTATTTTTTGGGACTCCAAAATCACTGCAGATGGTGATTGCAGCCATGAAATTAAAAGAAGCTTACTCCTTGGAAGAAGTTATGACCACCCTAGATAGCATATTCAATAGCAGAGACATTACTTTGGCAACAAAAGTCCATCTAGTCAAGGTTTTTCCAGTAGTCACATATGGATGTGAGAGTTGGACTATAAAGAAAACTGATTGCCGAAGAACTGGTGCTTTTGAACTGTGGTGTTAGAGAAGACTCTTGAGAGTTCCTTGGACTGCAAGGAGATTCAACCAGTCCATTCTAAAGGAGATCAGCCCTGGGATTTCTTTGGAAGGAATGATGCTGAAGCTGAAGCTCCAGTACTTTGGCCACCTCATGTGAAGAGTTGACTCATTGGAAAAGACTCTGATGCTGGGAGGGATTGGACACAGGAGAAGGGGACGACCCAGGATTAGATGGCTGGATGGCACCACCGACTCAATGGAAGTGAGTTTGAGTTAACTCTGGCAGTTGGAGATGGACAGGGAGGCCTGGCGTGCTGAGATTCATGGAGTAGCAAGGAGTCGAACATGACTGAGTGACTGAACTGAACTGAACCAACTAGAGTTATATTTTCATCTGAACTACAAAGAATGAGAGAGCAATAGAGACCATTTAAAAGTGAAAAAGTCTGTAACTTCAATTCTGTCATGAAAGAAATTCCCAAAGGCAAACTACAGGAAGAAGAAAAAAATAAATAAATAAACATTACCACAAGAAAGGTCAGTCAGTGCAGTTCAGTCGCTCAGTTGTGTCTGACTATTTGTGACCCCATGGACTGCAGCACGCAGAGTTTCCTGTCCATCATCAACTCTCAGAGCCTATCCAAACTCATATCCATCACATCACTGATGCCATACAACCATCCCATCCTCTGTAGTCCCCTTCTCCTCCCACCTTCAAACTTTCTCAGCATCTGAGTCTTTTCCAATGCATTGGTTCTTCCCATCAGATTGCCAAAGTATTGGAATTTCAGCTTCAGCATCAGTCCTTCCAAAGAATATTCAGGACTGATTATTTTTAGGATGGACTGGTTGGATCTCCTTGCAGTCCAACGGACTCTCAAGAGTCTTCTCCAACATCACAGTTGAAAAGTATCGATTATTCAGTGTTCAGCTTTCTTTATGGCTCAACTCTCACATCCATACATGACTACTGGATAAACCATAGCTTTGACTGGATGGACCTTTGCTGGGAATTTGATGTCTCTGCTTTTTAATATGCTGTCTAGTCTGATCATAACTCTCCTTCCAAGGAATATCTTTTAATTTCATGGCTGCAGTCACCATTTGCAATGATTTTGGAGCCCAGAAAAAAAAAGTCAGCCACTATTTCCACTGTTTCCCCACCTATTTGTCATGAAGTGATGGGGCCGGATGCCATGATTTTCATTTTCTGAATGTTGAGCTTTAAGCCAACTTTTTCACGCTTATCTTTCACTTTCATCAAGAGGCTCTTTAGTTCTTCACTTTCTGCCATAAAGGTGATGTCATCTGCATATCTCAGGTTATTGATATTTCTCCCGGCAATCTTTATTCTAGCTTGTGCTTCCTCCAGCCCAGCATTTCTCATGATGTACTCTGCATATAAGTTAAATAAAATGAAGTCCCCAAGTCGGTAAGTGCCCAATACGCTACTGGAGATCAGTGGAGAAATAACTCCAGAAAGAATGAAGGGATGGAACCAAAGCAAAAACAACACCCAGTTGTGGATGGGACTGGTGATAGAAGCAAGTTTCAATGTTGTAAAGAGCATTATTGCATAGGAACCTGGAATGTCAGGTACATGAATCAAGGTAAATTGGAAGTGGTCAAACAGGAGATGGCAAGAGTGAACATCGACATTCTAAGNACCTGCCCCGCCATGAGCACACCAACTGTGGCAATTCTCTGAACCTGACCTTTCACATGTCCAAGAAGGCACTGTGCTGGACGAGGATAGCCTGCCTTTCTTCTTCTGCGAGAGCAACCAGTATACTATGGAAAGTATGCATCTGGAATCAGAAAGTCCTAGACTGAAGTTCTTGTTCCAGGGAATTCCCTGGTGGCCCAGTGGTTAGGACTCTGCTTTCACTGCCAAGGGCCTAGGTTCAATCCTTGGTCAGAGAACTAAGATCTTGTTCTACCAACTAAGCAGCTTATGCCCTGGGCAAGCTACTGAACTGCTCTCCCTTTCCTCTGCTGTAAACTGAGACTGTGTGTGTGTGCCTGCGCGCGCCTGCCCGCTCAGTCACTCAGTCCTATCTCTTTGCGACCCCACATACTGTCTTGCCATGCTCCTCTGTCCATGGAATTTTCCAGGTAATACTAGAGCAGGTTACCATGTTCTCCAGGGGATCTTCCCAACCCAGGGGTCGAACCTGCATCTCTCGAGTCTCTGGCATTGGCAGGTGGATTCTTTACCACTGCACCACCTGGGAAGTCCAACACTGAGGCTACCAGCATCTGTCTCCCCTAGAGGGCTGCTCAAGGACAAAAGAGGACATATTGGGGGGGCCAAAATGTGCATTCAAGTTTCTCCATAAGATGTTATGGGGAAACCCGAATGAAGTTTATGGCCAACCCAATATACACAAAGAAAGCAGCAATGGCAGAGCTGGAATTCAACAAATGCTCTTTCTCTACCGACCACCTTTTGCTTTGGGACAGAATTAAAGAACAAACAATTTCCTGTGACTTCAGCAATTCCTCAGGGGGACACTCTGGTGAGAATAAGGATCAGACAGAAGAAAGCTGACCCTGAGGGCCACTCAGGCAAAGAAAATGGACTGGAAGCACCTGGAGGGCAGGGACAGCTGCCTGACTTCCAAACTTCTGAGTAAACTCACTGACAGAGGGAAAGGTTAAAAAGAACCGAACACCATCAAACGAGAAGGCAAAGGCCTCCCACTCCAGTGCTCTTGCCTGGAAAATCCCATGGACGGAGAAGCCTGGTAGGCTGCAGTCCATGGGGTCACTAAGGGTCGGACACGACTGAGTGACTTCACTTTCACTTTTCACTTTCATGCATTGGAGAAGGAAATGGCAACCCACTCCAGTGTTCTTGCCTGGAGAATCCCAGGGACGGGGGAGCCTGGTGGGCTACCGTCTATGGGGTCGCACAGAGTCGGATACGACTGAATCAACTTAGCAGCAGCAGCAGCAACACCATCAAAAGACACTGGTCAACAGCTATGAGGTTGAACAGATACCAAATCTGACACAGAAAGCAGTCTTGGAAGATCCAGTTTGATACCAAAAGTGACCTACAGCGGGATTTCCCCGCTGTCCTGATTTGTTCTTACGATAAGTAATATTCTGTGCATTTCACCTCTTTCTTTCTTCAAGAGCTTCAGAAAATCCTCATAAGTTATGAGCTTTGGGAGGGAAGGTGAGTCATATGGATGCAGAAACAAACTCTTAACCTGCCTTTTTTCTCCATCGTACCCAGAATGCCTCAAAGTTTCTGGCACATGGCCAACTCTCAACAAAAATTAGTTGACTGAATATTTTTTGACTACATGTCATTTCACTTGGACCACAACTCCCGAACATCCTATACATTTATCCGACCTAAAAGACTAACAACAGTCTTTCCTGCTTCTTTTCCAGACGCATCCCCAAACCATAATCTCTAATATGCAAACGACACACTCAGCAATGCTGTTTCTCCAATCCTCTCATGTGATGACTTTCTACTTGCTCTTCAAACCTCCAACAAGGCCTGGTCCCCTTAGTCCCACCAAAACCCCTGCCCTCTTTCTTCCCCTTCCTCTGTCCAGACCTTGGGCCACTGGCAGTTGCCTCAATTTCCACCATTATCTGAATCAGTTTGTTAATCTCCTTCCTCTCAGGCATAGCACCTTTCCTGGAGATAAAAGCAGCCAAGTCCAGTTCACCCACAGCTCTCCACCACCCCCAACCCTGAGGCCCGTGTGAGAAAAAGAAACCATATGGCAAAAATCCCACTCTACTCTCATCATCTCAGGAGGCTGTTTTACATAAAGTTTAGCTCAATCACCAACTTTTAGAAGAATCTGAAAGAATGCTGTAATGATTTAAGGGTTGGGTAAGAGCTAATAGGGCTTCCCTAGGGGTTCAATGGTAAAGCATCTGCCTGTCAATTTAGGAGACTCTGGCAGTTTGATCCCTGAGTCAGGAAGATCACCTGGAGAAGGAAATAACAACCCACTCCAGTATTCTTGCCTGGGAAACCACATGGACAGAGAAGCCTGGCAGGCTACAGTCCATGGGGCCACAAAGAGTAGAACCTGACTTAGCAACTAAATAACAACCAGAGCTGACAAAAATGGCACTTTTGCTCTTTCAATACCTCCCTGGAGACAAGCTGCACGGTGTCACCCAGCTCTAAATCCACAAACCCAGACTTTCAGGAATTCCCTGGCAGTCCAGTGGTAAATGTGCACTCATTGCCTAGGGCCCTGGCTTGATCCCTGGTCCCAGAACTAAGATCTCATTAGCTGGGTGGTCAAAAAAATAATAATAACCTAAGCTGCAAACACTCCCCATTCCAGAGTTCAAGGACCATTTGCGCCTCCGTTTTTCCTTATTGGCTTCCATATAAAAGTTACTCATTGTTTTCCTTCTAGCTTACATCAGGCTCCCAAAAGGACTCTTTTAAAGCCTTTGATGAAAACCATCAAAATGCAGAAGGCTGGTTCTTCTCAACGTCTGTGCAGAGCAGTCGAGGTGTCACAACCTAGAACTTCAAACATGAATATGGCAGCACTCCTGCCTTCATGGAGCCCACGCTTTTCCTCCAAATAAAAAAGTATGCCCTCCATGGGCAGCGTCTCTTAAAGACGGTAGTGACAAAGTACTTCACGGCTTTGGAGGAAGAGCGAGGGTGGAGACAGGCTTTGCCCTTACATTAGATGCCCTGTAACCATAACAACCGATGGTTTCAGTAACCATCAACCCACCGAGGGGCTAAGTTTTCCAAAAGGCATTTTCAAGAGGAGGAAAACTCTGGGGAGCTGTTCAGCCCATCTCTGATCCCACCGATTCGTTCCTGCGCTCACCAGCAGCACAGCCTCCGCCGTCACACCCCGCGCTCCGGGCAGGGCACCTGGCGTTAGGCCTCACCCCAATGTCACTTGTTAACCTTCCAAAACCCCCGGCGTTCGGAACGCCGTCGTCTCAAGTCTAAGGCACGCGAACCACCCACTGCCACCCGCGATTTCCAAGAGCTGGCGAAAAACAACCCGAGGAGCTGAGAGCCTCTGAAAGATCCGCTTAAAAGTAACTGCGGTTCTCGACTTCTAGGCGTTTCGCGACGTGAGCGCCGGGGGAGACCAGAACCCGAGGCCCCATTCATAAAATCACAAGCTGTTTTCCTTCCGTTTGAGTGTGGACGGTGCTCCCCAACCGGGGCCGAGCCCGGAGCCCGTGGACGGCAGGCTGGGGGGCTGGCCGGCGGGCACCTCTGGAGGGGTCAAGCCCACACCGCCCCACACCGCCCCCAGAGGAAAGAAGGGTGCGCCCGGGGGCCTCGCTGGTAGGCGTCCATGTCAACTTAACCGGGACCGTGACAGCGGGGCAGGGTCCTGGCGGACCGGACGCCCGCGCCCAGCCACGCCAACGGCCGCCGGCCCCCGGCCCCTGAGGAGCCGGAGCCGCCCCCAGCCCCGGCCTTCTCGGTGGGCGCTCCCTCCACCGCTCCGCCCGACCCTGGGAGCGCTCACCCCGGATCCACTGGCTGCCTCATTGTACTGCGCCGGCGCCCGTGCTTCACGGCCGCCGCAGACCCCGCTCCGTTTCGGGCTCGGGCCGCCGTCCTGCCGCCCGCCCCGGGGCACCGGCCACCCCGCCCCGCCGGCGGACCCGCCCCGCGCCCGCGGCCGCCGCCGCCAACCAGAGGGCGGCGGGGGCGGAGCCGGCCTCGCGCCAGGCCCGGCCAATCCAGCTCCTACCAGCGCGCCGGGAGCGGCCGCGGAAATGGGTGTGCGATTGGTCGGGTCTGTTAAAGAAGCCGCCGCCCACGGGGCTGGGGAGAGGGGCGGCGGCCGNATAGCACCTTTCCTGGAGATAAAAGCAGCCAAGTCCAGTTCACCCACAGCTCTCCACCACCCCCAACCCTGAGGCCCGTGTGAGAAAAAGAAACCATATGGCAAAAATCCCACTCTACTCTCATCATCTCAGGAGGCTGTTTTACATAAAGTTTAGCTCAATCACCAACTTTTAGAAGAATCTGAAAGAATGCTGTAATGATTTAAGGGTTGGGTAAGAGCTAATAGGGCTTCCCTAGGGGTTCAATGGTAAAGCATCTGCCTGTCAATTTAGGAGACTCTGGCAGTTTGATCCCTGAGTCAGGAAGATCACCTGGAGAAGGAAATAACAACCCACTCCAGTATTCTTGCCTGGGAAACCACATGGACAGAGAAGCCTGGCAGGCTACAGTCCATGGGGCCACAAAGAGTAGAACCTGACTTAGCAACTAAATAACAACCAGAGCTGACAAAAATGGCACTTTTGCTCTTTCAATACCTCCCTGGAGACAAGCTGCACGGTGTCACCCAGCTCTAAATCCACAAACCCAGACTTTCAGGAATTCCCTGGCAGTCCAGTGGTAAATGTGCACTCATTGCCTAGGGCCCTGGCTTGATCCCTGGTCCCAGAACTAAGATCTCATTAGCTGGGTGGTCAAAAAAATAATAATAACCTAAGCTGCAAACACTCCCCATTCCAGAGTTCAAGGACCATTTGCGCCTCCGTTTTTCCTTATTGGCTTCCATATAAAAGTTACTCATTGTTTTCCTTCTAGCTTACATCAGGCTCCCAAAAGGACTCTTTTAAAGCCTTTGATGAAAACCATCAAAATGCGGAAGGCTGGTTCTTCTCAACGTCTGTGCAGAGCAGTCGAGGTGTCACAACCTAGAACTTCAAACATGAATATGGCAGCACTCCTGCCTTCATGGAGCCCACGCTTTTCCTCCAAATAAAAAAGTATGCCCTCCATGGGCAGCGTCTCTTAAAGACGGTAGTGACAAAGTACTTCACGGCTTTGGAGGAAGAGCGAGGGTGGAGACAGGCTTTGCCCTTACATTAGATGCCCTGTAACCATAACAACCGATGGTTTCAGTAACCATCAACCCACCGAGGGGCTAAGTTTTCCAAAAGGCATTTTCAAGAGGAGGAAAACTCTGGGGAGCTGTTCAGCCCATCTCTGATCCCACCGATTCGTTCCTGCGCTCACCAGCAGCACAGCCTCCGCCGTCACACCCCGCGCTCCGGGCAGGGCACCTGGCGTTAGGCCTCACCCCAATGTCACTTGTTAACCTTCCAAAACCCCCGGCGTTCGGAACGCCGTCGTCTCAAGTCTAAGGCACGCGAACCACCCACTGCCACCCGCGATTTCCAAGAGCTGGCGAAAAACAACCCGAGGAGCTGAGAGCCTCTGAAAGATCCGCTTAAAAGTAACTGCGGTTCTCGACTTCTAGGCGTTTCGCGACGTGAGCGCCGGGGGAGACCAGAACCCGAGGCCCCATTCATAAAATCACAAGCTGTTTTCCTTCCGTTTGAGTGTGGACGGTGCTCCCCAACCGGGGCCGAGCCCGGAGCCCGTGGACGGCAGGCTGGGGGGCTGGCCGGCGGGCACCTCTGGAGGGGTCAAGCCCACACCGCCCCACACCGCCCCCAGAGGAAAGAAGGGTGCGCCCGGGGGCCTCGCTGGTAGGCGTCCATGTCAACTTAACCGGGACCGTGACAGCGGGGCAGGGTCCTGGCGGACCGGACGCCCGCGCCCAGCCACGCCAACGGCCGCCGGCCCCCGGCCCCTGAGGAGCCGGAGCCGCCCCCAGCCCCGGCCTTCTCGGTGGGCGCTCCCTCCACCGCTCCGCCCGACCCTGGGAGCGCTCACCCCGGATCCACTGGCTGCCTCATTGTACTGCGCCGGCGCCCGTGCTTCACGGCCGCCGCAGACCCCGCTCCGTTTCGGGCTCGGGCCGCCGTCCTGCCGCCCGCCCCGGGGCACCGGCCACCCCGCCCCGCCGGCGGACCCGCCCCGCGCCCGCGGCCGCCGCCGCCAACCAGAGGGCGGCGGGGGCGGAGCCGGCCTCGCGCCAGGCCCGGCCAATCCAGCTCCTACCAGCGCGCCGGGAGCGGCCGCGGAAATGGGTGTGCGATTGGTCGGGTCTGTTAAAGAAGCCGCCGCCCACGGGGGGGAGAGGGGCGGCGGCCGGGTTACCTAGGAGAGCCTGAGTTCTCGGAGGGATGAGACCTTCTGTTCTCGCCCTAGTCCGGCAGCTTCGCTCTTCCCCTCACTTTGCATTTATTAATTTCCGCTTCCTGAAGTCTAGCAACAAGTGAGGGACAGAACCTGCCTCTGTCAGAAAGAGAAACTGAGGTCCCGGGGGTCTCCTCGCTTGGCACAGTGACTGGAATTTGAGTTTCATAGGACCGTCCGACACAAGTGTTCCCGTCTAGTCCCAGAAATTGGCGTAGAAATTATCCAGCTTCACCCTGGAGAATTTTGTAAAACATTTAACACACATTCCGTGTGCCTGAAATGCGACTGGGGAAAATATGTATTTTTCAGCGCCCGTCCCCCGAGGTGATTCTGATGTAGGTAGTGTTGGTACAAGAGCCACATACAGGCAGTCACGTATTATTTCAAGTCCGTCGTGGCAATGAAGTTCAAGTGCAACTGCCATAAATAAAGATAAGCTATTCTTTATCCTCAAAAACAGTAATATGGTTGGGAGATTTCCTAGTTTGGCTGGAGGTCGCCTACTGAGAAACTCAGGACAGTTCCCTGAGTGGGTCATGCCAAGAACTGAGTCTGAAGGGCACCGGGCTGGGCTGAAGCAACAAGACAGTCTGGTTCTCTAACTCTCTAGACAATACTTAAATGGCAAAACACACCCTTCCTTGTTGCCATTACCAGGCCCAGTCATAACCCCAGGAAGGTGCCTGGGTTCCAACGCCATCTAGCCCTGCCCATTCTCCGAAACACATGCCTCTCCTCCTCCCGGTGTCCCAGACATCCATCTGACCCAGATGCCCCTGCCTGAAAGTGAGCCTCTTCTGCCTAGACCCCTCCTAAGAGAAGCAAACTACCTCCAAAGAACAACCGTATAGCTGCTGGTGGTGGTGGTGGTCATGGTGTTTTGGCTGGTTGTTTGTTTGGGTTTTTACTGTGATTTCTGTGGGTGTTGTGTTTGCCAGGAACAGCTCGACACACACATTCATCAGCCTCATCGAGATTAAGTCTCTGGGTTGCATACATCACTGCCTGGGAACACTATTTGCTTCCCTTGGCCCTCGCAAAGGAAAAGGAATTCTTGTTTTAAATACAAAGGGTTCCAGCCTTGGGTATCTGGAAATGTGCAACAAAGGCAGTTAGCACTAGAGAAACAGCCCAAAGTTCATCTTGGCCACACCTTAAAACCTCCATCATTTGGTGGGGGTGGAGTGGGCAGTGAAGGTGAGAGGGCCTGGAGCTGTACCACTGCAAGGGTCCTGGGGAAGCTGGCATTGTGTATCTCAGAGTGCCCGCCTCCACCTTCCTTGCCCAGGCAAAAGCCTACATAAATATTAGGTTAATTAATATAGTGTCAACCTGACCTCAAGCTGGAGGCCCATAAGATCCAGCATGAACACTAAGAAGGAGCCCTTCCTTTTGAAAAGTGAGGAATTTGGATGCTTTGAAAAATAAACAAATGTATAATAATGTAATAATATTAACACTTCCTCCTACCTTTAAAAGATTACTCTGGGCCAACACTATGTCAAGATCTTTGTACGCATTAATTCATTTGAAACCTTATAAGAACCCTCTATTTTACAGATGCAGAAACAGAAGCACACAGAAGACTGCTAATGTGTCCAAGGTCACAAGACTAGCTTAAGAGAGAGCCAGCCTTCATGACCTCCTAACTGCGTGCTCCAGTGCCAGCCAAAGTGCCCTTCCTTCTTGCCAGAAACAGGACAGCTAACTTCAAAAGGCAAAAGAAGCAAGCATCACTGCACTTCTCCAAAGGACAGTGTATTGGATATAGCAGCACTGCCTTGGAGTTTAAGTTCCATTGCGCTAACGTACCATCTCTTTGACCTTGAACCAGACATATCATTAAATCCCTGTGAGCCTCTGACTGCTCATCTATAAAAGGGGATGATAACAAATTCTGCCTCCTTGGACTGGCAAGAAAACCAAATCAGTAAAGAATATATATGAATGTACTTGTACTTTGAGCTTACAAATGAAAAGAGTGATGTTAGACCTTGGTATCTGTGACTCAGTAAAGTGACCAATGACAAAGGCCAGGGATTGTGATGCTAAATTCAAATATCAAACAAGGTTCCTTACTTTGTCCCTCAAGTATCTATAGGAACAGTTTAGTACAAAGTAAACTAAATTTTTTCTACCTACAGAAGAGATAGAAGTCACAGAAATTAAAATCTAAGTTATCCCTCTGGCATCTGCCTCCCTTCACCCCTGCCTCCCAACCATCACCCAAGTCTTTCTTACAACCCAGGCTTCAGTTTAAGCCTACAGATTCCAGTATACTTGAATCATTCCCAATTGTCACATTTCAAGACAATCCTTATTTTCTTATGAAACTTAAAAAAAAATGCTCTAAGATTTTTACTGCAATTTTTTGACACTGCACTTCTGTCTTGGCAGGAGAAACGGTTATGAAGTACCCAAAAACAAAAGAGTTGATCCACTTATACATGGAAAAAAAAGGTTAGGGACCCATTGTGCCACAAGCTGCACCATTAATGAACAATTACTGAGAGCTCCGTAAGTACCAACTGGTGTGCTCAGTACTGGGGATGAAGACAGTATTTTTTGTTTTAAGTACAAAAATGGTGGACTTTTGGCACTAGACCTAGCAGAGAAAGACTGATATATTGATAGACCATTATTGGCCTCCACAGAGTTAAGCCCAAGAGCTATGGGAGGTAGAATAGATATTTATAACCCCTGAGGAACCCCAATAATGTTTCATTTTTAAAAAAACTTTTATTGTTGCTAGCTTGTATATTTATTTTTGTGGCCATGCTGCAGGACACATGGAATCTGTTCCCCAACCAGATATTGAACCAGCATCCCCTTCATTCAGAGTGCAGAGTCTTAACCAGTGGACCACCAGGGAAGTCCTTGATAACGTTTTAAGGGTGACCAGATGAAGGCTACTGAGAAACCAGAAAGGTAATGAAAGCCTAAGGAAGAGTGTTGTCTGCAGGGGTCTAGTGGGGAGAGATCTGAACGTATACCTTGGGATTTGGAAATCAGAAGGTTACTGACCATGCTCAGATGCTCAGCCACGTCTGTTTGTGACCCCATGGACTGTAGCCCTCCAGGCTCCTCTGTCCATGGGATTCTCCAGGCGAGAATACTGGAGTGGGTTCCCATTTCCTCCTCTAGGGGATCTTCCCGACCCAGAGATCGAAACTGCTTCTCCTTCATTGGCAGGTGGGTTCTTTACCACAAGTGCCATCATCCCAAGCCCAGGAAGTACTGCTTCAGAAGGTTACTGAGGCCACTGACAAAAGCTGTGTGGGTGGGGCTAGAGAGGCAGACTCTCGCTAGAGCTAGACTGAGAAGAAGAGCCAAGAAGAGAGAATGAAGAGGCCAGGCAGGACAGGACTGATGGGACAGGGTCCCAGGAAGCCCACAGGGACAGGGAAGAAGCCCTTGGGGAGGAAGAGGGTCTGCTCTTCCACTTAAGCTGGATGTGGATAAGAATGGGTGTGGGTGCAGATTCATTCATAGATGGAGGGCAGGAAGTTGAGGAAATTCCTGCCTGCTGGTTTCTATTATTTTCACTCTAAAGTGAGAAACGAAGTTTTCTCTTGAGAGTGGGTGGGAGGTGGTAACTGGGCCTTGAGGAAAACAGTGAAGAACTGGAAAAGCCACTGAGAGGAATGAAAGAGGGAGCTGCCAGATTGAGAGGGGAAATTCCTGGCAGCCCAGGGCCCATGCATTTGAGGCATTCCCCTTGTGGCTCAGCTGGTAAAGAATCCGCCTGTAATGCGGGAGACTTAGGTTTGATCCCTGAGTTGGGAAGATCCCCTGGAGAAGGGAAAGGCTACCCACTCCAGTGTTCTGGCCTGGAGAATTCCATGGACTGTAGAGTCCATGGGGTCGCAAAGAGTCAGACACGACTGAATGACTTTCACCATGAAGGGTTAGATGGATGGTTACGTGGGGCTCGGCAGCTGTGGAGAATCCAGAGTGAAAATTTTACAGGGTCAGGAGCAGNCATGGGGTCGCAAAGAGTCAGACACGACTGAATGACTTTCACCATGAAGGGTTAGATGGATGGTTACGTGGGGCTCGGCAGCTGTGGAGAATCCAGAGTGAAAATTTTACAGGGTCAGGAGCAGGAGAAACCCCAAACAGTGCAAGGTATAGACAACAGATGGTCAAAGTGATGGATCATGGGTTCTAAGTTGGATGGAGATAGCAGGAAATCTGCGGCGGTGGAGGTCGGGGGGCTGCCGCTGGACTGGAAGAAACATGTGGGGCAGGAGAGATGGGAAGAACCAGACATGGTGTCAGTTTGGAGTGGGATGGGTTAGGTGAGATGTTCAGAGAAGAGCAATTCTGAGTGATGACAAGGTCAGGTCNGTTGCTTCCTGACCTGCATACAGATATCTCAAGAGGCAGGTCAGGTGGTCTGGTATTCCCATCTCTTGAAGAATTTTCCACAGTTTATTGTGATCCACATAGTCAAAGGCTTTGGCAGAGTCAATAAAGCAGAAATAGATGTTTTTCTGGAACTCTCTTGCTTTTTCTAGAGGCTCTATAATTTTGTTAGTGGTGCCTACAACCATTTGGGGTGATAGGTCTCTATCACAGCCATGAAAAAACCCAAAGACAAATTAAAAGGAAGGAAAAATCGGGTAGTTAGCCTGAGGCTCAAAGCAAACCCCACTCACTGGTGGAATCGGAATTGCCTCCCTGCCATTTTCCCGTCAGGCTTCCCAGGTGGTGCAGTGGTAAGAACCTGCCTGCCAATGCAGGAGACTCAGGAAATGCAGGTTCGAATCCTGGCTCAGGAAGATCCTCTAGAGGGGGAAATGGCAACCCACCCCAGTACTCTTGCCTGGAAAATTCCATGGACAAATGAGCCAAAGGGTCACAAAGAGTCAGACACGACCAAGCAGCTGAGCACACAGGCGTGCATTTGCTAATCATCCTTCCTACCCGCCTACACCTACCTTGGTCTCTCGTGGCCCTCTGAGCAATCATGGTGTGACCCACTTAAATGATTATTCAGAAGAGCAATTGGTCTCTCCTGGCTATAAGTCATCCCCTAGTCATCGTCATCATTGTTATAATTAGTGAGACTTCTCTCATTAAGTTGTGAAGGCATCCTCCCAAGCCTTAGAAGGTCACCCAGTTTCTAGAGGCTGGGAGAAACCATGATGCTATTCATTCATCCCAGGCCCAGCTCATGCTATAGTTTTCAAGCTTTTCAGAGCAGAGGAGAAAACACTCTCTATGCTCCAGCCTTACCTCACTGCCTGCTAGGTCTCTCCTGGATGTCTGATAATCATCTCATGTTAAAAGTCCTCAAAAGGAATCCTTGGTCCCTGCCCACCCTCATCTTAGTCAATAGCGCCACTGCCCACCCACTAACTTGTTGGAGTCAAGAACATCAAGAATAGTGAGTTGGCAGAGGGGAGGGATAAACTGGGAGACTGGGATTGACCTATACACACTACTATACGTGATAGTACTGTTTATGGTTCAGGTAACTCTACTCAATACTCTGTCCTGACCTACAGGGGAAAGGAATCTAAAAAAGAGTGGATGTATATAACTGATTCACTTTGCTGCACAGCCGATGCTAATCTGTTAGCATCTGTTAATCAACTATTTTGTTTGCTAAGCCGTTCCAGACTCATTTGTGACCCCATGGACTGTAGTCTGCTAGTCTCCTCTGTCCATGGGATTTCCCAGGCCAGAATACTGGAGTTGGTTGCCATTTTCTTCTCCAGGGGACCTTCCCGACTCCAGGATTAAACCCAAGTCTCCTGCATTGGCACGCAGATTCTTTACCACCAACTCACCAGGGAAGCCTGCTTTGAAAAAAAAAACAATGAGTTATCTGAGATTCCATCCATTCCAATCCATCAATATACAAACTTGCTTTAGCATCTCTCTTCAGAAAATCTCCTCCCTTTTGTCCAGGACTCCCTCCTGCTGTCCTTTATAGCACAGCTTCTCAAAAGAATTCCCCTCTTCCTCTCCCATCATTCTCTTTAAGCTGCTCCTCCAGCGGCTTCCACCTCCGCTGCTCCCCAGAAACTGTTCTTGTCACATCATTGATGACCTCCACTCTGCCAAGCCAGGAGTCACTCCTCTGATCTATCTGACCCTTACTTAATCCTTTCACAACATCTACTGGCCACCTCCCTATGCATCCAGTCCTCATTCCCTTAGTCCATCTCTCATACTCCCTCCATGCCATTTCCAGTGGTCTGTTGCTTGTGCAACAGATCAGACTTCAGGCAGGACCTCAAACTGTCCCTAGGGGCCAGGTTGGTCAGGGCAGGCCCTGGGATGTCCTCACAACATCCCCACGCGCCTGTTCTCTTTGTCTCTTTCACAGAGCTGGAAATGGAAAACTTACCATGTTGGCAGAGGAAAGTGACAGCCTTGCTGTGTGTTTTTTTTCCCCCTATCTCACTTTCCATTACTGCTGTTACAATGGTGTTTGCGCAATAGAGGAAAGTTGGGTGCCCAAAAATAAAATGCCTGATAAGAAGATTTGGCACTCATACATGGATGGAGTTCTGGGGGGAGGTGCCAACGGTGGGCAGCAATCCATGTAGTGACAGCCGGGGGTCTGGCTGGTACTGCTCAAACCTCCCTTGCAGCTGTGATGGTATCTCAGTGACCTTTCAAGAGCTTGGCTGTAGCCTTCATATGTCTGCTGTAATTCTGGTTCATGTTTATGCTGACAGAGCACCCAGGGAACAACCTGGAAAATTCCTTGCTTTTTTTTCCCTCTCTGGAGATTAATCCATATCAAATGGCAGCTTTTTTCATCAACATTGCTACCTTCTTTTCAAACCTCTTCAGTCAGACTCTTGCTTTTCTTTTTCTTTCTTTCCCATTTTTTTTTTTTAACCACACAGCTCAGCTTGCAGGATCTTCGTTCCGTAACCAGGGATTAACCAGCGTCTTTGACAGTGAAAGTGTGGAACCCNTCCGTTTCTGGAGATTAATCCATATCAAATGGCAGCTTTTTTCATCAACATTGCTACCTTCGTTTCAAACCTCTTCAGTCAGACTCTTGCTTTTCTTTTTCTTTCTTTCCTTTTTTTTTTTTTTTTAAACCACACAGCTCAGCTTGCAGGATCTTCGTTCCGTAACCAGGGATTAACCAGCGTCTTTGACAGTGAAAGTGTGGAACCCTAACCACTGGACTGCCAGGAATTCCTCAGACTCTTCCTTCTCTAACCATTAAATTGAGCCCTGTCACCCTGGCAACCCATTTTCTTTGGCCTTGGGTTATAAATCGGCTTGGCCTAGATCTTTCTAGTCCTGACTGTTTCCTTTGTGACATTTATCCAAAGAGTGATTCAAGAATTATTAGCATCTTTGCCCCTGGATGGTGAGTTCCAGGAGGGCTGGGATGAGACCTGTCTCTCCCTCCTTCTGCAAGACCAGGCGCATCACAGGCCCTCAGTAACACTCGTTGCTGAAGGAGTGATGTCCAGTAAGAGACAGTGAAGGGCCCTCCCTGGACTGGGGAAGCATGTCTCAGCTCTCCTCTCCACTTGGCTCGTACAGACAAACGCGTCCAGCTAGAGTTCGGACAGGTCCCGACTGCCTCCAGCCTGGTCTGCCGGAAGGAAAGAAGAAAGAAAGTTCCTGCCTGCTGAGTTGGGATATTTTTATTTTTTTTTTTTAATATTTTATTTATTTGACTGTGCTGGGTCTCAGTTGTGGCACACAAGTTCAATCCCTGGTCTGGGAACGTGACCCTGAATGTCGTAATTAAGAGCCCACATGCCACAGCTATACCTGGCGCAGCCAAATAAATTTTAAAAAGGGGGTGGGGAGAGAGCAGGGGCTTCCTGGTGGTTAAGACTCTGCTTCCATTGCAAGGAGTGCAGATTCTATCCCTAGTTGGGGAACTAAGAGCCCCTTGCCAGGAGTGGAAAAAAGAGAGAGAAAGAATTAGAGAAGGAGAAGAAATAATAGCACAGCACCAGGAAAAAAAAAAAGAGAGAAACCCTCTAGTCTGATCCTTAGGATGGAGTTTCCAAAGCCTGGGGGAAAGGACAAAAATCCTTCCTATACAGGGTGGGGCAGGGTGGTGGCTCCAATGGCTACATCTAACATCCACTGAACTTAATAAAACTCTGCAGTTGTGGTATTTAAGGGAGTGGACTCTCTGCCTTAAAATACTTTATTTCCTAAATCACATGCAATATATAAGAATAGCTAGAAATTCCCATTTCTATGGTTAAGTGGGAGGGACAGAGCAGGAGAGGGCATGCTAAATTTTGCCAAGTTGCTTTTTCTTAAAGGCTTAAAGAAAGAATATCCAGGGTTTATAATAAAATTTACATTTCTATTTTCTCATATAGTAAAAGCTGAAGACACCTGAAATTTACTAAGCACCTGTTTCATCCTTTCTTGCCTAATTTAAAGTTGAGATATAATTGACATATAGCATGATATTAGTTTTAGGTATACAACATAATGATTCTATATTCTGTATTTCTGTTTTGCATATATTGCAAAACAGTTCCACAAGTCTAGTTAACATTCATCACCACACGTCATTACAAAATTTTTTCTTCTTGTGATGAGAACTTTTAAGATCCGTTCTCTTAGTTATTTTCAAATGTACGTTACAGGATTATGAACTCCAGCACAGTATAGTACCATAATGCTGTACATTATATCCTAAGGACTTATGTATTTTATAACTGAACGTTTCTACCTTTTGACCCCTTTCACCCACCCTCAACTTTGCCTTTGGCAACCACCAGTCTGTTCAAACTGTGGTGCTGGAGAAGTCTCTTGAGAGTCTCTTGGATTGCAAGGAGCTCAAACCAGTCAGTCCTAAAGGAAATCAACTCTGAATATTCATTGGAAGGACAGATGCCGAAGCTGAATACTTTGGCCACCTGATGCAAAGAGCTCATTCACTGGAAAAGACCCTGACGCTGGGAAAGATCACAAGCAGAAGGAGAAGAGGGCTGCAGGGGATGAGACAGTTAGATAGCGTCACTGACACAATGGACATGAATTTGAGCAAACTCGGGGAGATAATGAAAACAGAGGAGCCTGGTGTGCTACAATGCTCAGGTTCGCAAAGAGTCGGAGATGACTTACCAAGTGTGTTCTCTGTCTCTCTTATTTATTTTGCCTGTGCTNCGGGGAGATAATGGAAAACAGAGGAGCCTGGTGTGCTACAATGCTCAGGTTCGCAAAGAGTCGGAGATGACTTACCAACAACAAGTGTGTTCTCTGTCTCTCTTATTTATTTTGCCTGTGCTGAGTCTTCACTGAGACACGTGTGAAGACTTGTGTCTTCACATGGGCTTAGTTGCCTCTCTGCATGTGGGATCTTAGTTCTCCAACCAGGGATTGAACCCATGTCCCCAGCACTGGAAGGTGGATTCTTAACCACTAGGCCACCAGAGAAGTCCCCCATTCCTCTGTATCCTCTTGAGTTTGTTTTTTGTTTGTTTGTTTTTGATTCCATATATTAAGGACTCTCGAAGACTGTTAACAAAGACCTCCAGTCTTGACACCATGCTGTTCCCAGGTTTCATCAACATCCTCTTCCGAGTTTACCTCCCTGGGGACCAGCTGCCCAGAGTAAGTGCTGTGTTGACAAGCCCAGACCTGACTGCTGGCAGAATTGTCTGGGTGAGGCCTGTGTGTCTTGCGGAAAGAACACAGGAGGGAGGATAGAAGGTGCCAAGCCACAGGAGGAAGAGCAGGGAGGGCGGGAGGGCAGAGGGGATTTGGATAAAACCATAGTGAGGTGTGAGTGCCAAGAGCCAAGCAGTATAACTGTTTCTTTTGATGCCATGACCTCCCCCAGAAGACAGTCTCCAAAAACACCTGTGTCCATAAAATAAAACATATGGCTTTTTAGACTTAAAATGATGGGCGAGGGACTTCCCTCGTGGTCCACTGGTTAAGACTCCGTACTTCCACTGCAGGGGGGCACGGCTTCTCCCCCTGATTGGGGAACTGAGATCTGTCATGCCACACAGTGTGGCCAAAAATAATAAAATAATGAGTGAATTTCCCCTCGTGAAAGGGAATGCTGGCCAGTTCCAGAAACTTAACAAAGGCTGCACCAAATGATGGCTAAGAAGTGTGTGCGTGAAATTGTCATAAGAGGATTGATTATAACTCAGAAGACGATTCTCAGAAGTTTTTTAAAAAAATGAAGACCAGATCTCTAAGACTCTTTCCAGCTCTATAATCCTGTTAAAAATAAAATCTTAGCAAAACAAAATCAGTTGATATGTTTTGATTTTAGGGAGAACTTAACTTCTGTTTGATGGAGAGGGATATGAGCAAAATTATTCTGTTGGTAGAAAGCTACCTTTTTCTGCCTTTCTCACTAACTGGGTACAACAGGAGATAAAAGGCTGTCTTCTCTTGTCGATTCCAAGATATTTTTATTGCTCTGTTTTAAACTCTTTGTCATAGGAATTTTCAAACACATACAAAGTAGAGAGAATAGCATCACTGACACCTGTGTACTCATAACCCAGCTTTATCAATCATCAACACACACCTAATCTTTTTTTTTAATCAGTCCCCACTCCTCCCTTACTTATTTTAAACTACATTCTATACAATATTGTTTCATTTGTAAATGCCTTACTACCTATCACCGGGAAAGGCTCTTTAAAAGTACATAACCACAGTACCATTAGCACATCTAGAAATAGCAACAACAGTTCCTTAGTGCCATAAAATAAATATCCAGCTAGCAGCCTATTCTGGAGGGGAGTTTGGGAGAGGATGAATACATGTGGATATACAGCTAAGCCCCTTTGCTGGCCACTTGAAACTGTCACATTGTTAACTAGCTACATGCCAATATAAAATTTAAAGTTAAAAAAATAAAATATCTGGTCACAGTTCAAGTTTTCCTGAAATTACAAAATTTATATTTGGGGCCTTCCTCGTGGTCCAGTGGTTAAGGACCTGCCTTGTAATGCAGGGGACATGGGTTTGACCCCTAATCTGGGAGGGTCCCACGTGCCTTGGGGCAGCTGAGCCCATGCACCACGACTGCCAAAGCCAGGGCTCAGGAGCCCGCAGGCTGCAACTACTGAGCCCACGCACCACAGGTACTGAAGCCCGAGTGCCCTAGAACCCGTGCTCTGCAGCGAGAAGCCGCTGCGATGAAAAGGCCTCACTCCACAGCTGGAGAGCGGCCCCTTCTCGCCACAGCTAGAGAAAACCGCACGCGGCGACCAAGACCAGCACAGCCAAAAAGAAACAAATGAAATTTTAAAACAAACAAAAATATTTGGTGCTGTGTACTTGTCGAGAGCCTTAAAATGTTTAGACTTGGTAACTTCACTTCTAGAAAATTTCCTAAATCCAGAAAAAGCTTTATACATAAAAGATGTTTTCTGCAGCTTTATTTGTAATAATGAAAGTTGGAATAAGTGAAATGGACACCCTAGGTGAATGATTGAGTGTGGGTAATACCCAATGAACAAGCATTGTGGTTAGAGAAAGNTCTAGAAAATTTCCTAAATCCAGAAAAAGCTTTATACATAAAAGATGTTTTCTGCAGCTTTATTTGTAATAATGAAAGTTGGAATAAGTGAAATGGACACCCTAGGTGAATGATTGAGTGTGGGTAATACCCAATGAACAAGCATTGTGGTTAGAGAAAGACAGCGATGTTAGGCATAATACATTTCACACCACCATTTATTATCAAGTTTTCTTGAAGCATCCTCTTTGCTCAAAGGTAAAATATGAGTAATAACAGCATCTACCTCATGGAACGAGGACTAAGTAAAAATACACATAAAACACTCAGTAAAGTGTTTTCCTGGTACCAAGTGAGCCTTCAGTACATGNTAGAACGTAGACATGAAATAGCGGGGAAACAGAGCCCATGATACAGCCAGGCTGAGAGACCCAGGCCTGAGCTAGTTTCTCACCTCTGCTCCTTGGCACTCCATCACTTTGCTTTCCATCCACCCAAAGGTTTGGTCTTCAATCTCTCCAGAGAAATCAGCTAGAGAAACAGAGACAAACATTGTAGGGTAGGGTTCAAGTTTACCGCAGCTGTTACCACTTGGTCCACTGGTCCCAGGTCTCCTGGAGGAGCTCCTTGTGACTTAAATGTGTCCATGTATGATAGTGATTCCTTTTATTTTTAATTTCGGAAACTTTCCAACCTTCAGAAAAGTCACAAGAAGTAATACAATGAACACTTGTATATTCTTCACCTAGATTCACTAGTTGTTAACATTTTGCACGTTTACTTTATTTCATTCTCTTTTTATGTATTAATTGTAATCTTTGCGGAATTGTTTGAAATTTAGGTATAGACTTCATGACTTTTTATTCCTAATACTAAGAAAATATCTTGCATAACCATGATGTATTATCACACATGGGAAAATGAACGTTAACACTTTGCTATTATCTTGCATACATTTCATATTCAAATATTCCCAATTGGCCCTATATTGTCCTTGAAAAAAAAAACTAAAAAAAAAAAAAAAAGATTTGAGATCCAATCCAAGATCACGGGTTGCATTTAGTTGTCCAGTCTTTTTTAAGTACCCTTCAATCTCGAGAAGTTCCTCAGCCCATTTTGGTCTTTTCTGATATGGAGGTACTTAGAAGTCCAAGCCAATTGTGTTAAAACTAATTCCACTTTAAATGCAATACTGAATTCTGCAAGAGATGGGAATTTTCCTATGCTACCACTAGGTGACGCTCTCAGCAGCTCTTGCCCTTCAACATCCCGTATGAAAGGATCCTTGTTTTAAGGACTGATTGTCTCAACCAAATAAGGGGCTTACTAGGTAAAGCCTGTTTATGATGCCTGTATATTGGGAGGAGAGATAATTTAGGAGTTCGGAGTTAAAAGATACACACTACTGTATATGTAATAGATAATCAACAAAGACCTACTGTATAGCACAGGGAAGTATACTCAATATCTTGCAATAACCTATAATGGAAAAGAATCTGAAAACAAAACAAAAAGCACGCATATAAAACTGAATCATTTGCCATAGACCTGAAGCAACCATTGTACCTCAACGGTATTTCTTTTTATTTTTAAATTTTTTTTAAAAATGTGGACCATTTTTTAAAGTCTTTATTGAACTTTTTACAATATTGCTTCTGTTTAATGTTTTCGTTTTGGGGCCACAAGGCATGAGGAATCTTAGGTGCCCAACCAGGGATCAAACCCACACCCTCTGCACTGGAAGGCAAAGTCTTAATCACTTGACTACCAGGGAAGTCTCAATCAATTGTATTTTAATAAAAATCAAAAGAAAATTAAATACCTGTATATTTATAAATGTGGTATCTTTTCAAGATACCTTGATGCTTTTGGATTGTGGTGCTGGAAAAGTCCCTTGGACTGCAAGGAGATCAAACCAGTCAGTCCTAAAGGAATTCACCCAGCTGAATTCTATTCACTGGAAGGACTGATGCTGAAGCTGAAGCTCCCATATTTTGGCCACAAGATTCAAAGAGCCAACTCATTGGAAAAGATTGAAGGCAGGAGAAGGAAGCGACAGAGGATGAGATGGTTGGTGGTGGCATCACTGACTCAATGGACATGAACCTGAGCAAACGCCAGGAGATGGTGGAGGGCAGGGAAGCCTGCCATGCTACAGTCCATGGGGTTGCAAAGAGCTGGATGTGATTTAGCGACTGAACAACAACATCCTTTCAAGAATGTCCTCCCAGCAACACCTGGATATTGTTCATCAGGATGCTGATTCAGTGGGGCTGGTGTAGGTCCTAAGATTATGCCTTTCTAACAAATTTCAGGGTGACTGTGATTGGCGAACACACCCGGAGAAGCAGGGTTAGGACAAGCATATGAAGAATCATATTACACTTGCAATGTGAAAGTGAAAGCCTTAGTCACTCAGTCGAGTCCGTGACTCTTTGTGACCCCATGGACGGGCCCCCCACCCCAGGCTGCTCTGTCCACGGGATTCTCCAGACAAGAATACTGGAGTATTCTTGTATACTGGCTGTACCCTCCTCCAGGGGATCTTCCCAACCCGGGGATTAAACCTGTGTCTCTGGCATCTCCTATATCACAGGCGGATTCTTTACCATCTGAGCCATCAGT
Organism: Raphicerus campestris; assembly: GCA_006410735.1. Taxonomy (NCBI): domain Eukaryota; kingdom Metazoa; phylum Chordata; class Mammalia; order Artiodactyla; family Bovidae; genus Raphicerus; species Raphicerus campestris. The sequence continues at coordinate 821,261 of SJYW01005841.1, forward strand.
GAGGCAACTTTGATTTTTCTGTCAGAGCCAGCAATGAACTTGGTCCTGTCTCCTGCTTTTTCCCTCCCTCCTTCCTTCCCTGCCCACTCCCCGACCCCCCGGCCCTTTGACCTTGGTGCTTCTTGGCCACACTGCCTTTGTTCTAGCTGTCCTCTCTGCCTGCACACTCTTCCCCCAGGCATGCTTCTATCTGGCCAACTCCATCAGCTTCTTCAAGTCTTTCTCCAGATCTCACTTCTTCTTCTTCTTTGTTTAATATATATATATATATATATATATATATTTTACTGACATCTTCCCTGGTGGCTCACATGGTAAAAAAAATCTGTCTGCAATTCAAGAGACCTGGGTTTTTATCCCTGGGTCAGGAAGATCCCTTGGAGAAGGGAATGGCAACCCACTCTGCAATCTTGCCTTGAGAATTCCATGGACAGAGGAGCCTTGTGGGCTATAGTCTACGGGGTCACAAAGAGTCAGACACGACTGAGTGACTAACACACACGTAGTTGACTTACAATGTTGCGCCAATCTCTGCTGTACAGCAAAGTGATTCAGTTATGCACATGTAGACATTCTTCTTTTCATGTTATTTTCCATTATGGTTTATCACAGGATATTGAATATAGTTCTCTGAGCTATACAGGAGGACCCTGTTGTTCTTTCATTCTATATATAATAGCTGACATCTGCTAATCTCACACTGCCAGTCCTTCCCTTCCTCTCCCCTCTCCCCCTTGGCAACCACAAGTCTATTTTCTTCGTCTCTGAGTCTGTTTCTCTTTCATAAGTAGGTTCAGTTGTGCCATATTTTAGCCAAATCTCACTTCTTATCGAGGTTTGACCAGACTGCCCTATTGAACGTTGCCCCCTGCCCCCAGGGATTTCCTCTCTCCTTCAGTCTGCTCAGTTATTTTCCTATAGCCCTTGCCATCTTTTCATGTATCATGTAATATGCTTATTATATTAATTGCTTATTTCTCTCTCTGTACTAAGTTCCACGAGGGCAGATCTCTCTGTTTTCTTCACTGATATATCTCTGATACCTAGAACAGTGTCTGGCACATAGTAGGTTCACAAGAAAATATTTGTGCTCCTTAACGAGAGCTTCAGGGTGGCAGCTCCCAATCCCCTCATTCAGTGGATGAAGAAATGAGCTCCAGACCTTTGAGCATGATGAAGACGTACGCAAGGGTCACAGGGACTGTCGGAAGATTGTCCGGTTTGTCTAAATGAATATAATTTAAAAGCAGGACTTGTTTGTATCAGTCAGTTTTTCCTTTTTCTTTTTCTGTTTGTTGTTGTCTTTTTCCCCATCAGTTAAATTTTAAGCTGCCATCTTAATTGTTATTATTTGTGTTCGGCCTTTTCCCAAAAGGATCTGAAGCCGCCGAAGAGATGAAATGTCAGATAAAACAGAACAGTTAGGAATCAAGTTGGAAGCGATAGCATCTAAAGGAAGAGGGAGTTGACCTTAACAAGCCCTTGATGGTAGTTAATTGCCCTAATGGGGTATAGAATTTGGCTCTGAATTCTTTGGCAGCCGAGTCCAACGGGAAGCACGTGGGGCTGCAGAGTACTCCTTGACTGTGCGAAGAATGTCTGAACACTCAGCAGGGACGCACTTCCAGGAGGAATTCGGTACAAGCCCAGAGAACTCCGTGTGACATCCAGTGGCCCCAAGTGGGCTCCTGTTTACGAAAACCCCCAAAATCCTCATTGAAGAATGCGATCCTTTTATCCGGGAACACTAAGAGCATGACGTTAAACCACATGATGATAACGTTCATGGTTGCTATGAATTCTTTTCTGATGCTCTACCTGAAAATAAAGATGAAAACCAAAGAATCTAGAAGAAAACATAGAGAAACATGTCTATGTGCTCAGTCACTTCAGTCGTGTCTGACACTTTTCAACTCTATGGACGGGAGCCCCCCCAGGTTCCTCTGTCCATGGGATTCTCCAGGCAAGGATACTAGAGTGGGTTTCCATGTCCTCCTCCAGGGGATCTTCCCCACCCAGTGATCAAACTCATTCCTCCTGTGGCTCCTGCATTGCTGGCAGATTCTTCACTGCTGAGCCACCTGGGGAAGCCCCAGCAAACATGTCTAGGAATACCTTTTACAAATATTTGCTGTCTCAGATCTTTGACAAACATTGAACCAGAGGCAATTCATGGACTGAATTTTCATATGTTCAGAGGCAGGGAGATATTTATTTCCTACTGGATGGCACAGTGTTAAAGAATCAATGCAGGAGACGAGGGTTTGATCCCTGGGTTGGGAAGATCCCCTGGAATGGGAAATGGTAACCCACTCCAATATTCTTGCCTGGAAAATTCCATGGACAGAGGAGTCTGGCAGGCCACAGTCCATGGGGTCACAAAGTCTCAGACTCAACTGAGCAAATGAGACAGAAGCATGAGAATACACCAAGCACTATAAATAGAATCCTCTTTCTTTTTTTCTCAGAGGGTACCCCCCACTAGACCCAGCTAGCTCAAGGACAGAGAGGACAGAGGGAAAGTCACTGCTGTATGTTTAAGTTGCAGGAAGTATTTGCTAGGGTGTATTTTGTATCCAGCAAACGCCTCTTGGGCCACCAGGAAGCTGTCCTCCACCATCAAGCAAAGGTAATTGCTCTCCGTGTTCTGCTGATGCTTTTTTCAAAACCCAGTTCTTTTACAAAGCTGCTGAACATCCTGTATTTTAATAAATGATAACACATTTTTTCTTATAGATTCCTTGTTCTCAAAAAATTATTTAAAGATTTCCCCTTTAAAGTAATTCACAGTCTAATGACAGGAATAAGCACACCTTAACAAATAACCACAAGAAATGTGATGAGTGCCACACTCATCAGTACATGGGTAAGAGGGGCTGGACCATTTCCTTTAACAACAACGTACTTCCTCTTTTTACATTTGTACATCATTATATTATGGATTGTTCCACTGGGATCAGTCTTTTTATTTTTTAAAAAAATATTTATCTATTTGTCGAATAAAGAGCTGTGCTAGGTCTTAGGTGCAGCACGTGGGATCTTTAGTTGCAGCATGTAAACTCTTAGTTGCGGCATGTGGGATCTAGTTTCTTGATCAGGGATCAAACCCAGGCCCCCTGCATTGGGAGTGCAGAGTCTTAGCCACTGGATTCCCAGGGAAGCATCTGGTAAACTTTTAAATAGAAATCACGGGACTTCCCATGGCCCAGAGGTTAAGAATCCGCCTGCCAACGCAGAGGAAACTGGTTCGATTCCTGGTCCAGGAAGCTTNTTCGGCCTTTTCCCAAAAGGATCTGAAGCCGCCGAAGAGATGAAATGTCAGATAAAACAGAACAGTTAGGAATCAAGTTGGAAGCGATAGCATCTAAAGGAAGAGGGAGTTGACCTTAACAAGCCCTTGATGGTAGTTAATTGCCCTAATGGGGTATAGAATTTGGCTCTGAATTCTTTGGCAGCCGAGTCCAACGGGAAGCACGTGGGGCTGCAGAGTACTCCTTGACTGTGCGAAGAATGTCTGAACACTCAGCAGGGACGCACTTCCAGGAGGAATTCGGTACAAGCCCAGAGAACTCCGTGTGACATCCAGTGGCCCCAAGTGGGCTCCTGTTTACGAAAACCCCCAAAATCCTCATTGAAGAATGCGATCCTTTTATCCGGGAACACTAAGAGCATGACGTTAAACCACATGATGATAACGTTCATGGTTGCTATGAATTCTTTTCTGATGCTCTACCTGAAAATAAAGATGAAAACCAAAGAATCTAGAAGAAAACATAGAGAAACATGTCTATGTGCTCAGTCACTTCAGTCGTGTCTGACACTTTTCAACTCTATGGACGGGAGCCCCCCCAGGTTCCTCTGTCCATGGGATTCTCCAGGCAAGGATACTAGAGTGGGTTTCCATGTCCTCCTCCAGGGGATCTTCCCCATCCAGTGATCAAACTCATTCCTCCTGTGGCTCCTGCATTGCTGGCAGATTCTTCACTGCTGAGCCACCTGGGGAAGCCCCAGCAAACATGTCTAGGAATACCTTTTACAAATATTTGCTGTCTCAGATCTTTGACAAACATTGAACCAGAGGCAATTCATGGACTGAATTTTCATATGTTCAGAGGCAGGGAGATATTTATTTCCTACTGGATGGCACAGTGTTAAAGAATCAATGCAGGAGACGAGGGTTTGATCCCTGGGTTGGGAAGATCCCCTGGAATGGGAAATGGTAACCCACTCCAATATTCTTGCCTGGAAAATTCCATGGACAGAGGAGTCTGGCAGGCCACAGTCCATGGGGTCACAAAGTCTCAGACTCAACTGAGCAAATGAGACAGAAGCATGAGAATACACCAAGCACTATAAATAGAATCCTCTTTCTTTTTTTCTCAGAGGGTACCCCCCGCTAGACCCAGCTAGCTCAAGGACAGAGAGGACAGAGGGAAAGTCACTGCTGTTTGTTTAAGTTGCAGGAAGTATTTGCTAGGGTGTATTTTGTATCCAGCAAACGCCTCTTGGGCCACCAGGAAGCTGTCCTCCACCATCAAGCAAAGGTAATTGCTCTCCGTGTTCTGCTGATGCTTTTTTCAAAACCCAGTTCTTTTACAAAGCTGCTGAACATCCTGTATTTTAATAAATGATAACACATTTTTTCTTATAGATTCCTTGTCTCAAAAAATTATTTAAAGATTTCCCCTTTAAAGTAATTCACAGTCTAATGACAGGAATAAGCACACCTTAACAAATAACCACAAGAAATGTGATGAGTGCCACTCATCAGTACATGGGTAAGAGGGGCTGGACCATTTCCTTTAACAACAACGTACTTCCTCTTTTTACATTTGTACATCATTATATTATGGATTGTTCCACTGGGATCAGTCTTTTTATTTTTTAAAAAAATATTTATCTATTTGTCGAATAAAGAGCTGTGCTAGGTCTTAGGTGCAGCACGTGGGATCTTTAGTTGCAGCATGTAAACTCTTAGTTGCGGCATGTGGGATCTAGTTTCTTGATCAGGGATCAAACCCAGGCCCCCTGCATTGGGAGTGCAGAGTCTTAGCCACTGGATTCCCAGGGAAGCATCTGGTAAACTTTTAAATAGAAATCACGGGACTTCCCATGGCCCAGAGGTTAAGAATCCGCCTGCCAACGCAGAGGAAACTGGTTCGATTCCTGGTCCAGGAAGCTTCCATACGCCATGGGGCAACAGAGCTGGTGCCCCACTCCCCCTAGAGTCCATGCTCTGCAACAAGAGAGTAGCCCCCACTCTCTGCAATTAGAGAAAGCCCGAGCAACAACAGAGACTCAGTGCAGCCAAAAATAAAACAATTAATTCAATTAAAAAAAAGAAAAAGAAATCATCTCCAACTGAGCCCTACCAGCTCTCCTTCTGCTCATCACAGCTGTGTCACGCACACATGGAATGTTCTTTCTCCTCCTGGCCTTGGTTCTGCCACACAGCCCTGGGCTGCGATATATCAAGTGGTGGGCCCACCTGGGGCTGGATTCTACTCCA
>SJYW01005841.1:837665-863743 GCA_006410735.1 Raphicerus campestris
GGTGGTTTAGTCGCTAAGTCGTGTCCAACTCTTGCAACCCCAGGGACTGTAACCTGCCAGATTCCTCTGTCTATGGGATTCTCCAGGCAAGAATACTGGAGTGAGTTGCCATTTCCTTCTCCAGGGGATCTTCCCAACCCTGGAATCGAACACTGGTCTCCTGCATTGCAGGCATATTCTTTACTAACTGAGCTACAAGGGAAGCCCTACATGGGACATACTTATACTCAAAAATTATTTGTTGTTTATCTGGAATTCAAATGCAACCAGGCATCCTCGTTTTGGGTGGTGGCGGTGTGTGGGGGTAGGGGTGGGAGTGTGGGCTGTTACTGTTTTTGCTCCATCTGATAACAGCCTAGCAAGTAAGCTTCAGCTGCGAAGCCAACACTGAAGTAGCCCCTGATGGATATCAATGATTCAGTGTGCCCGACTCACTACCTCTGGCTTCAGTGAAGGCCACAGAGGCCCTGGCCTGCTGACAGAACCTGCGTGGTTCTCTCTGTGGCCTCCTAGGCTTTGATGGAGGAGTCCTCGGGCATGACAGATATTCTGTATGTGTACAGCCTCTCAGAAGATGACATCTCACGGGTCTGTGAAGAGTGAAGATCAGATTTATTTAATACACCACCCCACAGGGCCCCTGCACTGCGTAGCTGAGGAGGGCGAGGAAGGTGGCTTCGGTGGGGCATGCTTGCTAGTGCAGTCCCGCCACGGAAGGGCCACAGTCCCTCACCCACACTCAGAACACCATCAGAAACACCCGAGGACCTCGGGAGACCATTCCTTTTAGCAAGGAATAAATAACAAGAAATTAGTAAGAAAAATATGCATTTCATTTTTCTATTAAAAAATTTTTTTTGCTGGAGGCAGCCATCTTCCTGTCCTTTGGCCTTTCAGCGTGGTAGAGGAAAAGAAAGAAAGGGGATAGAAAACCAGCCTAAGAGCATCTGTGCTTTGTCCGACTTCATTTTCTGTTTGGTGCGTTGCCCAGAAATGAACCTCGTCTTCAAGGTGGCATCTCAAAAGAGTCGCTCCCAAGCAGCTTTGTTCTCCTGGTTGGGTCAGGAGAGGCCGTGGAGAGGGCAGGGTGCAGCTGTCCAGTCCATGCGGTGCACTTCCAAGGGACAAGGACTGCCTAGAACCACAGACACTCAAAGGACCAAAGGCAAAGAGAAAAACTAGCCCCTAAGCTAGGCCACTCTCTAGGGGGAACTTGCTACACAACAGAAGCCAGTGTCCGCGCATGAGGGCACTTGGACAAGTTCTCGATTTCTGCACAAGACAAAATATTCAAGTTTCAAAATATCCCGATGGCCAGTTTACCCTGAACCTCTGGCTGCCACTCTCCATTCCTGAGGATGCTTCAACTTGCTGGGAGGCGGGCTGTGCGGGAAACTAACCAGCCCGTCTGTTAGCTCTTTATACCCGACATAAAAGTAGTTAAGATGGATTTAATAACTGGTGGCTTGGCCTTGCTACGTTCGGTGGGAGCACAGCAGGTCCATAAATAAGTGCACAAAACTCTTGCAATACAGGAATCATCTGTTCTCGGAATGTGGGCATCCTCCCAGGGAGGCGCGTGTGCTCACGGAGTCCTAAGATCCATCAAGGGAGCCTTCCGTTCTCTGCAGTAACAAGAGACAGGACACGCTATGGTCACACTCTTTAAGACTGAAGACTGGCCTGGTGGAAAGATAAACAAAACTGCACCCAGCGCTTCTCGAAGCCTGCACAGCAGAAGCGTCATCCCGCACCCCGCACCCTGTGGGGGCAGCTCCTGCCCGGATTCATTCTTTTTTCTCTCCATGTCTGCTCTGTGGGGTCTGCAGCTTCTGTTCCCCACATACACGCCACACAGCAGACTCGCAAGGAATTTCATCAAGCACCCACACAGGAAGACTAGGAAACACCTCGTGTCTTACTCCAACTCTACCTCTAAGTTAATCTTCTCTGGGTCTGTTTTTTTGTTGTTGTTGTTGTTTGCCTGTTTGTTTGTTTTTGGCCATGCCTGTTGGCTTGCAGGATCTGAGTTCCCTGACCAGGGATTGAACCTGTGTCCCCCTGCAATGAAAGCCCTGAGTCTTAACCACTGGACCTGTCTCTTATACACATCTGGTCTGGAGGTTTTGAGGCGTGGGAGGGTGCTTTGCCAGTAGGGTTACCAGATGTAAGATGCCTAGTTAAATTTGAATTTCAGATAAATGAATATTTTTATAGTGTCAGTATGTTCCAAATGTTACATGGGACATGTAGCAGTTGGTGGTTTAGTCGCTAAGTCGTGTCCAACTCTTGCAACCCCAGGGACTGTAACCTGCCAGATTCCTCTGTCTATGGGATTCTCCAGGCAAGAATACTGGAGTGAGTTGCCATTTCCTTCTCCAGGGGATCTTCCCAACCCTGGAATCGAACACTGGTCTCCTGCATTGCAGGCATATTCTTTACTAACTGAGCTACAAGGGAAGCCCTACATGGGACATACTTATACTCAAAAATTATTTGTTGTTTATCTGGAATTCAAATGCAACCAGGCATCCTCGTTTTGGGTGGTGGCGGTGTGTGGGGGTAGGGGTGGGAGTGTGGGCTGTTACTGTTTTTGCTCCATCTGATAACAGCCTAGCAAGTAAGCTTCAGCTGCGAAGCCAACACTGAAGTAGCCCCTGATGGATATCAATGATTCAGTGTGCCCGACTCACTACCTCTGGCTTCAGTGAAGGCCACAGAGGCCCTGGCCTGCTGACAGAACCTGCGTGGTTCTCTCTGTGGCCTCCTAGGCTTTGATGGAGGAGTCCTCGGGCATGACAGATATTCTGTATGTGTACAGCCTCTCAGAAGATGACATCTCACGGGTCTGTGAAGAGTGAAGATCAGATTTATTTAATACACCACCCCACAGGGCCCCTGCACTGCGTAGCTGAGGAGGGCGAGGAAGGTGGCTTCGGTGGGGCATGCTTGCTAGTGCAGTCCCGCCACGGAAGGGCCACAGTCCCTCACCCACACTCAGAACACCATCAGAAACACCCGAGGACCTCGGGAGACCATTCCTTTTAGCAAGGAATAAATAACAAGAAATTAGTAAGAAAAATATGCATTTCATTTTTCTATTAAAAAATTTTTTTTGCTGGAGGCAGCCATCTTCCTGTCCTTTGGCCTTTCAGCGTGGTAGAGGAAAAGAAAGAAAGGGGATAGAAAACCAGCCTAAGAGCATCTGTGCTTTGTCCGACTTCATTTTCTGTTTGGTGCGTTGCCCAGAAATGAACCTCGTCTTCAAGGTGGCATCTCAAAAGAGTCGCTCCCAAGCAGCTTTGTTCTCCTGGTTGGGTCAGGAGAGGCCGTGGAGAGGGCAGGGTGCAGCTGTCCAGTCCATGCGGTGCACTTCCAAGGGACAAGGACTGCCTAGAACCACAGACACTCAAAGGACCAAAGGCAAAGAGAAAAACTAGCCCCTAAGCTAGGCCACTCTCTAGGGGGAACTTGCTACACAACAGAAGCCAGTGTCCGCGCATGAGGGCACTTGGACAAGTTCTCGATTTCTGCACAAGACAAAATATTCAAGTTTCAAAATATCCCGATGGCCAGTTTACCCTGAACCTCTGGCTGCCACTCTCCATTCCTGAGGATGCTTCAACTTGCTGGGAGGCGGGCTGTGCGGGAAACTAACCAGCCCGTCTGTTAGCTCTTTATACCCGACATAAAAGTAGTTAAGATGGATTTAATAACTGGTGGCTTGGCCTTGCTACGTTCGGTGGGAGCACAGCAGGTCCATAAATAAGTGCACAAAACTCTTGCAATACAGGAATCATCTGTTCTCGGAATGTGGGCATCCTCCCAGGGAGGCGCGTGTGCTCACGGAGTCCTAAGATCCATCAAGGGAGCCTTCCGTTCTCTGCAGTAACAAGAGACAGGACACGCTATGGTCACACTCTTTAAGACTGAAGACTGGCCTGGTGGAAAGATAAACAAAACTGCACCCAGCGCTTCTCGAAGCCTGCACAGCAGAAGCGTCATCCCGCACCCCGCACCCTGTGGGGGCAGCTCCTGCCCGGATTCATTCTTTTTTCTCTCCATGTCTGCTCTGTGGGGTCTGCAGCTTCTGTTCCCCACATACACGCCACACAGCAGACTCGCAACCAATTTCATCAAGCACCCACACAGGAAGACTAGGAAACACCTCGTGTCTTACTCCAACTCTACCTCTAAGTTAATCTTCTCTGGGTCTGTTTTTTTGTTGTTGTTGTTGTTTGCCTGTTTGTTTGTTTTTGGCCATGCCTGTTGGCTTGCAGGATCTGAGTTCCCTGACCAGGGATTGAACCTGTGTCCCCCTGCAATGAAAGCCCTGAGTCTTAACCACTGGACCTGTCTCTTATACACATCTGGTCTGGAGGTTTTGAGGCGTGGGAGGGTGCTTTGCCAGTAGGGTTACCAGATGTAAGATGCCTAGTTAAATTTGAATTTCAGATAAATGAATATTTTTATAGTGTCAGTATGTTCCAAATGTTACATGGGACATGTAGCAGTTGGTGGTTTAGTCGCTAAGTCGTGTCCAACTCTTGCAACCCCAGGGACTGTAACCTGCCAGATTCCTCTGTCTATGGGATTCTCCAGGCAAGAATACTGAAGTGAGTTGCCATTTCCTTCTCCAGGGGATCTTCCCAACCCTGGAATCGAACACTGGTCTCCTGCATTGCAGGCATATTCTTTACTAACTGAGCTACAAGGGAAGCCCTACATGGGACATACTTATACTCAAAAATTATTTGTTGTTTATCTGGAATTCAAATGCAACCAGGCATCCTCGTTTTGGGTGGTGGCGGTGTGTGGGGGTAGGGGTGGGAGTGTGGGCTGTTACTGTTTTTGCTCCATCTGATAACAGCCTAGCAAGTAAGCTTCAGCTGCGAAGCCAACACTGAAGTAGCCCCTGATGGATATCAATGATTCAGTGTGCCCGACTCACTACCTCTGGCTTCAGTGAAGGCCACAGAGGCCCTGGCCTGCTGACAGAACCTGCGTGGTTCTCTCTGTGGCCTCCTAGGCTTTGATGGAGGAGTCCTCGGGCATGACAGATATTCTGTATGTGTACAGCCTCTCAGAAGATGACATCTCACGGGTCTGTGAAGAGTGAAGATCAGATTTATTTAATACACCACCCCACAGGGCCCCTGCACTGCGTAGCTGAGGAGGGCGAGGAAGGTGGCTTCGGTGGGGCATGCTTGCTAGTGCAGTCCCGCCACGGAAGGGCCACAGTCCCTCACCCACACTCAGAACACCATCAGAAACACCCGAGGACCTCGGGAGACCATTCCTTTTAGCAAGGAATAAATAACAAGAAATTAGTAAGAAAAATATGCATTTCATTTTTCTATTAAAAAATTTTTTTTGCTGGAGGCAGCCATCTTCCTGTCCTTTGGCCTTTCAGCGTGGTAGAGGAAAAGAAAGAAAGGGGATAGAAAACCAGCCTAAGAGCATCTGTGCTTTGTCCGACTTCATTTTCTGTTTGGTGCGTTGCCCAGAAATGAACCTCGTCTTCAAGGTGGCATCTCAAAAGAGTCGCTCCCAAGCAGCTTTGTTCTCCTGGTTGGGTCAGGAGAGGCCGTGGAGAGGGCAGGGTGCAGCTGTCCAGTCCATGCGGTGCACTTCCAAGGGACAAGGACTGCCTAGAACCACAGACACTCAAAGGACCAAAGGCAAAGAGAAAAACTAGCCCCTAAGCTAGGCCACTCTCTAGGGGGAACTTGCTACACAACAGAAGCCAGTGTCCGCGCATGAGGGCACTTGGACAAGTTCTCGATTTCTGCACAAGACAAAATATTCAAGTTTCAAAATATCCCGATGGCCAGTTTACCCTGAACCTCTGGCTGCCACTCTCCATTCCTGAGGATGCTTCAACTTGCTGGGAGGCGGGCTGTGCGGGAAACTAACCAGCCCGTCTGTTAGCTCTTTATACCCGACATAAAAGTAGTTAAGATGGATTTAATAACTGGTGGCTTGGCCTTGCTACGTTCGGTGGGAGCACAGCAGGTCCATAAATAAGTGCACAAAACTCTTGCAATACAGGAATCATCTGTTCTCGGAATGTGGGCATCCTCCCAGGGAGGCGCGTGTGCTCACGGAGTCCTAAGATCCATCAAGGGAGCCTTCCGTTCTCTGCAGTAACAAGAGACAGGACACGCTATGGTCACACTCTTTAAGACTGAAGACTGGCCTGGTGGAAAGATAAACAAAACTGCACCCAGCGCTTCTCGAAGCCTGCACAGCAGAAGCGTCATCCCGCACCCCGCACCCTGTGGGGGCAGCTCCTGCCCGGATTCATTCTTTTTTCTCTCCATGTCTGCTCTGTGGGGTCTGCAGCTTCTGTTCCCCACATACACGCCACACAGCAGACTCGCAACCAATTTCATCAAGCACCCACACAGGAAGACTAGGAAACACCTCGTGTCTTACTCCAACTCTACCTCTAAGTTAATCTTCTCTGGGTCTGTTTTTTTGTTGTTGTTGTTGTTTGCCTGTTTGTTTGTTTTTGGCCATGCCTGTTGGCTTGCAGGATCTGAGTTCCCTGACCAGGGATTGAACCTGTGTCCCCCTGCAATGAAAGCCCTGAGTCTTAACCACTGGACTGCCAGAGAAGCCCAGAGGTCTGTTTTTAAATTTTAAAAAATGAAAGACCAAACTCAAATGATTAAACTTTTAAAAGAGTTTTAACTTATATGATTCTGCCTTTAAAAAGAATGAAATTCTGATTCATTTCAACAGGGATAGACCCTGAAAACGATATGCTAAGTGAAATAAGATAGACACGAAAGGAACAAATACTGTATGATTCCACTTAAATGGGGGTATCCAGAAGCACCAAGTTCCTAGAGACGTGAAGTAGGATGCTGGCTGCCATTCTGGAAGGCAGGAGGAACAGGAAATTAGGGCTCAACAGGTGCAGGCTTTGGGTTTGGGATGATGAAAAGTTCTGTGGATTTGGCAATGGTCACACAACAATGAAGTTGTACTTAATGCCCCTGAATTAACTGTACACTGCAAGATGGTAAACTTGATGTTGTGTGAAGTTGCCACAATAAAAGTGAAAAAAAATTTTTTAATTCCATATGCCACCTTACAGTGTTCTCTAACTGTTCCACATGGTCTTTGTGTTACCTACACACTGCTCATGAGTGGACCTCCGTCTGACCCAGGCACTGTTTTCCCTGCTGAGAATGCAAGAAACTGCCCCCAAGAATTTTATATCCTATCAGTTACTGACAAACAACACTACCACGAGGTAGAAAGTGGAAGAGGTCCTAACGACCTGCAGAAGGAGTTGAAAGGCTATGAGAGGGGTGGATTTTGATGAATGGATGGAGCAAAGGGGCAAGAGGGGAGCATGCTGGGAAATTCCCGAGTAGAGGGGCCCTGGGCAACAGTGAGCCTGGAAGAGCAGGCAGCACCTGAGGGCGTGACACTGGGCCCTCTGAGCACAGGGTACTCTGCAGGAGGTGGAATCCAGGGAGGCAGGAGAAGTTGTGGGGACTGGCCTAGGGCTTAGGAGCACCAGGATGGGGTTCTGTCTCCCTGAGGGTTGGCTGAGATGTTTTGTTCTGGTTCTGCCAGGTCTGAGGAACCTTGTGGAAGGATGCAGGGTCTGTGGGGCTCCAGCTGGAAGGCCAAGGCTCTGTCTCCTCCTTTGCCAAGAAAGACCCACGCACAGAGGCCAAGATAGCTGTGTTGGCCCCCGGGGGCTGGAGGGCCGCCAGCCCTGGCAGCTACCCTTCCTCCATTTCCTCCACTTGGCCTGGAGGAGTGACCCTGGTGTCCAGCCTTTCTGCAGGCCCTGGACCAAGTCCTCCACCAGACACCTCCGCTGCCCTCTCCAGGGGAAGTGAGCTCAGGGAGATGCTGCAGCAACAGCTCCAGAGATGGGAAGGGCAGGGCCACAGTTGCCCAGACCTTGGGGGTTTTGAACTAAAGGCTGACACACTCCCGTCCAAGGCTGTGCTTGCCTGCTTTTAAATCAGAGCCCAGCTGTCAGGCACCCGAGAACAGCCAAGAAATCAGCCCACTTTTGGCCAGAACATGGTGTGGACAGTCTCAAGGGTCATTTTGCTTCTAACATACCTGGGATTTCTACTTCCTGCTTCTCAAATGTGCCCCTTCTGTGCACTTCCAATGAACTAGATCTGTGCTGGATGCCTGCTTAATCCTTGCAACAACCAAGTGAGAGGGTTCTATTTCCTCCAGTCGAGGCAACTAAGGTCCCAAGAGGTTAGGATATCTGCCCAAAGTGACATGTCTAATAAGGAGCTATCAGGGAAGGGTCAAGTTTTCATGTGGGGCTCTGCTTCCTAAGTCAAAGGTTGGCTTGAGTTGAATCCCGGGTCTTGGGTAAGCAACTGCCACATTCTCCTCATGTGACGGGGGCCTTTTAGGGCCAAGCAAAGTAAATTCCACATCCATACCCTATGCTACCAGAGTGTCTGATGAAAAGAACTTTAAAATAGATGTCTAGGTTTTCTACGATAGTTTTCAATCTGCAAGTACTTTGCACAAGTAGTTCTCATTTAAGAAGCGTTTCTCATTCTAAAGAAGCTTCTGGCGGTTTTTGTTGTTTCAGTCCCTAAGCCATGTCTGATTCTTTTTCGACTCCATGGACTGTATAGCCTGCTAGGCTCCTCTGTCCATATAGGATTTCCCCAGCAAGAATACTGGAGTGGGTTGCCATTTCCTTCTCCAGGGGATCTACCCAGCCCAGGGATCGAACCCCTGCTCCTGCACTGGCAGGCAGATTCTTTACCACTGAGCCATGGGGGAAGCCCTAAGAAACTCCGTAATAGATAGATGATACTGTTTTTTGCTATTGTCATCACTGTCTCCATTTTATAGATGGGGAAGCTTAAGCTTGACTAGGGAGCTGGAACCCAGACCTGTCTTTTGATCCCAAATCCTGGGCCATTCCCATCATATTCCAGCTGTCTGCTGGCTCCCGGGAAGGAAGGAGGTGAGTTGTAACTAGGAATTGCCTTTTTTTTTTTTTTTTTTCAATAAGAAGGCAAGTTATTTCCAAAATCCTGAGAGCCACACAGATTCAGATTCATCCCTTTCAGTACAGGCTGTTCTCTTTCACGTTATCTGTCTGCCTGGGCCACAAACACGATTTATAAACAAGGCAAAAATGGCAGAGGAAAAATGAAGTCAGAATGTGCCATTGAAGCAAGTCAAACAATACTAAATTAGTATTTGGCTAAGCGGCTATCTCATTGTTAAGATATTTCCTCCAATATGTTTTCAGAAGCAATGGCTATTAAACAACTAGGAATGATCGCCAGGTTTGATTTCAGGAAGGAAATCCCCTCCCATTTCCTTCTGGGCATTTCAATTAATTTTCTCCTGACCCTTGCCAGCTGATTATTAGGGAAACTATACCTGTGTCGTTTATAAACAAGATGCTTTCGCGTCAAGATTCCAAATGCCTTTCCCAACNTTGATGAATGGATGGAGCAAAGGGGCAAGAGGGGAGCATGCTGGGAAATTCCCGAGTAGAGGGGCCCTGGGCAACAGTGAGCCTGGAAGAGCAGGCAGCACCTGAGGGCGTGACACTGGGCCCTCTGAGCACAGGGTACTCTGCAGGAGGTGGAATCCAGGGAGGCAGGAGAAGTTGTGGGGACTGGCCTAGGGCTTAGGAGCACCAGGATGGGGTTCTGTCTCCCTGAGGGTTGGCTGAGATGTTTTGTTCTGGTTCTGCCAGGTCTGAGGAACCTTGTGGAAGGATGCAGGGTCTGTGGGGCTCCAGCTGGAAGGCCAAGGCTCTGTCTCCTCCTTTGCCAAGAAAGACCCACGCACAGAGGCCAAGATAGCTGTGTTGGCCCCCGGGGGCTGGAGGGCCGCCAGCCCTGGCAGCTACCCTTCCTCCATTTCCTCCACTTGGCCTGGAGGAGTGACCCTGGTGTCCAGCCTTTCTGCAGGCCCTGGACCAAGTCCTCCACCAGACACCTCCGCTGCCCTCTCCAGGGGAAGTGAGCTCAGGGAGATGCTGCAGCAACAGCTCCAGAGATGGGAAGGGCAGGGCCACAGTTGCCCAGACCTTGGGGGTTTTGAACTAAAGGCTGACACACTCCCGTCCAAGGCTGTGCTTGCCTGCTTTTAAATCAGAGCCCAGCTGTCAGGCACCCGAGAACAGCCAAGAAATCAGCCCACTTTTGGCCAGAACATGGTGTGGACAGTCTCAAGGGTCATTTTGCTTCTAACATACCTGGGATTTCTACTTCCTGCTTCTCAAATGTGCCCCTTCTGTGCACTTCCAATGAACTAGATCTGTGCTGGATGCCTGCTTAATCCTTGCAACAACCAAGTGAGAGGGTTCTATTTCCTCCAGTCGAGGCAACTAAGGTCCCAAGAGGTTAGGATATCTGCCCAAAGTGACATGTCTAATAAGGAGCTATCAGGGAAGGGTCAAGTTTTCATGTGGGGCTCTGCTTCCTAAGTCAAAGGTTGGCTTGAGTTGAATCCCGGGTCTTGGGTAAGCAACTGCCACATTCTCCTCATGTGACGGGGGCCTTTTAGGGCCAAGCAAAGTAAATTCCACATCCATACCCTATGCTACCAGAGTGTCTGATGAAAAGAACTTTAAAATAGATGTCTAGGTTTTCTACGATAGTTTTCAATCTGCAAGTACTTTGCACAAGTAGTTCTCATTTAAGAAGCGTTTCTCATTCTAAAGAAGCTTCTGGCGGTTTTTGTTGTTTCAGTCCCTAAGCCATGTCTGATTCTTTTTCGACTCCATGGACTGTATAGCCTGCTAGGCTCCTCTGTCCATTTAGGATTTCCCCAGCAAGAATACTGGAGTGGGTTGCCATTTCCTTCTCCAGGGGATCTACCCAGCCCAGGGATCGAACCCCTGCTCCTGCACTGGCAGGCAGATTCTTTACCACTGAGCCATGGGGGAAGCCCTAAGAAACTCCGTAATAGATAGATGATACTGTTTTTTGCTATTGTCATCACTGTCTCCATTTTATAGATGGGGAAGCTTAAGCTTGACTAGGGAGCTGGAACCCAGACCTGTCTTTTGATCCCAAATCCTGGGCCATTCCCATCATATTCCAGCTGTCTGCTGGCTCCCAGGAAGGAAGGAGGTGAGTTGTAACTAGGAATTGCCTTTTTTTTTTTTTTTTTTCAATAAGAAGGCAAGTTATTTTCAAAATCCTGAGAGCCACACAGATTCAGATTCATCCCTTTCAGTACAGGCTGTTCTCGTTCACGTTATCTGTCTGCCTGGGCCACAAACACGATTTATAAACAAGGCAAAAATGGCAGAGGAAAAATGAAGTCAGAATGTGCCATTGAAGCAAGTCAAACAATACTAAATTAGTATTTGGCTAAGCGGCTATCTCATTGTTAAGATATTTCCTCCAATATGTTTTCAGAAGCAATGGCTATTAAACAACTAGGAATGATCGCCAGGTTTGATTTCAGGAAGGAAATCCCCTCCCATTTCCTTCTGGGCATTTCAATTAATTTTCTCCTGACCCTTGCCAGCTGATTATTAGGGAAACTATACCTGTGTCGTTTATAAACAAGATGCTTTCGCGTCAAGATTCCAAATGCCTTTCCCAACGGCTGGGAATCCCTGTGCTCCCGCCAGAAGACTTAATTATTTTGGGGGGCAGGACCAGCCATGGGTGAGCTCTCAGGAGCAGTCTCTCGGGCCTGCAGGCCAGCTTCTGGGCAAAGGGAAAGTTCTGTCTGTCCTAAAGCTTGGAGCCTCTGTCCAGAGAGATCATTTGGATTGAAGACAAAGTAAATAAGTCGGTCTCGAGGTCCAGCAGACCTGCCTTGGGTGGACACACCATGATTAGTGCATCAGGAGAATATCTCTTTATTTGGGTCCCACAAGGTCCATGGAGCAAAGTTCTCACTTTCCACGCTCTCAGAGCTGTGATGGCTGGGACAGTGACATCACTCTTGGAGGGAGTCTAGTGGTGTGGACTGGCTGGGATGCTTAGAGACCTAGGTTTTCTAGCCCTGGCTCTGCAGTTAACAAGCTGGGTCACCCTGGGCAAGCTATTCTGCTCTAAATTGTCCTCCCCCAACCCCCGCAATGTTCTTCCAATGCAATCGTCTCTGATTTCAGAAATCTGAGTGGGCTTAGACTAGAAAAAGACATTCATTTCATTCCTCTTTTCCTTAAATTGATAGCCTTCCTCCATCACAAGAATGTCAACAGCTTCCTGTCGGTCAAAGGCAAAATGAGTTCTCTGTTTTACAAGAATTCAGACTCGGGCAAAACAAAGGAAGCTGGGGGCCCATTGGAAGGGGCTCCCAGCAATCTTGCTGAAAGTTATTCCCAGACCTTAAAGAAGCAATCTGAGAGGCAAACACCTTATTCCTTAAGATGCTAGCTGGCCAGTTAACTTCTATGCTGCTGGGCAGCTCATAAAGAGGTGGAGAGTAAGAAGATAGAGGGAGATGGGTCTTTGCAAAACTTGAACTTGGACCTCTGTGCCATTTTTTTTTTTTTAACTACACAATGCACAATCTTAGGTTTCCAACCAAGGACTGACCCTATGTCCCCAGCACTGGGCGTGTGGAGTCCCAACCACTGGACCAATAGGGAAGTCCCCTTCTGCACTTCTTTTAAGCATTCTTATCTGCCAAGTGGCAGCTTCATAAATTTTCTACTAGCTACAGGATGAAACCTCGTGATGAGGTACTGGAGTCTTTTCTAAGCCAACGCTACCTTACCTTTCCCCCCCATCACTCCTCAAGGGGACCCTCGTCTGCTCCCATTCTGCTGCCAGAGCTTCCGCCATCTCCCCAGCCCTCAGCCCTCAGCCCCTGAAGATCTCTCTACCTAGACACTGCTGTAATGCGCTCATTCCTCATGGCCTATCCGCATGACCCTCTCCTTGGGGAAGAGTCTGCTAATCAGGCAGCAGGAAGCGCCTCGCTTCTGTTTCTGTGTCTCTGGAGCAGCAAACTGCTTTGCTTTCTCGGCTGTGATAATCCCCCTGATTTCCTCACTTCGTCAAAGACCTTCCGTGTCTCCCATAGCAGAAGGTCTGATATGTGACGGTAAGTACACCCCCCGAATCTGCACTCTCTATCCGCCCCCCCACACCCAAAGGACCTGGACTCAGAGGGAATATGGAATCTGCTCATCTAGAACCGAGCATCCTAGATTTCCAACCCTGCGGGCAATTTCTGGGCTTTCATGTCCTAAGCGGGCTGCGAAGGAATGACGGAAACGGTGGGAGAGAATTTCAAAACCACAACAAGTCTAGAAAACCTGATAGCCTGAGCACCAGGCTGGTCAGAAGAGCCCAGGGTTCTGGTGTAAAACAGACAAGGCTAGTCCAGGGCTGTCGTTGCTGGGGCTGCAGAAAGCTGAGTGAGCCTGGAAATATTTCACTGTTGAATGGACTGTTTTTTTTTTTTTAATAATGCATATGAAATGTGTACTTACAGAATATCTGTTTTCCACGAAATCTGCAAAACAAAGGATAAGGCAAAAGTGAGCAGTATGAAGAGCACAAGGAGCAGTTAGGCTCCCCACGGCAACATCTCAGAGGCTGAGCAGCCAAAGGAAAGAGACAGCGGGAAGGGGCGGGGTGGCCGTGCAGGAGACCCCAGCCCTCACACCTCCTGGGGGCCCAGGTTTACGGCTCCTTTGCCCAGAGGTAGCTTCCCCAGGACCCTGTGGCTCCATGAGACAAGCATATAAGGTCCCTGGCAGCACATTGGACATTTTAAACAGGTTTGTTTTCTTTTTTTTAAACCTAATAGCACATGCTATTTTAGAGGGGAAAAAAGAAACCTGAGAAGCAGAAAGCAGGCAACATCTCTCTCTGGTTCCATGGCTGCCCGAAATGTCTTCCAGTCCTTTTCCAATAAGAGTAGAGTTTTTGTGTTTTTTTGTGTGGGGGGGTGGTGAGGGGGGAGTTATAATTATCTAGTCTATGCCATTTTAGAGCCTCTCTTTTACACAAGGTGTGCTTTTAGAAACATAATTGTTAGCAGCTATTTAGTCATTATTCCACAAGTATGCAGTTGTTTACTAAACCAGTTCCTTACTTTTAAAAATTTAGGTTCTTTCCAAGTTTTTGCTATTTTCTATGATGCCGCCAGTATCCTCTTTGGGAATAAAGCTATTTCCATGGTTCATACTAGTTTGTCTGTTTCCAGGAGTGGGATCCATGGAGCAGAAAGCATAAACAAGGCCAACGCCCTTGGCATATAGAGTTCAAGTGCTGTCTGAAGGGCAGGGCGCCACATCCCCTTGCCCTGGAAGGGAGCATCGTCCCAACCATGTGGAGATCACACGGTCTTCTTGCTTGGCATGCCGAGACTTGTCCAGAAGATGAGAAGGAGGTTTGAGAAAGGCCCAAGGGAACAAGAGATGTTGCACCGAAGGTGAGTGACCACCTGCATTATTTAGAGATGGTTTTTACTACAAGAGGTGAGAGAGGGCTGTGATTAGCCCTTGAACAGGACCAGACTCCACGAACAGCAGAGTTTCTGAATGAGGTGGGTGGAGGGTGGCCTACCTGTTGTGACCGATACCCCAAATAGCCCACTATGGCCCTAGCTCTGAAGACATGGAATCCTGGGGAAGGCCCAAGAGGAAATGAGAGTTTTGGGGGTGGTTGCTATTCTTGAAGGTGGTAGAGGGCCATACCCTCCTCCTCACCCCCAAATCCTCGTTCTTCCTTGAGAGGCAATCCTGGGGACCTCGGTTTCCACCTAGTCCCCTCTGCCGCCCCCCAAGTTCAAGGCCCTTCTGAATCTTGGCTGTCCCAGGGCCCAACTGTCACAACAGGAGTCACAACCTTCTGTTTCTTTCTTGAATTTAAAAATATCCTGTTTCCACCAGTCCACTTCCCCCCTGAAACCCTGTCTTATCACAGCTCCATTGTGCGTCTCTTCTAGAGGGAACAGGGCCAGGAGTTCCTAAGGGGCCCCCTTCTGTCCTGGCTAGGCCAGAGGCAAGCGTCAAGGGCCAAATGGATGAATCAGCCCGACCAACAAGTCAAGCCATTGTGTAAACTTCCACACATTGAGTGAGGCCGTGGGCAGCACCCCACCCCCAGACCAAACCTGACCTGGAGGACCCAAAGGACCCCATGCTTCCCGCTCCTTCAGAGCCCCAAGGCATCTGGAATCAGACCCACGAGGGCGAGAGCCTTAGGCTGCATTTCCTAATGTAATACAGGCTCGGAATACCAACATTCGAATGTAATATATTTGATAATGTATTATAATAACACATTGATAATGTATTATTATAATATCTTCCCCCTGGTGGCTCAGAGGTTAAAGTGTCTGCCTGCAATACGGGAGACCCAGGTTCGATCCCTGGGTCAGGAAGATCCCCTGGAGAAGAAAATGGCAACCCACTCCAGGAGTGGGTTCTTGCCTGGAGAATCTCATGGACAGAGAAGCCTGGTGGGCTACAGTATGGGGTCGCAAAGAGTCAGACACGACTGAGTGACTTCACTTACTTACTTACTTATAATAACATTGATTATACTGATAATACTGATGCAGCACCAAGCTACACACACTTGTTTTTTGTACTAGAATCTGGTGGATAGTGTCCCTTTTTTTCCTTTTTAATGGAGTAAGTTTTATCTCCCTGAAGTAGCAGAGGCCTCCCTGGGGGTGGGCTAGCAGTGCCCAAGGGCCTAGTTTGCTCTGGGCCTCTCAAGATGGGTGTGGGGAGGGGGCACAGGCACTCGAGTGCTCTTTCCTCCCTTCCAGGGAAGGCATGGCACAGGGCCCTCCTCTGATCATGACTCTCTATGATCAACCCCTCCCTAGTCTACTGGAGTTCTGCTCCCTTAAGGAGAAGTCTGGAAGTCTGAATTCCAGGCAAAGAGAAAGTAGAAGAGGGAGGCTGAGTGAAGGAGGCGGGCCTTGCCAGGCCAAGAAGACAGAGGTTAGTGTCTGGAGCAGGACTTGGCATCTCTTCCTAGAACCACAAGTCGTCAGGTGGGAGGTGCCCAGGATACCTCCAAGGGGGGACACACGACTTCTAGGGAGGAAAACCAGCTCCTGTCTTGGGGGAGTCACAGGAAATTAATTTCTTTAAACTAGAATTTCTTCATGCTGGCACTACTGACTGATATCCTAGGCTGGATAATTCTTTGTCATGGGGCTTGTCCTGTGTGTTATAAGATGTTTACCAGTATCCCTGGCCTCCGCCCATTAGATGCAGGAGCAACCCCTTTCCCCACCCCTTGCCAAATTATGACAACCAAAAATGTCTCCAGACACTGACAAAGGTCTACTGCATTGAGAACCACTGCTCTAAACTGCAAATCTTATCCTAGGCCTGAGTTCTCTCATAGGGAAGAACTGACTGCATTGTTAATTAATTATGAGAAACCATGTTATGCTCTGGTCTTTAAAACTGGGGTAAATATGTGTTAATAAGTTATGCTTTGGATGAACTGCAAACCATTTTATAAAGTACTTTCAGGATAAGCTGGAGCCCTTTGAAACCATCAAGTGCTGAATCAGAGTAAAGGTACAAACTTCCTGGGCTAGCCAGGAACTCCAGTTCACACAAGGCTCAACCAGGCTGAGTGGAGCTGATGACCAAGCCATGGCAACGCACTCCAATATTCTTGTCTGGAGAATCCCATGGACAGAGGAGCCTGGTGGGCTACGGGCTATGGAGTCACACAACTGAAGGGACTTAGCATGCATTGCTGACAAATCCTAATCTCGGGCAAAATAAGCGGAAAGGAAATAAGAACTTGAAAGACCTAAAGTGCTAAGCTTGCAGATCTAAATTATGAGGCATTTCTCAGCATTTTCTCCACTCCCGAGAAAGCTGAAGTTTTCTGAGAGGCAAGATCTCCTTCTCCACCCATTAATTCCAGCTATGTCCTCGGGGCTGGTTCTCTCTTTCTCCTGAGGCTGACTTCAACTTGGTCTCTTTCTGATAAAGTCTTCTTAGTTCTGAGAAACCCTCTCCTTCCCTTCCTAAGTTAAGGCAGGGAACATGTCGCAGAGAACAGTCTAATGGCTGGAAAGTGAAGCAGCTCAAAGATGGAGAGATTTCCTTGCCTTGGACGAAGAGTTAATTGCTAGGACAGGAAGATGCTAGCTCAGCTATGTGTCAGCAAGCTGGCCAAAAAGTTCATTCGGGTTAGTCTAGCTGCTGGTATGGCAAAGCCAAACAAACTTTTTGGCCAACCCAATAGAGGAACACAGGGAACTCCGCTCAGTATTATGTAACAACCTAAGTGGGAAACGAATTTGAAAAAGAATAGATACATGTATATGTGTTAAAAAAATAAAAACCAAAGTAACTCCAATGGGAAAATAAGCTTTAATATCAAATTTTTCTAGTTATGCTACTACAATCAGTCCTTTGTTGTTTAGTTTGCCAAGTGGTTGGTATCTGACTCTTTGCAACCCCACAGACTGCAGCATGCCAGGCTTCCCTGTCCTTCACTATCTCCTAAAAATGAATATTTCAGGTGTTGGAATAATCAAGAGTATGAAGAAACACAAAGCCATTTGTGCTTGAGTCACTGTTAACACATATTAATAATTAATTTGAATTTTTCAATACATTTTCAACTATCAGAAAAACAATAAAACGGCAGATGTGCAAGACTGTGGGCAAGACTCAGTGGGAGGTAATGAGTTGGAAGAGTCGCCTCCTTCCTCCTCATTTTATAGAACTCACCTGCCCACCACAGCCCTTATCCACTCAACAGCCATGTGCATTCCTGAGACACAATGAGGTGTTCACTTTGCAGCAACTCCACTGAGGCCAAGGGCATTTTATTGATTATTAACGAGGAAACTGGGCTTTCCTGGTGGCTCAGTGGTAAAGAATCTGCCTGCCAATGCAGGAGACTCAGATTCGATTCCTGGGTTGGGAAGATCCCCTGGAAAAGGAAATGGCAACCCACTCCAGTACTCTTGCCTAGGAAATCCCATGGACAGAAGAGCCTGGTGGGCTACAGTCCATGGGGCTGCAAAGAGTTGAACAGGGCTTAGCAACTCAACAACAACAAGAAAACTAACTGGTGACAAGAAGCAGGGGGCGGGCAAAGTTCTATAACCTGATGAAGGTGGAGCTGAGATCAAACCCCAGAGCTCCTACCGGNGCAAAGAGTTGAACAGGGCTTAGCAACTCAACAACAACAAGGAAACTAACTGGTGACAAGAAGCAGGGGGCGGGCAAAGTTCTATAACCTGATGAAGGTGGAGCTGAGATCAAACCCCAGAGCTCCTACCGGGCATGTTCTCCAAGGCCGCAGTAGAGAAGCATCCAGGCTGGCCTCGGACCAACACAAAAGCAGCAGCAACACAGTACGATGGCTCCTGAGACCCAGGACTCAGTTTAGATTTGAAGGGCAAACTTGGAGTCAAGGATGGGTAAAGGATTAGGGTGGACTCCAAGGGACCCGGGGGAGTGACTCTTAGAAGAGACCGGGTCCCCACCCCTCATCAACAAGTTCCAGGGCATGGGTCGGGAGTGACCAAGGCATAGACAAATGACCACCGCTTCCAAACACAGGACACTGAGACTCTGAATGGTATGACTGTAAGGCCACTTAAGATCATTCATTCAGTCCCCTGATTTGACAGAATAAAACAATTGAACATGGTCAAATTCACAGAGACAGAAAGTAGAATGGTCATTGCCAGGGGCTGGGGGGCAGGGTCTGGGAAGTTATCGTTTAGTGGGTAAGGAGTGTCAGTTAGGAAAGATGAAAAAGTCCTAGAGATGGGTAGTGGTGATGGTTGTATAACAATGTGATTGTACTCAGTGTTACTGAAATGCACAGTTAAAAATGGTTACAATGGCAAGTGCTATGTATTTTTACACAATACACACAAAACTGAGCTTAGAGTCTAAAGCCAAGATCACAAAGACCTGGTGCCTCCGATAGCCCGTCAGCTCCCCAGACATTCCTCAGCCTACAGCCTCCAACACCCTCTCCAGGGCCCTGGTCCTACCCAGAGCCCCACCCGAGAGCTGCTCCTTGGGGCCAGGCCTGCCCGATGCCCTTTGGCTTATCTAGACAAGCAGTTTTCCTTTGTATCACTCAGGGGAAAAAGGGAGTCTAAGTGCCAGAACTATGTCCTGTGAGCCATTTCCCAAAATAGCCAGCCCTGAAGTGATGCGTGTTGAAAAAGGATGGGAAACTGAGAAGCTAAGGAGGGGAAGAAAGAAACACTAAGAAGAAAAGGTCAGACAAGGCCCCGCCCTGTGCTCAGCTTGCTCACTGAGACCTACTTCCACTGGGGCCTTTTATTTTTATTGTGGGTCACACCCTCCCCTTAAAGTACACACACACAGTTTCTGGGTTATCTCTACCAGCCAGTCCAGAACAATCACTCCAGGATTGCTGGGGCGTAAGAAAGACTCTACCCCCTTGAATGAGAACCAGAGCAGAACTCAGAACATCTAGAAAATGGTTCTAAAAGCGTATCCCCAGCCTGACAGCAGCAGCATGTGGAAATTTGTTAGAAATACAAGTTCTCAGTCCATTCCCAACCTAATGAATTAAGGGTGGTGCCAAACTACTTGTATTTTAACCCACCTGCAGAAGCCCTCATCGAGATTCGAGCACATGCCCCTCATTCTGTGGAGAAGGTGACAGGTCCCTAGAGGCTCCCTGACTCACCTGGGGTCACCCAGACCACACTAGGCTGTTACTGTTAACTTGTAAAGAGCAACAGAGCTGAATGCTCTAATCAGGCTGATGACAGTGGAAACCAATTGGTTTTGCAACACAGAGAGGGAACATGAAGCTTGTGAAGGGCATTGCGCTGCAGCCAGGCTCCCTGCGCCCCATCCCTGCTCTGCCACGAACCAGAATAAGCTATGTCACCTCTGGGTCCGTCTCCCCATCTGTAGAGCAGGAATAATAACAGAGCCTCCATCAACCCTGTGATGGGTTTGAGCAGCTGATAAGGGAAAAGAAAGAAAGAAAAGGAAAGAGGAATTAACCACGGCTCGCAGCCTCCTCCTTTGGGCAGCAGACAAGTGGGAAATGCTCAAAAAGAGGAACTCCCTTGGCTTCCAAGACGCTGGCTTTTGCAGCAACGATGTGGTTTTGGCTACAAAGCCCAGGGCTCCCTCTACCCATCTGACAGGAGCTGGCTGGCAGGTTAGAGACCAGTCTGTAGAGAGACCCAAGCCCCAGTTGACCCCTGATGGCCCAGAGGGTGCCACGGGAGTGCCCTAGCCTGGGAGTCCGGAGCTGGCTCTCGTCTTGCGCTGGGCCGGGCACTGAACTCTATGGCTCGAGTTTTCCTTCTGCGTTTTTTAGCTAAAATGGATTGACTGCTCACCGTGGTAAGAATGGGTTTCCCTTGGTGGCTCAGATGGTAAAGAGTCTGTCTTTAATGTAGGAGACCCGGGTTTGATCCCTGGATTGGGAAGATTCCCTGGAGAAGGGAATAGCTACCCACTCCAGTATTCTTGCCTGGAGAATTCCATGGACAGAGGAGCCTGGGCAGGCTACAGGCCATGAGGTCACAAAGAGTTGGACTGCTGTCTCATCCCCTTCTCTTATTTAATATCTTCTCTGTTGAATAGTTGAAGGAACTAAGTCTCAGAGAGGTGGGGCATCTTGGTCAGAGTCGCACAGCTGGCGATGTGGCAGTACCAGGGCAGGGGCTCAAATGTCAGCCAGCAAAACAGGGCCCTGCACCACCTCAAATCCCTACTGGGTTGGGTACTATGGTCCTGCTTATGGTCTGTTCCGGCTAGCGGGGAGCAGTCAGGCTCCAACAGCTGGGGACTGAAAACTCAGGCATCTAGAACCAGCCTGGGGACCCTGAAAAAACACACTACAACAGTTGTCCTAAAGCAGAGTAGAAAATCAGAATGTGTCACCCTAAAATAAGCCGCTTTGGCATAAGGGTCATTTTGAGCTGGAGGCAAATAAGAATCAACAGAGGCAAGCCTTCCAGGAGCTTCCCTCATCTTTTTCTTGTTAATTATCTGTATTTTGTCAGGCTAATCTGCAGGGTCCCTAGATACTAGCCCTTGGGAATCCATACGGGGTGTGACCTTCACCAGGTGCCCTCAGGTGACCCGAGAGCCCAGGCCTCCTGTGGCCTGGGTTTCCTGCAGTCTCTACCCTTCCCCAGCTGCCCTTCCTCAAAACCAAAGGAACTTATTTAGTGATCAGGAATGTGGAATCCAGCTCTGGGGTGGGCCAGTTCTCATGAAAGTAAAAGTCGCTCAGTCGTGTCCAACTCTTTGTGACCTCATGGACTGTATAGTCCATGGAATTCTCCAGGCCAGAATACTGGAGTAGCCTTTCCCTTCTNCAAGCCCCAGTTGACCCCTGATGGCCCAGAGGGTGCTGCGGGAGTGCCCTAGCCTGAGAGTCCGGAGCTGGCTCTCGTCTTGCGCTGGGCCGGGCACTGAACTCTATGGCTCGAGTTTTCCTTCTGCGTTTTTTAGCTAAAATGGATTGACTGCTCACCGTGGTAAGAATGGGTTTCCCTTGGTGGCTCAGATGGTAAAGAGTCTGTCTTTAATGTAGGAGACCCGGGTTTGATCCCTGGATTGGGAAGATTCCCTGGAGAAGGGAATAGCTACCCACTCCAGTATTCTTGCCTGGAGAATTCCATGGACAGAGGAGCCTGGGCAGGCTACAGGCCATGAGGTCACAAAGAGTTGGACTACTGTCTCATCCCCTTCTCTTATTTAATATCTTCTCTGTTGAATAGTTGAAGGAACTAAGTCTCAGAGAGGTGGGGCATCTTGGTCAGAGTCGCACAGCTGTCGATGTGGCAGTACCAGGGCAGGGGCTCAAATGTCAGCCAGCAAAACAGGGCCCTGCACCACCTCAAATCCCTACTGGGTTGGGTAGTATGGTCCTGCTTATGATCTGTTCCGGCTAGCGGGGAGCAGTCGGGCTCCAACAGCTGGGGACTGAAAACTCAGGCATCTAGAACCAGCCTGGGGACCCTGAAAAAACACACTACAACAGTTGTCCTAAAGCAGAGTAGAAAATCAGAATGTGTCACCCTAAAATAAGCCGCTTTGGCATAAGGGTCATTTTGAGCTGGAGGCAAATAAGAATCAACAGAGGCAAGCCTTCCAGGAGCTTCCCTCATCTTTTTCTTGTTAATTATCTGTATTTTGTCAGGCTAATCTGCAGGGTCCCTAGATACTAGCCCTTGGGAATCCATACGGGGTGTGACCTTCACCAGGTGCCCTCAGGTGACCCGAGAGCCCAGGCCTCCTGTGGCCTGGGTTTCCTGCAGTCTCTACCCTTCCCCAGCTGCCCTTCCTCAAAACCAAAGGAACTTATTTAGTGATCAGGAATGTGGAATCCAGCTCTGGGGTGGGCCAGTTCTCATGAAAGTAAAAGTCGCTCAGTCGTGTCCAACTCTTTGTGACCTCATGGACTGTATAGTCCATGGAATTCTCCAGGCCAGAATACTGGAGTAGCCTTTCCCTTCTCCAGGGGATCTTTCCGAGCCAGGAATCGAATCAGAGTCTCCTGCATTGCAGGCAGATCATTACCAACTGAGCTATCGGGGAACTAGCACTAACCTCGGGGAACTGTTTTAAGCTCCCTAAGTCTCGTATCCTCATCTGAAAAATGGGATTTATTGTGGAGGATTAAAAGAGGTAATGTCATATAGATCACTTAGCACCAACAGTGAGCGCTTAATAAATGTTGAGTTTTTGCATAACCAAAGCAACTGAAAGCAAACCATCTCAGGGACCATGAGGAAAGCAAAGGGCATTTTTATACAGGACCAACCTTGAACCCTCTCTGAANTCTTTGCAACCCCATGAATCGCAGCACACCAGGCCTCCCTGTCCACCACCAACTCCCGGAGTTCACTCAAACTCACATCCATCAAGTCGGTGATGCCATCCAGCCATCTCATCCTCTGTTGTCCTCTTCTCCTCCTGCCCCCAATCCCTCCCAGCATCAAGGTCTTTTCCAATGAGTCAGCTCTGCATGAGGTGGCCAGAGTACTGGAGTTTCAGCTTTAGCATTATTATTTACTATACTACTAAAGATGGGTGTGTTTTATTGAGCAGTTACTATGTGCTAAGACATGGGTGTGTCGAGAGACTGTAGGCTGCCTCACCCCTGGGTGTTTGGGTGTTCTTCCAGAGGGAGCGCCCTTGCCCCAGTCCAGCACCTTCCTTAAAAAAAAAATTGCTTACGGACTGAGCTTGTGTAAATGAAATGCGTCTTTGAAGGAGTAAGCAAGGGCTTGGCTATTTAAGGGACAAAGGCCTTTGAAAGCAGAGACTCTCTCCATGGAAACAATGGCACCAGCACTGGGTGTGTGTGTGTGTGTGCCTGCTCAGTCGTGTCCGACTCTTTGCAGCCTTATGGACTGTAGCCCACCAGGCTGCTCTGTCCACGGGGTTCTCCAGGCAAGAATACTAGAGTGGGTTGCCATTTCCTCCTCTCGTGGATCTTCCCAACCCAAGGATTGAACCCGCATGTCCTGGGTCTCCTGCACTGGCAGGTGGATTCTTTTACCACTGAGCCACCTGGACTTCGGGTTTTGTTTTTCTGTGTGTGGTTCTCCCGGGCAGGCTGGTTTGGGGCACCAGCCGCTGGCGCTGGTCCTGCACTGGGGAGACTGACTCAGGGTGAGTTAAGTCCGCAGCAAGTGCTAGAACATCAATCTCAGTTGCTTCTGGCACCACAAAAAAGACTTGTATATCCACCTAAGCCTCCTCAGCTCCCCCAGAGGCTGCCACACCAAGGAAGCAGCCATCCAGCCTTCCTGTCCTGCTGGGAAGCTCATTAGGACTGTTGCCAAGCACCTCGCTTCCTGCTGAGGCTGAGGCCAAACCGTGTTCACTCAGCCTGGCACACCCGGGGCTGCCTTGCAGACCACGCCTCTGTTGCCTCAGCCAGAGCCACACGGTGAGGGCATTCTCCGGCTCTATCATCTGGAAGGAGTCTGGGGGTCCTTCCTTCCTCCTCTGCTTAGCTCAGTTCCGGGTACCATGTCTGCAGATGTGGGTGTGGAACCTTCCAAGCAGGGCCGTCCCCTGGGGCTGGGTGCTGCCCCACAGAGCCACGGTGCCCGTAAATCTCAGTCACCCTGGCCCCTGGAGTTGATACTGTCCATCTGCTGGCCTACACAGGGCGTCCCAGTTCTATATCTAGGCTGGATGGGGGCAGAGGTGGGGGCCACAGCTGGCCTGAAGTTCTCTCGCTCTTATTGTTTCGTGGTAAAGTGATTTGCTTGTTGGGTTAACAAATTAAGGGCCTGTGATGGAGCTGTCCCAGCACAAGCGGTGAGGTTGACACGTGCGGTCCCCCTCTCATGGAGGTGTAGCCTCTGAGGGAGTCAGGGAAACAAGGAACCGATGAGCAGATGGTATCGGGTTAGAGTCAGAGCTTGCGGGAAGAGTGGGGAGAGAGGAGAAGGCCTGCAAGGTGGTGCCTCTTCTGGCTGGTACCAGAAGGCCGGTCAGAGGGGTGGCCTTTGAGCTGGGGCCTGAAGGGCACAGGGAAGGTGGCCCCACCAAGAGGAAGGAGGGCTAGGAGGACTAGGGGATGTGCAGGGCAGTGGGACGTGGCCTTGAGCTTGGCTCATTTAAAGATCCGAAAGAAGACCTTACAGGATCCTTAAGTGACACTTTTGGATCCTTAAATGTCCGCAGAGCGAGCGAGAGGGAGCCAAGGCAGATACAGCTGGAAGGACCGGGCGAGGCCACCAAAGTTCTCTTTCTATTCTAGTCCACGGAGACCAGACTGGGGGCCTGTGGAAGCCTTTAAGCAGCCAACTTCCTCCTTTAAAAGTGATCCTGTGATCCTCAGGGCTGGTATGGAGGGCAGATTAAAGGGAACAAAAACTGAAGCCAGGCGAGAGGAGATGGGGATGGAGCCAAAGTGCTGGCAACGGATAGATTCTGGATATATGTTAGCCCTGGATGAGACATTCATGGCAAGGATGAGGGAGACAGAATTTCTACAAGTTTCCTGACTGAACAACCACATGGATGTTCAGGATGCCTGCCTTTGGGAGCACAGGCCCAGGGGGAGCCTGGTTCAATCAGGTTAAAAGTGAGAGCCTGAGAGGGTATGGCACAGGGCTCTGCGGCTCAGAACAGAGTCTGGGTGGGTTGTGGCCGGTGGGACTTTAAGGAGGCTCCTTGCCAGCCTTCCCGGGTCTGGCCTGAGGTCCTCCATCCCTGTGCCTCATAGGCTCCATCCCATAAGTAACAGCTCACTTCCTCCTAATGGGTCTTCAGGCTTGGAAAGAAAAGGGAACCACAACAAGAGATCAGGGCTGCATGTGCATGGGAAAAAGCCCCCTGTCCTCCATGCCCCACCAAGCGCTCAAGCAGACAGTGATTGCCCTGGGCACTGGCCTTGAAGATCTCTCTCTTTCTCTCTTTTTAAAAAAAATATTTATCTATTTACCTGGCTGCGCCAGGTCTTAGTTGCGCCCTGCAGGAGCATGCAGGATCTCTACTGCGGCATGTGAACTCTTAGTTGCGGCATGTGGAATCTAGCTCCCCGACCAGGGCCCCTGCACTGGGAGCTCAGAGTCTTAGCCTCTGGACCACCAGGGAAGTCCCTGGCTCCTCAGGGTTCTCACAGTGGTCGCAGAGGGTCAAGCCCCACACTTACCCTGTGCTGGCTGGGCCAAAGTGAGGTGGAGTGGTGAGGCCTCTATATGAGGCCTCGAAGGCTCTGGGTTGAAGGAAACTGAAGCAGGAAGAAGGAAACAGGGCTTTGTCCTCGGAAAAGCATCTGTTTTCCATTCCTTGGGGAAGCTTTCCACATTGGCAGCATCTGGTTTTCTTGCTTGCAGGTAGGGAGGGAAGGGTTGAAGGGACAAGAAGATCCCCAGGACCGGATGAAGCAAGGGTGCTTTCGTGCCCAGTCCTGCAGCTGCGGGGTCGGAACACCCAAGGGGACTTTCCCCAGTTTGCACAGAGGTGCTGAGTGGGCTGCAGGGGCCTCGGCAGTCGGGGTGAAAATGGGAAGTCTCTAAAAGACTCCAGTTGTTTTCTGGACCCAGTCTGCTTGACAGCTGAGGGATAGTGGGGGAGTCTGGCCCAGGATGGTGTTTGCCTACTCTCTCCTGCGGGTGGGGAGTGGGGCATTACTAGGCAG
>SJYW01005841.1:864336-879959 GCA_006410735.1 Raphicerus campestris
AAACTAACTGGTGACAAGAAGCAGGGGGCGGGCAAAGTTCTATAACCTGATGAAGGTGGAGCTGAGATCAAACCCCAGAGCTCCTACCGGGCATGTTCTCCAAGGCCGCAGTAGAGAAGCATCCAGGCTGGCCTCGGACCAACACAAAAGCAGCAGCAACACAGTACGATGGCTCCTGAGACCCAGGACTCAGTTTAGATTTGAAGGGCAAACTTGGAGTCAAGGATGGGTAAAGGATTAGGGTGGACTCCAAGGGACCCGGGGGAGTGACTCTTAGAAGAGACCGGGTCCCCACCCCTCATCAACAAGTTCCAGGGCATGGGTCGGGAGTGACCAAGGCATAGACAAATGACCACCGCTTCCAAACACAGGACACTGAGACTCTGAATGGTATGACTGTAAGGCCACTTAAGATCATTCATTCAGTCCCCTGATTTGACAGAAGAAAACAATTGAACATGGTCAAATTCACAGAGAAAGAAAGTAGAATGGTCATTGCCAGGGGCTGGGGGGCAGGGTCTGGGAAGTTATTGTTTAGTGGGTAAGGAGTGTCAGTTAGGAAAGATGAAAAAGTCCTAGAGATGGGTAGTGGTGATGGTTGTATAACAATGTGATTGTACTCAGTGTTACTGAAATGCACAGTTAAAAATGGTTACAATGGCAAGTGCTATGTATTTTTACACAATACACACAAAACTGAGCTTAGAGTCTAAAGCCAAGATCACAAAGACCTGGTGCCTCCGATAGCCCGTCAGCTCCCCAGACATTCCTCAGCCTACAGCCTCCAACACCCTCTCCAGGGCCCTGGTCCTACCCAGAGCCCCACCCGAGAGCTGCTCCTTGGGGCCAGGCCTGCCCGATGCCCTTTGGCTTATCTAGACAAGCAGTTTTCCTTTGTATCACTCAGGGGAAAAAGGGAGTCTAAGTGCCAGAACTATGTCCTGTGAGCCATTTCCCAAAATAGCCAGCCCTGAAGTGATGCGTGTTGAAAAAGGATGGGAAACTGAGAAGCTAAGGAGGGGAAGAAAGAAACACTAAGAAGAAAAGGTCAGACAAGGCCCCGCCCTGTGCTCAGCTTGCTCACTGAGACCTACTTCCACTGGGGCCTTTTATTTTTATTGTGGGTCACACCCTCCCCTTAAAGTACACACACACAGTTTCTGGGTTATCTCTACCAGCCAGTCCAGAACAATCACTCCAGGATTGCTGGGGCGTAAGAAAGACTCTACCCCCTTGAATGAGAACCAGAGCAGAACTCAGAACATCTAGAAAATGGTTCTAAAAGCGTATCCCCAGCCTGACAGCAGCAGCATGTGGAAATTTGTTAGAAATACAAGTTCTCAGTCCATTCCCAACCTAATGAATTAAGGGTGGTGCCAAACTACCTGTATTTTAACCCACCTGCAGAAGCCCTCATCGAGATTCGAGCACATGCCCCTCATTCTGCGGAGAAGGTGACAGGTCCCTAGAGGCTCCCTGACTCACCTGGGGTCACCCAGACCACACCAGGCTGTTACTGTTAACTTGTAAAGAGCAACAGAGCTGAATGCTCTAATCAGGCTGATGACAGTGGAAACCAATTGGTTTTGCAACACAGAGAGGGAACATGAAGCTTGTGAAGGGCATTGCGCTGCAGCCAGCCTCCCTGCGCCCCATCCCTGCTCTGCCACGAACCAGAATAAGCTATGTCACCTCTGGGTCCGTCTCCCCATCTGTAGAGCAGGAATAATAACAGAGCCTCCATCAACCCTGTGATGGGTTTGAGCAGCTGATAAGGGAAAAGAAAGAAAGAAAAGGAAAGAGGAATTAACCACGGCTCGCAGCCTCCTCCTTTGGGCAGCAGACAAGTGGGAAATGCTCAAAAAGAGGAACTACCTTGGCTTCCAAGACGCTGGCTTTTGCAGCAACGATGTGGTTTTGGCTACAAGGCCCAGGGCTCCCTCTACCCATCTGACAGGAGCTGGCTGGCAGGTTAGAGACCAGTCTGTAGAGAGACCCAAGCCCCAGTTGACCCCTGATGGCCCAGAGGGTGCTGCGGGAGTGCCCTAGCCTGAGAGTCCGGAGCTGGCTCTCGTCTTGCGCTGGGCCGGGCACTGAACTCTATGGCTCGAGTTTTCCTTCTGCGTTTTTTAGCTAAAATGGATTGACTGCTCACCGTGGTAAGAATGGGTTTCCCTTGGTGGCTCAGATGGTAAAGAGTCTGTCTTTAATGTAGGAGACCCGGGTTTGATCCCTGGATTGGGAAGATTCCCTGGAGAAGGGAATAGCTACCCACTCCAGTATTCTTGCCTGGAGAATTCCATGGACAGAGGAGCCTGGGCAGGCTACAGGCCATGAGGTCACAAAGAGTTGGACTACTGTCTCATCCCCTTCTCTTATTTAATATCTTCTCTGTTGAATAGTTGAAGGAACTAAGTCTCAGAGAGGTGGGGCATCTTGGTCAGAGTCGCACAGCTGTCGATGTGGCAGTACCAGGGCAGGGGCTCAAATGTCAGCCAGCAAAACAGGGCCCTGCACCACCTCAAATCCCTACTGGGTTGGGTACTATGGTCCTGCTTATGGTCTGTTCCGGCTAGCGGGGAGCAGTCGGGCTCCAACAGCTGGGGACTGAAAACTCAGGCATCTAGAACCAGCCTGGGGACCCTGAAAAAACACACTAGAACAGTTGTCCTAAAGCAGAGTAGAAAATCAGAATGTGTCACCCTAAAATAAGCCGCTTTGGCATAAGGGTCATTTTGAGCTGGAGGCAAATAAGAATCAACAGAGGCAAGCCTTCCAGGAGCTTCCCTCATCTTTTTCTTGTTAATTATCTGTATTTTGTCAGGCTAATCTGCAGGGTCCCTAGAT
Organism: Raphicerus campestris; assembly: GCA_006410735.1. NCBI lineage: Eukaryota > Metazoa > Chordata > Mammalia > Artiodactyla > Bovidae > Raphicerus > Raphicerus campestris. The sequence continues at coordinate 867,184 of SJYW01005841.1, forward strand.
ACTAGCCCTTGGGAATCCATACGGGGTGTGACCTTCACCAGGTGCCCTCAGGTGACCCGAGAGCCCAGGCCTCCTGTGGCCTGGGTTTCCTGCAGTCTCTACCCTTCCCCAGCTGCCCTTCCTCAAAACCAAAGGAACTTATTTAGTGATCAGGAATGTGGAATCCAGCTCTGGGGTGGGCCAGTTCTCATGAAAGTAAAAGTCGCTCAGTCGTGTCCAACTCTTTGTGACCTCATGGACTGTATAGTCCATGGAATTCTCCAGGCCAGAATACTGGAGTAGCCTTTCCCTTCTCCAGGGGATCTTTCCGAGCCAGGAATCGAATCAGAGTCTCCTGCATTGCAGGCAGATCATTACCAACTGAGCTATCGGGGAACTAGCACTAACCTCGGGGAACTGTTTTAAGCTCCCTAAGTCTCGTATCCTCATCTGAAAAATGGGATTTATTGTGGAGGATTAAAAGAGGTAATGTCATATAGATCACTTAGCACCAACAGTGAGCGCTTAATAAATGTTGAGTTTTTGCATAACCAAAGCAACTGAAAGCAAACCATCTCAGGGACCATGAGGAAAGCAAAGGGCATTTTTATACAGGACCAACCTTGAACCCTCTCTGAATTTCAGCTTTCTGTTATACTGGAAGAACAGAGGAAGCCTGTTTCTGAATTTGTGTTTGCTAGCTCTAAAGAATACTAAGAATGCAAAATGAGATACTGAAGCTAAAAATCCCCCAGGAAATGGTTTTCAAAAATTATTCAGTCAGTGTCAGGTTCCCCATGGGGCTGAGTTTCTGATCTATTCATGAAAATACCACCTTTTAAAAGATTGATTAAGGGGTGATTCTTAGTTGAGATGACAAGTAGACTCGCGGTAAGACAGTGCTTTTCAAATGTTGGCAGCAGCAGAAATATGTGGGACCTTGTTGGGAGAAAAGATTCTGATTCTGTGGGTCTGGGTTGGGCCTGAGACCACTGTTGCTACCTGTCTGTGGACCACCCTTGGTGTAGCCAGGTTTTACTGACGTTTCCTAGCCTCTTTGAATAATTCCTTTTCAAAGAATCCGCTTAAACAGAGGTCTATTGTACAGAGAAAGATATCTGCATAGTGACTATTTTCCCTGGGAATGTTTGTGCTTTGGGGGTTGTGACTTATTTTCAATGTAATATATCACATAAGGAAGGTGGCCAATAATATTGTAATAACTCTGTATGGGAGCGGATGGTTACTAGCTGGTGATCATTTAATAATAAAATGCCAAACCTTTATATAGTAAATCTGAATGTAGCGTAATACTGTCCATCAGCTAGACTTCAATGAAGAAATAAAAATAAATAAAAGTGGTTCTTGGTAGATTTCATTTCATGAGAATGAAACAGAATAATTACACCAAAAAATGAGATTATTGGGAGTGATTCTAGTTTGCTGTACACCTGAAACTAACACATTATAAGTCAATCATATTTGAATAAAAATTTTTAAAAATAGATAACTAATAAGAAACAGAAGGAGAAGGGGATGATAGAGGATGAGATATGGTTGGATGGCAACACCAACTCAATGGATGTGAGTTTGAGCAAACTCTGGGAGATAGTGAAGGACAGGGAAGGCTGGTGTGCCAAAGTCCATGGCGTTGCAAAGAGCTGGACAAAACTGAGCAATTGAGCAACAGTAAGAACCTACTGTATAGCACAGAGAACTCTATTCTAGACTCTAACAGTCTATATAGGAAAAGCATCTAAAATGAGTAGATTATGTATGTGTATCACTGATTCACTTTGCTGTACTCCTGAAGCTAACACAACATTGTATATCAACTCTACTCCAATAAAAAAAAAATTTAATTAACTAAATAAAAGTAGTTCTTTGTGGATTTCATTTCATGAGAATGAACTAGAATCATTACACAAAAATGAGAGTGTTAGGCCATGGCCGAAGTTCCTTGTCTGCCCAGCCCTGGGGAAGGCTCTCTGAGAGGAAGCAGTGAAGGCAAGGAATGAGGTGGGGTCTGGGCAGAAATCACAGGAAGAGGAAGTGAATCCCTACCCCTCTCCCTCGCCCAGAGTCAGCGGGCTCACCGAAAGGATGTAGCTACTGAATATCCTTCAAGCAAAGGTCTGACTTTGCCTGAGGCCTCCAGGAGCCTGGTGCACCAGGGCCTGTGTGAGGAGCGGGCGATGCCCCTGAGAAGAGGCAGGCAGGGCTGCTGCTTCTGTCCGGGTCAGGAGTGCCCGGAACGCTGCTGGGCACCTCGTGAGCACCCAGTGGCTCCAGGACACGTTCCAGTCTGCCTGGCCCTTAGCTGGGTGTGAACGAGTGAGGCTCTGTCTGCCTGGCATGCAGCCCGCCCTCAGGAAGTGTGCATCGGCTACATCAACAGTGCACATGCCCACTTTTCAGGGTGGTGGGGAGAGACCGTCGACAACTCCAGTCCAACGCTGCACTCTCTTTGGCCGCCTTTGTACCTTCTTTCCCCGGTCCACACCCGAGATCCCGTGGATGAAATTATAGGAAGTGCCCTCCCTGCACCCCGCCCCCTCCGACTCAGGCTGGGAGTGTGGGGGACTCTCACTCACCAGGATCAGCTTTCCGGATTTCACTGTATACCGTCTCCGTGCCCTTTGTGCCCAGACCTGGAAAGGGGCCAAGCACAGGTCAGCAGCCAGGTTAGCCACTGCTGAAGCAGGAGAATGTTAGGGTGCCCCAAGAAAGACGGTGCCCCACGGTCCACCCCCTGGCCCGCCCCATGAGTGCTCTCTGCAGGGGCCCCTGGCGTCCTTGCCACCACTAATCCACCCCCTGGCCTGCCCCAAGAGTGCTGTCTGCAGGGGCCCCTGGCGTCCTTGTTACCACTGAGCCCAGCCCACTTCCTGGAAGATCCTGGTCTCTCAGCCTAGAAGTACGAGACCCACAGGCCACTGTGGGACCCTGGACCCTGGGGGTGTGGGTAGAGGTGCCTCCCCATGCAGACCTGGAGTCTTCAGCTCTGCGGCCCCCTCCCTCTTTCTCTGCCGTTGTGACCCTGTGTCCAGTTGCTCTGCCAGCCCTTTCCCAGGAGGCTGGGATAGGGTCTTCTAGTCACCCTTGGGAAAGTCTGGGTTAGCGCCTGAGCATCACTGAGACTCTGAGGATCAGTGGAGACCCACTCACAACACTAGAGATCAGCTGACAACACTAGACAGCTGGGCTGGTTGATTTCAAATGCCGAAAATCTTGGCCTCATTGCAGATTCTGATTGAGATGGCCCAGGGTGGGCCCTAGCCTTGGTCTTTTAAGAGCTTCCTGTGTGTGCTCAGTTGCTTCAGTCGTGTCTGACTCTTTGCAGCCCCATGGACTGTAGCCTACCAGGCTCCTCTGTCCACTGGATTCTCCAGACAAGAATGCTGGAGTGGGTTGCCGTGCCCTCCTCCAGGGAAGAGCTTCCTAGGGGGTTCTAATATGCAGATAGGGTTGAGATCCTCTGGTCTGGACTCTTCCTGAACAGCAGACAAGATAACCAACTTAAGGTGTAGATTACACCCAGAGGAGACTCAAGGGTTTAGGAGACAAAGAACGCCCAGTACGGCCATCTGTTTAAATTGATGTACATGCACAGGTTGTGTACACACAGTGTATCTACACACACTGTACACACAGTGTATCTACACACACCGTACACACACTCACATCCTCAGGATGGAACCTGCCACTTCCCTCTCATTTGCGCAAAGGATTAGGAGGCCTTATTGTAGAAAAACGCCTGGTGTTCTGTGGCCAGGATTCCCCCACTACAGATCAGGAAACGGAACCCCAGACTGGGTGACTCTTCCTACCACCATGGGCAGTGCCACCTGGACGTCGCCCTCCTCAGTGGCAGATGGCCAGGGCACATACACTGATTCGAAGTACACCAAGATCCCCTCAACTCACCAGACTCCCCTCGCCCATGGCCTGGCCCTGCACTCTTGCACTAACTGCAAGGACCTTCTGTTTTGGCCCATTCCCCCTCACCCTCCAAGCCCCAGGACAGGCTTTGTTCCTACCCTTGGGCGCGCACACCCTCACACACCCACATCCTCCCTTACATGCACCCCTCTTCCCCGGGCCCGGGGCAGTCTCATGGGCTCCCGCAGCACTTCGNAGGGGCCAAGCACAGGTCAGCAGCCAGGTTAGCCACTGCTGAAGCAGGAGAATGTTAGGGTGCCCCAAGAAAGACGGTGCCCCACGGTCCACCCCCTGGCCCGCCCCATGAGTGCTCTCTTCAGGGGCCCCTGGTGTCCTTGCCACCACTAATCCACGCCCTGGCCTGCCCCAAGAGTGCTGTCTGCAGGGGCCCCTGGAGTCCTTGTTACCACTGAGCCCAGCCCACTTCCTGGAAGATCCTGGTCTCTCAGCCTAGAAGTACGAGACCCACAGGCCACTGTGGGACCCTGGACCCTGGGGGTGTGGGTAGAGGTGCCTCCCCATGCAGACCTGGAGTCTTCAGCTCTGTGGCCCCCTCCCTCTTTCTCTGCCGTTGTGACCCTGTGTCCAGTTGCTCTGCCAGCCCTTTCCCAGGAGGCTGGGATAGGGTCTTCTAGTCACCCTTGGGAAAGTCTGGGTTAGCGCCTGAGCATCACTGAGACTCTGAGGATCAGTGGAGACCCACTCACAACACTAGAGATCAGCTCACAACACTAGACAGCTGGGCTGGTTGATTTCAAATGCCGAAAATCTTGGCCTCATTGCAGATTCTGATTGAGATGGCCCAGGGTGGGCCCTGGCCTTGGTCTTTTAAGAGCTTCCTGTGTGTGCTCAGTTGCTTCAGTCGTGTCTGACTCTTTGCAGCCCCATGGACTGTAGCCTACCAGGCTCCTCTGTCCACTGGATTCTCCAGACAAGAATGCTGGAGTGGGTTGCCGTGCCCTCCTCCAGGGAAGAGCTTCCTAGGGGGTTCTAATATGCAGATAGGGTTGAGATCCTCTGGTCTGGACTCTTCCTGAACAGCAGACAAGATAACCAACTTAAGGTGTAGATTACACCCAGAGGAGACTCAAGGGTTTAGGAGACAAAGAACGCCCAGTACGGCCATCTGTTTAAATTGATGTACATGCACAGGTTGTGTACACACAGTGTATCTACACACACTGTACACACAGTGTATCTACACACACCGTACACACACTCACATCCTCAGGATGGAACCTGCCACTTCCCTCTCATTTGCGCAAAGGATTAGGAGGCCTTATTGTAGAAAAACGCCTGGTGTTCTGTGGCCAGGATTCCCCCACTACAGATCAGGAAACGGAACCCCAGACTGGGTGACTCTTCCTACCACCATGGGCAGTGCCACCTGGACGTCGCCCTCCTCAGTGGCAGATGGCCAGGGCACATACACTGATTCGAAGTACACCAAGATCCCCTCAACTCACCAGACTCCCCTCGCCCATGGCCTGGCCCTGCACTCTTGCACTAACTGCAAGGACCTTCTGTTTTGGCCCATTCCCCCTCACCCTCCAAGCCCCAGGACAGGCTTTGTTCCTACCCTTGGGCGCGCACACCCTCACACACCCACATCCTCCCTTACATGCACCCCTCTTCCCCGGGCCCGGGGCAGTCTCATGGGCTCCCGCAGCACTTCGGGGACACTTGCCCATGGCACTGACACGGCTTGTCTCTGCAGCCGTCTCCCTGGGGGACCCCCCGCTCCTCTAGGGCAACGCCTTGGGTCTTGTGCTCCTCCAGATTCCAGACCCTGCACATCTACCTGGAGGCATCTATAAGGTTTGATGGGATAGTGAAGACAACAGTCAGTCTCCCTGCAGGGATCTCTGTCTCAGACCTTCTGGAAGGTTTTACATGATCAGCCTGATCATTAGGTTCTTAGGGTGAAAATCACCATCATTCACTATACACCAAACGGTGGTGGTTCCTAGGTCATGACCTGAATGCCAGGAGAAAGCTTGGGAGGCAGTTCAGTTCGGCTGCTCAACTTGGGGCACTCGAGGTGTCAGGACCTTGCAGAAGGCATCATAGCGACTCCCCCAGGGCACCAACAGCAGAGTGGCTGAGCTACAAGGCACCCCCCAACTGGGACACCTATCTTCCTCCAAGAGGAGAGCAGAGATGCCCACACCACACTCTCTCCATGGCACCAGACCTGAGGGTGTAGAGGGGAGCTGCAGTGATCCCCATGTCTGCCAGGGCATGGGGGGTGGTGTCTACCCCATCCCTGAGGGACTCTCCACTCAATGTCACGCCTGGACACGTCACTCATTCAACACGGTCCTGACACCTCCTGTGTGCCACCCGTGGAAGAAGAAAAGGGAATGGGGACCTGGCTCCAGCTTTCGGAACTCTAGGCTCCAGGGCCGGCGGCGTGCAAAGAGTGCTGGGATAGAGGCTCTGGAACACTGCACACTGCACGGTGCACCAGCAGAGGGAGGGAAGGGGCTGCGCAGCCAAGCCTGGGGGCCTGCACACTCTGGGGGCCTCCACCATCCCCAGGCACATAAGGGGCTCCCAAGGAACCTCTGGTCACCTTGGGGACGCTCTGACACCCTCTGGATCCAAGGAGCTGCACTTGGCTCCCTTTCATCCCATCACTCTGTGCATCAGCCAGGGCACAGCGGGGTTTCACTTGGTTGAGCTGTCAGAGTTGCAGCTGTCCCGGTGGAACCTCCCCACCCTCCCGGCTCCCCTGGGCATGTGGACGAAGTCTGCACCTCANCAGCCAGGGCACAGCGGGGTTTCACTTGGTTGAGCTGTCAGAGTTGCAGCTGTCCCGGTGGAACCTCCCCACCCTCCCGGCTCCCCTGGGCATGTGGACGAAGTCTGCACCTCACTGAGGGCTCCCCGCCTCCTCCTGCTGCTCTGTGGCACCAGCTGCCCGCTAATGACTAAACCAGGCCAACAGGCTGTTTGTCTCTGCTGTCAGGGATGTTTCCGGAGGGGCTTTGTTTGGGCTTCTGTTTTTCTCTGTTCAACAGAGAAAGAGATGGCTTCAACGTCACGGGGTTTTCCCAGCAATTGGTCTCAGAGCAAACAGGCAGCAAACCGGGATTTAACGAGTTCCTTCCCACCCCTCCTCCACCTGCGAGTGACCACTTGGGTAGCTGCCAGCCACGGTTGGAGCTGGACTCGTCCCCTTTCCTTCCTCCATCCCGTCTGTAGAGGAGGGAGGCCTGGACAATAGGGAACTGGGTTGGCCAAGACCAGGTCAAGTCTACCAGTGGCCTTGAACTCACGGTCTTCTCCCTGCCTAGTAATGCCCCACTCCCCACCCGCAGGAGAGAGTAGGCAAACACCATCCTGGGCCAGACTCCCCCACTATCCCTCAGCTGTCAAGCAGACTGGGTCCAGAAAACAACTGGAGTCTTTTAGAGACTTCCCATTTTCACCCCGACTGCCGAGGCCCCTGCAGCCCACTCAGCACCTCTGTGCAAACTGGGNAAAAAAAAATTTTTTTTTAACCAAGTTGTTCTTTACTAGAAAGAATTCTTATGAATGCTATAAATACTATCCCTGAAGAGCACATGGCTTTCCATTCCATGTCATTATGTATTTACTAATTACTATCATGATTACCGGGCTTCCCAGGTGATACAGTGGTAAAGAATCCACCTGCCAAAGCAGGGGATGCAAGAAATCTGGGTTTGATCCCTTGGTCAGGAAGATGCCCTGGAGTTGGACATGGCAACATACTCCAGTACTCCTACCTGGAAATTTCCATGGACAGAGGAACCTGGTGGGCTAAATCCCATAGGGTTGCAAAGAGTAGGACACAACTGAGTGATTGAACATGTACACATGTTGTGATTACTAACATATATTTATAAGCTAAAATAATCCGTGCAGAGAAAAAGATAATAAGAATTGTAGTATTTCATGCATTTTGGAAATTTGAGAGGAAATTCTATTTTAATATAAGTATCAGTATTTAAAGTATCATATATTTGTACTTATGGATGTTAATCGCTTAGTCGTGTCCACCTCTTTGCCACCCGACAGACTGTAGCCCACCAGGCTCCTCTGTCCATGGTATTCTCTGGGCAAGAACACTGGAGTGGGTAGCCATTCCCTTCTCCAGGGGATCTTCCCAACCCAGGGATTGAACCTGCACTGCAGGCAGATTCCTTACCCTCTGAGCTACCAGGGAAGCCCACACTTATGTATACATAATACATATTACCAACAGAACCCACTTTATACCAGAAAGAGGTATTTTCTCTATAGTATTGGATTACTTTTTGCTAAATATCCACCAAATTTTTCTGAACAGAGTTTCTCAAATGATATATTTGCTCTCTTCTCTTTGCTGGCACATTACTTTTATTATGACAAGTATTTTATTTTACTTTTTAAAAAGTTTGTGGTTCTGTACAATAGGAATTGCTCCTTTCTCAAAAGATTTCTCAAGACTTCCCTGTAAAGAGGGTATTCTAAAATTTTCTTATTTTTTGGGACACTGTTACAAAATTAAAAAAGAACATCAGTGTTCAACTCCCAAACCTATCTGGGACAGAACTCTTCGTGTGATGTAATCATGCCCCTCTCTGGGAAAGAGCCAGCACCCCTGCTAAAGGCTTGAATAATTTTCTCCAAAATCTAATGGGATTAAGAACTTCATGGGGCTTTCCTGGTGGTCAGGTGGTTGAGAATCCACCTTGCAATGCAGGGGACACCAGTTCCATCTCTGGTCTGGGAGATGCTCCCACATGCTGTGGGGCAGCTAAGCCCACGCACCACAACTACTGAGCCCATGTTGAGCAGCTACTGAAGCCTGCACGCTCTATAGCCCATGTTCCACAGCAAGAGACACCACCCAATGAAAAGCCTGCACATCACGACTAGACAGTAGCCCCCACTCTCCATAATGAAAGAAAGCTTGCACAGTGATAAAGACCCAGTGCAGCCAGTAACAATTAAAAAAAAAAAAAGAATAGAACTCTCAGGACTGGCTCCCGGTTGAGCTGACTCAAGCTTGCAGTAAACTCACAACTAAGTATTCTTTGAGTGTACCACTTCTTTAAGTACATCTACTAACAATGAGATCTTTAAATTCTCTTCCCATTGTGGCAAGTTTGAAATTGCCCTGTGCTTGCAAGAAATAATTTCATCTGAGATGTTTTACCAGTGCCTTCATTTCATAGCTGGTTTCTATCTTACAAATGGAAAATGATTACATGTGGGCAGTGTCCCGTGTTTGAGAAGAACTCACGTGGTTGTCCACAGATTGTAATTACTCCCCACCTTTCGTTCCTTGGGATATTTAAAAGGTGGTGAAATTAGAACACTATGTTCTGCCTTTCTTCTGACGTTTTTGTTCTGCTTCCTAGCCCACCACCCAATGACTGATTAGATTAGGCGCCTCTGCCCGAAGCCAGAGTTTCCCGTTCAACCTCACCCTACCGCCCACGGATTCTGCTTCTCACAAGGATAAGAGATGGGGAGCAAGCTGGGAAAAATTCTTTAAAAAAAAAAATTTTATTTATTTTAATTGGAGGTTAATTACTTTACAAAAAAGTTCTTAACAACTGCACAAAACTATGACAGTACCATAATGTCTGTCGGCTTCAGTGCTGGCATCTGACAANTTTTTTTTTTATTTTAATTGGAGGTTAATTACTTTACAAAAAAGTTCTTAACAAGTGCACAAAACTATGACAGTACCATAATGTCTGTCGGCTTCAGTACTGGCATCTGACAATGTCTTCTCATTGTTGGAGTTCAGAAGTGGTACGGCTGGCCTTAAATTGAAATTTAAAAAAGGAAAAAGAAATAACATTTTTCTTGGCTCTAACTCCAAACTAACAACATAGTCAAAGAAAGAGCATGAGAAAAACCAGGCGGAGTTTTCTGCAATGAGGAAAATTTTACTCTCTTATTGGGAACTCATGCTTTCTTTGGTTCTATGATTACTGAACAAAAACCTTTTTGCCATTGAAATCAGTGTCCGGACCAAAGGATGCATAAACACGAGGAATCCTTTATTGGGTGAATCCCGTGTCGGGAGGGGATTCCTTACCCTGTGCTAATGTTTTCTCTCGAGAACAGAGAGATAATTTCCATATTTGGGGAGTTTAGATCTCAAGAACAGTTAAGAATAGTGCAACCATTGTTTAAGGAAACTCTATTTTGCCAATTAAGTTAAAAATTTTTTAATTCTATCTACCACCATGATAATTTCATAAGGAAAAATGTAGAAAGGACATGGTCTCAGAATAAAGCCGTTACTTCTCCTGAAGGACAGTTGATAGTCTTACACACCCACACACACACACACACACACACACACACACACACACACACACACATATCCCTCCGTAGCTCACACTCAAGGTCCTAAATTTTGTGAGTTTGCCAAGAACCACTGAAGACTTCCTAATGACAGAAATCCTTGCCAGATGAGTCTATCCACACCTGCAGATCAGCCTCCCCTCTTCCAAAAGACACTGACCTGGACATCTCCACCGGCATCTGCTTGGCTTTAAAAGACAAAGAGAAGAACCGAAGTCAGAATAAAGAACCCACATCCACATCAGACGGGAGCACTCATTTCAACCACATAAGAGAACAGAAAGCCAAATATAGTCACAGTTTTTTAAGAAGGAAAACAAACAGATAAACAAATGCAGGTCTTCTCTTGGTCTTACACCAAGAGAGTTCACATCATTTCCCATGAAATTGGACATTTCAACTATTTCAACCGGGAGCAACTTCCCTTCGTGGAATGTGGCAGAGAGGAAGATCATAGCACAGGAAACAGATGAGCCAGATAAATGAGCGACTATCTCTTTGCTCCAAGACCTTCCCAAAGGAAAGGTTAAATCNCTGGACATTTCGACTATTTCAACTGGGAGTAACTTCCCTTCGTGGAATGTGGCAGAGAGGAAGATCATAGCACAGGAAACAGATGAGCCAGATAAATGAGCGACTATCTCTTTGCTCCAAGACCTTCCCAAAGGAAAGGTTAAATCGGTCCCCGTGCTTTGAATCCCAAACTGACCTGAGACAAAGGCCAGACTGACCCTGAGGAAGCGGTTTGTCCTAAAGACCATTTTCCCAGAGGGGCTGCCCCCTTCCTGCTTTGAAAACCCTCCGCCTCATCTCATCTGGTCCCTCCTGTCCCCAGCAGCAGCCCCAGGGGTCTCCAACAGAACCTCCCTTACCTCAAAAAAAAAAAAAAAAAAGTTGCAGGGCTTCCCTGGGGGGTCCAGTAGTAAAGAATCTCCCTGCCAATGCAGGGGACGTGGGTTCAATCCCCGGTCCCAGAAGATTTCACATGTCTCGGGGGCAACAAAGCCCATGCGCCACAACTACTGAGCCTGTGCTCTAGCGCCCACAAGCCGCAACTACTACTGCCGCCCACTCTAGAACCACCGCTCCGCAACAGAAGCCACCAAAGTGGGAAGCCCGTGCACTGCACCAAAGAGTAGCCCCCTCTCCCTGCAACTAGAGAATGCCTATGCAGCAATGAAGACCCAGCACAGCCAAATAAACAAGATTTGAAAAAAAAATTATTTTTTTCTGTGCNACTACTACTGCCGCCCACTCTAGAACCACCGCTCCGCAACAGAAGCCACCATAGTGGGAAGCCCGTGCACTGCACCAAAGAGTAGCCCCCTCTCCCTGCAACTAGAGAATGCCTGTGCAGCAATGAAGACCCAGCACAGCCAAATAAACAAAATTTGAAAAAAAAATTATTTTTTTCTGTGCAGACTTTACTGATGCTGTGCCCTTTTGCTTGAGTCTTGCTTAGTTGACTGATGCCTCAGTGTCAGTGGATAATCCTGGCTTCCCTTCTATGTATGGATAACCCCAAGTACAGGGTAGAAACCATAGCACAACCAAAAGATTGACCAGGAGGAATTCAGTGTGTGGGGGTAGGGTGGGGAGGGTGTCTCCACTCACGCCCAACTCTACCAACTAGTAGTAGGATTGCTACTGCTGCTGCTGCTGCTGCTGCTAAGTCGTTTCAGTCATGTCCAACTCTGTGCGACTCCATAGACGGCACCCTAGGTGTGGCCAAAGCCCCACATGAAGAGCTACTTCTGATCACACGTAGATGCAACATTCCCCCCAGATTCGTCTTTTCCTGGGAGCCCAGCTCAGAAAGCAAAGGCTTTCACTCATGCCTGGCTAACTTCAAAGGGGAGTGAAAGCTCATACCCTCCAAAGGCAGCATCTTTGGTTAGGAAGGTAACACCCCAGGAGGAAAACAAGTGTCATCAGCCACATGCCCTCGGCTCCCACTGGACTAGAGCACAAGCCTCCCATGAGGCTGAAGCCCATCACCTCCATGGCAGGTCCCCTGGCAGGGCAGCCTGGCAGGATGGAATGAAAGGACTATGCTCACCCTTGGCTTTCTTCAGAAAATAGCATCTGGCTCCAAGTACCAAGGTGGCAATGATCACTCCGATGACCACCACTGCAATGAGTCCTTTCTTCCAGGGGGCAAGATAGACTGGAAATGAAAAAAAAAGAGAAAGACATTTTAAAATATATATGCTTATCCCTCTGACAGCAAGAAATAGTACAGCCTTAAGCAACAAATGGGCTTCCCTGATGGCTCAGATGGTAAAGAATCCACGTGCAATGTGGTAGACCTGGGTTTGATCCCTAGGTAGGGAAGATCCCCTGGAGAAGGGAACGGCTAACCACTCCAGTATTCTGGCCGGGAGAATTCCATGGACTATACAGTCCATAGGATTGCAAAGAGTCGGACACAACCAAGCGACTTTCACTTCACTTCACTTAAGCAACAAATAAGACTGACTTCTATATCCTTGTCACTCGTGTCTTTCACTGAGCATCTACCT
>SJYW01005841.1:881462-906424 GCA_006410735.1 Raphicerus campestris
AAAAAAAAAAAAAAAAAAGTTGCAGGGCTTCCCTGGGGGGTCCAGTAGTAAAGAATCTGCCTGCCAATGCAGGGGACGTGGGTTCGATCCCCGGTCCCAGAAGATTTCACATGTCTCGGGGGCAACAAAGCCCATGCGCCACAACTACTGAGCCTGTGCTCTAGAGCCCACAAGCCGCAACTACTACTGCCGCCCACTCTAGAACCACCGCTCCGCAACAGAAGCCACCATAGTGGGAAGCCCGTGCACTGCACCAAAGAGTAGCCCCCTCTCCCTGCAACTAGAGAATGCCTGTGCAGCAATGAAGACCCAGCACAGCCAAATAAACAAAATTTGAAAAAAAAATTATTTTTTTCTGTGCAGACTTTACTGATGCTGTGCCCTTTTGCTTGAGTCTTGCTTAGTTGACTGATGCCTCAGTGTCAGTGGATAATCCTGGCTTCCCTTCTATGTATGGATAACCCCAAGTACAGGGTAGAAACCATAGCACAACCAAAAGATTGACCAGGAGGAATTCAGTGTGTGGGGGTAGGGTGGGGAGGGTGTCTCCACTCACGCCCAACTCTACCAACTAGTAGTAGGATTGCTACTGCTGCTGCTGCTGCTGCTGCTAAGTCGTTTCAGTCATGTCCAACTCTGTGCGACTCCATAGACGGCACCCTAGGTGTGGCCAAAGCCCCACATGAAGAGCTACTTCTGATCACACGTAGATGCAACATTCCCCCCAGATTCGTCTTTTCCTGGGAGCCCAGCTCAGAAAGCAAAGGCTTTCACTCATGCCTGGCTAACTTCAAAGGGGAGTGAAAGCTCATACCCTCCAAAGGCAGCATCTTTGGTTAGGAAGGTAACACCCCAGGAGGAAAACAAGTGTCATCAGCCACATGCCCTCGGCTCCCACTGGACTAGAGCACAAGCCTCCCATGAGGCTGAAGCCCATCACCTCCATGGCAGGTCCCCTGGCAGGGCAGCCTGGCAGGATGGAATGAAAGGACTATGCTCACCCTTGGCTTTCTTCAGAAAATAGCATCTGGCTCCAAGTACCAAGGTGGCAATGATCACTCCGATGACCACCACTGCAATGAGTCCTTTCTTCCAGGGGGCAAGATAGACTGGAAATGAAAAAAAAAGAGAAAGACATTTTAAAATATATATGCTTATCCCTCTGACAGCAAGAAATAGTACAGCCTTAAGCAACAAATGGGCTTCCCTGATGGCTCAGATGGTAAAGAATCCACGTGCAATGTGGTAGACCTGGGTTTGATCCCTAGGTCGGGAAGATCCCCTGGAGAAGGGAACGGCTAACCACTCCAGTATTCTGGCCGGGAGAATTCCATGGACTATACAGTCCATAGGATTGCAAAGAGTCGGACACAACCAAGCGACTTTCACTTCACTTCACTTAAGCAACAAATAAGACTGACTTCTATATCCTTGTCACTCGTGTCTTTCACTGAGCATCTACCTCTGAGGGACTTGATAGGCACAGAAATGTTTGTTTCTGCTATAGAGTCAGTGGTGACCTGAGGGGAACGCAGGACGGAAGATGCTTTCTAAGCTGTCTGTTCACCCCTCTTCCCTCTCTAGGCATCATCCTCGACCCGCACAGGTGGGTCCCTCTAACTGTGTCTGTTCTGCATCACCCACTCCCCTCAACCATAGGCGGGCCATGGGTGGACGCTTGATCCAAGCTGGTGTCTCTGCACCAAGAAGTTTGTAATGAGGACTGTCGGAAATCCTTCTAATTCCTTATAATAATCACTTCCTCTTTCATACTTAACTTGAGTGGACTTTTGTTCAGTTCAGTCACTCAGTCGTGTCCGACTCTTTGCGACCCCATGAATCGCAGCACACCAGGCCTCCCTGTCCATCACCAACTCTCGGAGTCCACTCAGACTCACGTCCATCAAGTCAGTGATGCCATACAGCCATCTCATCCTCTGTCATCCCCTTCTCCTCCTGCCCCTAACCCCTCCCAGCATCAGAGTCTTTTCCAATGAGTCAACTCTTCGCATGAGGTGGCCAAAGTACTGTGGTGTTGGAGAAGACTCTTGAGAGTCCCTTGGGCTGCAAGGAGATCCGACCAGTCCATTCTGAAGGAGATCAGCCCTCGGACTTTTGTTACCTGCCACCAAAGAGCCTGGTGGGTGTTGGTCCCTTGGCCCACAGCAAGATGCACTAAGCTCCCAGCTATGTCCTCTTAGATGTGCTTTCTGGCCTTCAGCTTGCAACTTATACTGCATTCTGCTGTTGAGACCTCTTACCTCTGACAGTCAGTGTGTTGCTTTGGATCACGTGTTTGGAAAGGTTGGCTCTGTTGGAGGCCGTGCAGTAATACTGTCCCTCGTGCTCCTTGCTGGCCGTGTCCTCGTGCCAAATGGCCTGGGTGGCATTTAAGATATTTTGGTAGAAGGGTTTGCTCTCCTTTCCTTTGTAAAACTTGTACGTGATAGGACTGGATCCTTCGTTCACGGAGCAGCGAAGCACAATGGGCTTCCCAGACTCCACCTCTTCCTTCAAGAGGATAGAGAGCTGGGCTTTATCCACTGGGGCTGGAAGGCAGGAAAAGGATTAGTGCTGAGCAGAGAAGTGGGCAAGGGGAGGAACATGCCACGGCCACTGGTCACGCCCAGCCTTCTGTAATCATGACTCGGACTTGGACTTTGCCCTTTACTCAAGTCTCTTGTGTTAGTTTTGCCATACATCAACCCCACATTCTTGATACTTCCTCCTCCAATGAGCACAGAAGGGCAGCACACACTGATTAGACACAAGAGGCTAGGGATACCACCCCCCACCTCAAGTATTGGGTTGGACATAGATGTTATGGAAAAACTTGAACAAACCTTTTGGCCAATCCAGTATTATTGACCACTCAGCTTAACTATACAATTAGCTTATGTGTTCTGTTGGGGTCTACTCTGGGTGAGTTTGTATATGTGAGTGTGTGTGTGTGTGTATGTGTGTGTGTGTGATTTCTCTCCCTCTGCTTAACCCAGATGCAGGGCATTTCCAGATCTTACGAGCAAATAACCTTGACACACTGCCTTCTCTAGCTCTTGTCCTATCTTTCTCCTCCTCTGAATGATCTAAACCAATTGCTTTCATGTCCTTATTTCCCACTTCCTTGTGAGCTTGAGAACCTGAATTCTGTCCCTCTGCTTCCGAAACTGCACTACATTTTTGGTTTTGAAGAAACTCCAAGGTCACCTGATTCCCAACTAACTCATCCCCGAGTTTCCTGCAGGTCAAATCCATGTTGGACGTTCTTCCTGTCTATCCGTCCTTGGCCTCCCTACAGCTGTCACCTGTCACCCAGCCCTTCCTTTGGAATTCAGCTTCCCCTGGGCTCCTGTGAAGCCTCACTCTGATTCTCTTACCTCCTCGCCTGCCACTTCCTCTTTATTCATCAATGTTTGCTCCCTAAATTGGGACTTTCTGCAAAATTCAGTCCTCAGTTTGCCATCTCCCTTCTCGTCTTTGATGATTTCACCTACATGATAGCTTCTATTTGCACATTTAATGCATAAACACACAGTATCTAAAGCTTAGATACATAGTTCTAGTCCAGGTTACTCTCCTGAATTCCGTGTCTTGACTTTAATCCGTGCATTTNCTCGCCTGCCACTTCCTCTTTATTCATCAATGTTTGCTCCCTAAATTGGGACTTTCTGCAAAATTCAGTCCTCAGTTTGCCATCTCCCTTCTCGTCTTTGATGATTTCACCTACATGATAGCTTCTATTTGCACATTTAATGCATAAACACACAGTATCTAAAGCTTAGATACATAGTTCTAGTCCAGGTTACTCTCCTGAATTCCGTGTCTTGACTTTAATCCGTGCATTTCCACCAAGAAGCCCTGCCAGCCTCTCACTCCCAGCAGATCTGAGCAGAACTCACCTTCCTCCTATAGCCCCTTTTATCCCATGTTTAGCCACCAAAATTCTGAGCCTAAACTGTCTTCCCAAGTACATTACTATTAGTGGGAGAATGAACTGATCAGCAGACCAAGATCTGATTTATGAACCACCCTCCTGTGAGTGCAGGGGGTGGCCAGACCATGGAGCTGCTGATCCAACAAAAGGGAGCACCTGGCCTGGTCTGGGATGGCAGAAGTCGATCACAAGGAAGGCTCCTGCATGGTGCAGCCTGACCTGACAGCCTCTCTTCTTGTGAAGCACAAGGAGGTGGTGACAAGCCAGGCTTAGGAGTCAGACTGCCTGGCCACAATTCCAGCATGACTGGCTACCAGCTGTTTATCTTAAGCCCTAGTTGCCTCATTGTAAAATAAGGATGATATGAATATGGTTCTTAATGGCTACTGTAAGTGTGAATGGGACTAATTTACTAACATAGTTCACACAGGGTTGGACATATGATCGGTGCTCATAAACATTAGCCACTAATATTGACCCAGTTTATTTTTGTAATTCATTAATTTTTGGTAGCACTGGGTTTTTGTTGCTATGTGCAGACTTTCTCTAGTTGTGGGGCAAGGGCTTCTCACTGAGGTAGCTTCTCTTGGAGTAGGGACTCTAGAACATGTGGGCTTCAATAGCTGTGGCCCACGGCCTAAGCTGCCCCGTGGCATGTGGAATCTTCCCAGACCAGGGATCCAACCTGCACTGGCAGGTGGATTTTTAACCACTAGACCACAAGGGAAGTCCAATACTGACCTGCTGAAAACCAAGAGTTTCACATGGGCTTCTACGTTAGCTTCTTAAAGCACTGTAAGGTTTAAACCCCCCACCCCTTCTAACTGATGGGACCAGCAGGTGAATCTTCCCAAGAGCCAACTCTCAGCATGCCCTCCTTCCTTATTCTAGCTCTTCACTGCACACAGGACAAAGCCCCAGCTCCTCTGCCTGGCAACTGATGCCCTAACGGTTAGGCTCAGTTACTCTACAAGTTTATATCCAATGATTCTCCATTCCCAACCTTACTTTCCAGTCATCCATCTCCAGCCTTTTGAGCTGCCCCATGGAGCCTTTTGATCACCTATTTGACTAGGCTAGAGACCATCTTGAACCCTCTCTGCCTACCCATCACCAAGCCTTAGTTCTTGGCTCAGCTCTTCCTACTCAGGCTAGATGATATTTTCATGCCCTTAATTCCTATTATCATCACTGTAAGGAGAGTTTGCAGGAGAGTTAATAACGTGTTGCCTGGTAACATTTTTTTAAATATTTATTTGCATTATTATTCAAATACATTAAAATGTATCTTCACTATTTAATCAGGAGATACAAAGAATATATCTTCTTTTTTTGTTGTTATGACCTATGGCATGAGGTGCTTATTAGCTACCAATGCTAATTTGAGAAGTATAGTTACTCAGTGAAGTGAAGTGAAAGGCAATCAGTTCTGTCTGACTCTTGGTGACTCCATGGACCATACAGTCCGTGGAATTCTCTAGGCCTGAATACTGGAGTGGGTAGCCTTTCCCTTCTCCAGGGGATCATCCCAACCCAGGGATCAAACCTAGGCCTCCCACATTGTTACTCTTAGGCTATACATTAATAGTGGGAGGAATCAGGGAGTCCCCTGATGGCTTAGAGATTAGGATTCTGGGTTTTCACTGGAGGGGACATGGGTTAAATTCCTGGTCGGGGAACTGAGATCCTGCCAGCCAACTAGTATGCCCCCTCGAAAAAAAATTACAGGAGGTATCACTATCCAACTCAAGATGTCCACATGGCACATGCAGATAAGCAGTCCTTAAACAACAAGGAGGAAGAGGAAGCCTCATTAAGCTTTTTACAACAAGATGCAGAACATCTCAGAGATGCAAGTAATGGCACTCCTAAGGCCTTCTGAAAGGTACAAGACCAAGGCTCAAGGAAAATTATTCACCCCAGGGCAATGGTATATTCCTCTTGAGTATGAGAGTCCCAGTGACTGTTAGCCTACAGCTCTGACCACTGAGATTTCCACACACGACCCCTGCCAGGGGTCCAGCGCCTATGGTAGAGAAGTCTGGTCTATGTTTTCCAGAGAGGACTGTCAGTTCATCTAAAAAGGGACAAACGGGGACTTCCCTGTTGGCTCAGTGGTAAAGAATCCACCTGCCCATGCAGGATACACAGGTTGGATCCCTGGTCTGGGAAGACCTCACATGCTGCAGAGCAACTAAGCCCATGTGCCACAGCAATTGAGCCTGTGCCCTAGAGCCCGGGAGCTGCAGCTAATGGAGCCCAGGTGCCCAGAGCCCATGCTCTGAAACAAGAAGAGCCACCACCACAGCAGCCCACGCACTGCAGCTCCCACTCACCACAACTAGAGCGGAGACGTGCAGCAATGAAGACCCAGCACAACCCCAAATAAACAAATAACACTACAGAAAGGAGCAGACGGAACTTCCCTGGTGATCCAGTGGCTAAGACTCTGTGCTCCCAGTGCAGGCGGCCCGGGTTGGATCCCTGGCTGGGGAACTAGATCCCACATGCCACAACTAAAGATTCTACATGCTGCACGTAAGAGCCAGCACAGCCAAATAAATAAATGAAAAGGAGCAAATGCTAAGGGAACCCCAAAGCACAACTTTTGTGCTTCCTCAAGTTGGGACACTTTACTTATATTTCAACAGTTCACTTGAAAGTTTCTGAAAATAGATGATGCCAGCCACACCGATAACCACCAGATATTTTCCAGCCCCAGTTACTTGGACTTTGGTCCTGCTTGGCACGTGTCATGTTTATGGACTTTGCACAAGTACCATCCACTTCTCTTGTCCACTCCCAAACCTTTGAAAATGTGAACTAGAACCGCAGTCCCCCAAGGATTCTTCTCACAGCTCAGAGACTTACCTATCACCTTGACTCGCAGAACTTCGCTGAACATCTTGCTGTGGGAATGGCAGTTATCCGCACTGCACCAGTATTCTACATCTTTCGTGGGTTTATCTTGGAATATTGCAGGCTCATTTGAGCCCACGCTCTGATTCGCCACAGGCTTACTTGTCTTTGAAAGCTGATAAAAAATGGGGGCAGTTCCATTTATGGACTGACACCTGACTTCAATGGTCTGTCCTTTTATCACCTCAGACCTGGAGTCATAAAAAATACTGGGCTTGGAAAGCATTTCTAGAATGACAGAGAGAGAGAAAAAAAAACAATCTGAGACAAAGCATTCAGCCCAAGGTGTTCCTTCTGCAAACTCTGCGCTTGGCTTTCTCTATTATTGCTCTAATTTAAAATGCCTGTCTGGACCCAGAGATTGCCACACTTAGTGAAGTACATCAGGTAGAGAAAGACAAATATCATATAATATTTTTTAAGTGAAGTCGCTCAGTCGTGTCCGACTCTTTGCGACTGCATGGACTAGTAGCCTACCAGGCTCCTCCCTCCATGCAAGAGTACTGGAGTGGGTTGCCATTTCCTTCTCCAGCCCATACATAAAATGGTACCAATGAACCTATTCATAAAACAGAAAAAGATTCACAGATGTAGANCCCAACCCTTCCATCTCCTCCATCCCCCCACCCTAGCCTGACCAGATTAGCACAGTCTCAGCTGATGTTTTCTAGCTGATGAAGTCAGAAGCCTTACCAGATGAGTGAGAACTTGAAACCACATTTTCTCACAGATCTTGCTTCCCTCTTTCACTTTGACTGCTAAGAAGTACAAGCCCCAAATTTTACCTCTAGCAACCTTTGGGATGCATTTTTCTGTGCTGAAAGAGTCATGGTTTTATTTGACTGCCTTAATTTTCTTCTCACTCTGATTTCCTTATTTTATCCTATTGGACAGTAATATATATAATTTTTGTAAGTGGTCCCAAATCATTTTACAGACAGCAAAAGGTACAGCCAGATAGCTAGCCAGAGATACTGGCAATAAAAATTAAAAAAAAAGTATCTTTCTTTTTCTCTCTTTTCGTAACATCAAATCTTTTTTGAACAACTTAAAATTTAACTTCAACATGTCCCAGGTTTTAACTGAATAGAACAGTTCATCCTTGCGCCTTTATTTCTGAGCATCTTAATAAAAAACGGCATCTGATTAGTCATGAGATGAAACAAGGTGATTGTTTAGATGCATTTCTTATACCATTAATCTTCAGAACTCCCTTTTTCGTCTTGCAGGTCCTGGTCTGAGGATCTTATTGGGTGAGCTCTCAGAACAGAAGTTTCTTTTAACCATGTTATTTTCCCATCCATTAATACATTCATTCCCTTCCCAGGTAAGGACAGATAAGTCTCCCTACTCCTTCAGTACCTTCTCCTTCATTTTAAGTGATGATGTTTAGTGCAGTGATTCTATCAGAAGATAGTAGAGAGCAGCGGACGAGTGCAGAGTCAGACTTCCTGGACCAAATCCCATCTCTGCACACAACTTGTGTGTCTTTAGATAAGTTACTGAGCTTCTCTGAGCCTCAGTTTGCTTATCCATACAATGGAAATTGTTGTTTAGTGGCTAAAGTCATATCCGACTCTTGCAATCCCATGAACAGGCTCTTCTGTCCATAGGATTTCCCAGACAAGAATATTGGAGTGGGTTGCTGTTTCTTTCTCCAGGGGCTCTTTCTGACCCAGGGATCGAGCCTGAGTCTCCTACTTGGCAGGCGGATTCTTTACCACTGAGCTACCAGGGAAGTCACAATGGACATAATAATAGTAAGTGTAAATGAGAAACTGAGTTTAAGTCCTTGGAGCACAGTTCCTGGCACAAAGCGCTTTCGAAATGTCAACTAGATTCGGTCAGTCACAGGTATAAAACCAGCTGTTGATTCTTGCGCTCTCTAAAGCTCTTTCTTGAAGTCATATTTCTAGCAATTTTTTTTCAGGGGAAAAACAAAACAAAACAGGGTTTCCCTCGTGGCTCAGTGGTAAAGAGTCCCCCTAACAAAGCAGGAAACATAGGTTCGATACCTGGTCTGGATCTGGGAAGATCCCACATGTGATGAAGCAACTAAACCCATGGGTTTAACTTTCTCAGGCTTAACTATCAAGCCTGAGAAAGCCCGGGAGCTGCAACTACCGAGCCTGTGTGCCCTATAGCCCATGCGTTTCAACGAGAGAAGCTACCGCAGCTAGAGAGTAGCCCCCATTCACCACAANCCACAACTATCAAGCCTGAGAAAGCCCAGGAGCTGCAACTACGGAGCCTGTGTGCCCTACAGCCCGTGCGTTTCAACGAGAGAAGCTACCGCAACTAGAGAGTAGCCCCCATTCACCACAACTAGAGAAAACCCCTCGCAGCAATGAAGACCCAGCATAGCCAAATAAATAATTTTTTAAAATATATTTTTTAATTTCTAAGGTGACTTACAACAACTTCTCCAGACTCCTGGTGTTAGTTACCCCTCTGGTTTGGGCTACTTTACTGTCATCATCTGAATGAAATGCACACCCATGCCTGATACACTGGGACACAGAACTGGAACCAGGAAGAAAGTAGAGTCGGACACACCTGGTCCAAACCCCTGGTCCCACAGCTATTAGCTGGGTGTCACTGGGAGTTATCTAATCCTTCCAGGATACCACCTCTCCTCCTATAAAGAAGGAACACTAATACTTGTTTCCCTGGTATTTTAATCTCAAACAATAATGACCAAACCAAGGTGGATGAGAGCACTGAAGGGGCAGGCCCACTTTGCCTGATGCTTAGCCCCTGATTGACTTCTTCCCACTTCCTTAGCATCACTCATTCAGCAGATACTGGAGGGGCCGTCTCTGTGCCAGGCACTGCACCCAATGCTGGGGGCTCAGAGAAGGGTGGGACTGGCAGTTTCTGCCCACCTGGGGCTCACGGTCTACACTTCACCACTCTTTCCCACTCCAGGTCTTCCAGCCTCAGCACCAGCCATGCCAGAGTCTCCTACTGACCAGCCCTAGGGCACTCTACCACTGTCTAACCAGTTAACAGCAAACTCAGCTAAAGCATCGGGTAGTTGGTTTTTTGAGAGGAGGATGTTCACTAACAAGGCGCTTCCGCCACTTTGTTTTTTCTAAGCAAACCTAACACACATCTGCTTAATAAATTAACTCAGCTGATTCACTGGTAGGGATCTCACACTTCCACAGCCAGTCAGCAGGAGCAGCCAAGGAAGAAGAAGGGAAGGCAGGACAGAAGAAGGGGAAGCATTTATAAAATGTATCAAGATACGAATCCCAGCTCATTGACTTGATGCAACAAACCAGCAGCCTTGGTTTTATCACCATGACCACCACCTCCACCAACACCCTTCTGGTTTCCAGTCTTCAAGAGGGCCACCCAGTGAGCCCTGCCTTCTACTGTCACACCAGCCAGTGGTCTCCTCCCACATCAGACCAGGGTTGGTCTCAGGAACACATTGCGGAAGGGCTAGTAGGCCACTTTTGAGATTAGTTTGTAATTGCACTTTTCCTCTTGGGTACCCCCTCCTCTTCTGGGATCACTCACTCTGCACAAAGCCAGCTGCCATGTCATGAGCCTCCCTCTGCAGAGACCCACATGGTGAGGAATGGCCTCATGAGTGGGCTTAAAGGCAGAATCCACAGCATTCGACAAACCCTCAGGTAAACCATAACCCTGACCAATATTTTACCTGCAACTTCCAGACAAACCCTGAGTCAGCACCACCCAACTAAGCCATTCCGACTCCTGCCCCTCAGAAACTGCGTGAGATGATAAATTATCTTAAACCACTGAGTTTGGGGATGATTTGTTAAGGAGTAATAGATAACAAATACACCACACAACCTTAAAAATCTCTACCTGATTCTTCAGACACGTGTGTGCTCAGTCTCTCAGTCCTGTCCAAATCTTTGCAACTCTTTGGACGGTAGCCCACCAGTCTCCCCTGTCTGTGGTATTTCCCAGGCAAGAATACTGGAGTGGGTTGCCATTTTCCTCTCCAGGGGATCTTCCTGACCCAGAGATCGAACCCAAATCTCCTGCATCTCCTGCATCTGCAGGCGGATTCTTTACAGCTGAGCCACCAGGGACACGATCATAAAGATAATATGGAAAATAATATCCTCTTTGTGAATAAACTTTCCAGGAGCAGCCAAACTAGATTACTGTGTGTAGGGCTCGTTATTTATACAACAGAGTGATTGTTACAACCCAGGCCTCTGTGAGGCTCACAGAGAGGTGTTAGGGGACCCATGAACCACCTCCAATTATATGCAAGTGTGTGTCTTTCTGGAGAGAGGACACCAAAGGTTCAGAACTGTAGTGAAAGGACACGGTCGAGAAGTGAAGTGTTAGTTGCTCAGTCGTGTCCAACTCTTTGCAACCCCATGGACTGCAGCCCTCCGGGCTGCTCTGTCCATGGGATTTCCCAGGCAAGAATATTCAAATGGGTTACCACTTCCTTCTCCAGGGGATCTTCCCGACCCCAGGATTGACCAGGGTTTCTGGCATTACAGGCAGATTCTTTACCATCTGAGCCACCAGGGAAGCTCAAAGAGGACAGATTCTTTTAACCTGGAGAGATGAAGGCAGACGGAGAAGATCCAAAGCAAGAGAATCACCACAGCTCAGATGAGATACCAGGAGACCCCAGTGCCAAGGCCCCACACCCTAAAACAAAGGGCCCTGCTTCCTGCCACCTTGGGCCAGTGGTCAGCGGATACTGATGCTCTGGGGAAGATGAGGCATCGTGACTCAGTCAGCTCCTCAACCCTCCACTTGGAAATGACTCAGAAAGAAGTGGGTGGCTGGGGGCGGGTGGGAGAGAAGGAGGGACCATCCACCACTATCAGGAAAATACAGGGAGCCACGAAGCACGGAGGCCCTGGTGACCCGTGATGCTCAGCATGGAGTGTGCTGACCCGGCTCCCCTGAATCTCAGGCACCTCCAAGTTCAGTTCGAGTCTCTTTCAGGAAAACATTTCCTGAGCACCTGGTGCCAGGTGCTGGGATCACAAGGTGAATGAGAAAGCAGCCCTGTTGTCCTAGACGTACAGGCTGGTGGGGACCCAGACAGCTAGACTAAGTGATGTAAGGCCGGGAGGAAGGTGTGCCCAGGAGAGGCCAAGGCAAGTCTGAAGGAACTGACCCCGGAACTGAGCCTTGGACCAGGACAGAAGGGATGAGTGGGGGACTCGGGGCAGGAGAACAGCATGTACCAGAGCACAGAGGCAGGAGGAAATCAATGAATTCTGGGCACAGGTGGTTATAGGAACCAGAGTGTGGGGACAGGTAGGAGGGGCCAGAACAGAGGGCCTTGTCCACCATGTTGACCTGCTGGGCCCTGTCCTCAGGGTCTTGGGAGGGGTGGAGGGTAACAGAATGACAGGAACTTTAGAAAGATCACTGTGGGCTGGAAGGGGAGGCTGTAACTACGTGCTTGAAGGTTCAGGTGAAAGCTGATGTGGCCTGAGCTCGGGCAGACGCAGTGGGCTGAGAGGCAGGGATGGGCTCGAGAAATGTTTACTGGATGCAGAAGGACTTTGCTTTTTTGAGGGTGAAGAAAATGTTCTGGAGCTAGACAGTGGTGATGTTTGTACAACATTATGAACGTACTGCAAGGGCATGGGTTCCATCCCTGGTGAGGGAACTAAGATCCTACATGCCATGCAGTGCAGCCAAAAAAGTATAAAATAATAATAATATTTGTTATATGTATTTGACCTGTTTGGCCATGAGGATTGAGGTAAAGGGTGGAAGATAAGGTTCCTGGATTAGGTACCCGGCGGGGAGGATAGAGGTGCAGCGGACTAAAGGAGACAAGGCCAGACAAAGATAAGGGCGGGACAAAGGCCTGCTGCTGCAGCTGTTTTGAGGGACCCTGGGGGATGACTAGGAGGAAATGTCAGCCATGGCCCCGGAGGAAGCCTGACCATCAGTGGAGCAGCCAGAGCTGGAGTGGAACTGGAGGGTGGGCATGTGGAGGTGTGTGTTGGGGGAGGGAGGAGGAGATGAGCTTCAGCGAGGATCAGACTCTGGGAAAGTCCAAGTCTCCCTGGGGAAAAAGTCCAAGTCTCCGAATCAGAAAGGTGGGAGAACACCAGGGAAGAGGGTTTACAGGCCAAAGAAAGAGGCTTTGTGCAAACCCTGGGGTCCTGAAGGCTAAGGTCTGGATGTGTTCATGGTATTTGGCATCTCCTCTTAGCAAGGATTCGGGAGGTGTAGGGGCCAAAGCCAGACCTGCCTGGTAGTGTCGACTGAGAGGTGAGGAAGCAGAGAAGTGATTAGAAACCAGGCCTCAGAGGATTTCCCTGATGGTCCAGTGGTTAACACTCCATGTTTCCACTGCGAGGGCATGGGTTCAATGCCCGGTCAGGGAACTAAGATTCTGAATACCAAGCAGCCCCAAAATAAAGAAATAAATAATTAAATTAAAGAAACAAGGCTTCAGAGAAGTTTGACTGAGGAAGGGAGTAGATAGATAGGGGGAAAGAAGATAAATGGGGGAGGGGTTGTTTGTGATTTTTCTTTTTCCTAAAATAAAGTGTTACTAATCACATTTGTAGACTGAAAGAGCCACAAAGGCAGGGGTAGCTACTAAAAGTGGGGTAGGGGGATCAGTCAGCGACAGCGTGAGATTCTGGGGGAGGGGGGGATGCCAAGGATGGGCTCAGAGCCCAGGTGGACCAGCTTGGCCCTACCCAGCTGCAGGGTACACATGGCCTCTGAAGCCAGGAGGGAAGCTGGGAGGACGGGTGGGGAGGCAGATAAGCCTGAAGCCCGGGCAGGGCGGGAAGTGGAGGGAGTTCCCTCCAGACAGCCTTGTGTTCTAGGTGAAGAGGGAGCTGAGGTCATCTCCTGAGACTGGCCGGCTAGGGCTGGGTGGGGGCCTGAGGTGAAAAAATAGGAAGGGCCAGGGCTGACCAAGCACAGTCCTGGAGCAGGCTGGCAGGTCACGCACATGGTCCTAGGTGGTCTAAGGAATGGTAGACCTGAGTCTCTGGCTCTGCCGTCACCCAGCAGTGACCCTGCTCAGGCACCTTATGTAAAATAGGATGGAGGACTGAGGAGGCAGTCGGAGAGCCTGAGGTCTTCCCCAAAGTTACAAAGACCTTTCTCCAGGAAACCTGGGCAAGGAGTGACTGACATCCCCCTGAGGTAGGGACTGTGGGAGACAGGATAAAAGTCTCTGGGAGACTGACCAAGCCCCACTGCAACTGTTGCCATGACCCTCTAGATCTAAACTGGCCAGTTCCCTGACCCAATATTGGNAGAAACCAGGCCTCAGAGGATTTCCCTGATGGTCCAGTGGTTAACACTCCATGCTTCCACTGCGAGGGCATGGGTTCAATGCCCGGTCAGGGAACTAAGATTCTGAATACCAAGCAGCCCCAAAATAAAGAAATAAATAATTAAATTAAAGAAACAAGGCTTCAGAGAAGTTTGACTGAGGAAGGGAGTAGATAGATAGGGGGAAAGAAGATAAATGGGGGAGGGGTTGTTTGTGATTTTTCTTTTTCCTAAAATAAAGTGTTACTAATCACATTTGTAGACTGAAAGAGCCACAAAGGCAGGGGTAGCTACTAAAAGTGGGGTAGGGGGATCAGTCAGCGACAGCGTGAGATTCTGGGGGAGGGGGTGATGCCAAGGATGGGCTCAGAGCCCAGGTGGACCAGCTTGGCCCTACCCAGCTGCAGGGTAGACATGGCCTCTGAAGCCAGGAGGGAAGCTGGGAGGACGGGTGGGGAGGCAGATAAGCCTGAAGCCCGGGCAGGGCGGGAAGTGGAGGGAGTTCCCTCCAGACAGCCTTGTGTTCTAGGTGAAGAGGGAGCTGAGGTCATCTCCTGAGACTGGCCGGCTAGGGCTGGGTGGGGGCCTGAGGTGAAAAAATAGGAAGGGCCAGGGCTGACCAAGCACNTGCCTGGAAAATCCCATGGATGGAGGAGCCTGGTGGGCTGCAGTCCATGGGATCGCAAAGAGTCAGACATGACTGAACGACTTCACTTTCACTTTTCATTTTCATGCATTGGAGAAGGAGATGGCAACCCACTCCAGTGTTCTTGCCTGGAGAATCCCAGGGACGGGGGAGCCTGGTAGACTGCCGTCTCTGGGGTCACACAGAGTTGGACATGACTGAAGCAACTTAGCAGCAGCAGCATGGGATTTAGAAAGATGGTAATGATGACCCTATATGCGAGACAGCAAAAGAGGCACAGATGCAAAGAACAGACTGTTGGACTCTGTGGGAAGAGGCGAGGGTGGGATGATTTGAGAAAATAGCGTTGAAACATGCATATTATCACGTGTGAAATAGATCGCCAGTCTGGGTTCAATGCATGTGGCAGGGTGCTCAGGGCTGGTGCACTGGGATGACCCTGAGGGATGGAATGGGCAGGGAAGTGGG
The DNA here is from genome assembly GCA_006410735.1 of Raphicerus campestris. Classification (NCBI taxonomy): domain Eukaryota; kingdom Metazoa; phylum Chordata; class Mammalia; order Artiodactyla; family Bovidae; genus Raphicerus; species Raphicerus campestris. The sequence continues at coordinate 896,702 of SJYW01005841.1, forward strand.
AGGGAGGTTCAGGATGGGGAACACATGTACACCCATGGCTGATTCATGTCAATGTATGGCAAAAACCACCACAACATTGTAAAGTAATTAGCCTCCAATTAAAATAAATAAATTAATTTTTTAAAAGAAAAATGTTCTAATATAATGTGGTGATGTTTGCAACTCTTTGTGACTATACTAAAAAAAAAACACCGAACAACTTTAAATTTTATGGTATGTGAATTACATCACCAAAAAAAAAGCTGTTTAACAAAATAACAGAATGTCCAAAAAAAATCCTATAATTTAAATAACCTGTTCCCAATTAATAGGCATTTAGGTGTTTGCAGTTTTTCATGATTACAAGCAAAACTGCATGGATGCCCCCTGGACACTTGTAGCTTCAGGTAAGCTTCTAGAACTGCACATATAGGTCTGGATGTGAATGCAGGAATTCTGGTGTTAGCTGGTGTTGTAGAAACCACTTCAAATTTCTTCCGAGAATATAAAGGTGAATTTTCTGTTGAGGGTGGGTCTGTGTTTCCCTCACTGATCATGCAGGTGAAGTGAAAGTCGCTCAGTCGTCTCCAACTCTTTGTATAGTCCATGGAATTCTCCAGGCCAGAATATTGGAGTGGGTAGCCTTTCCCTTCTCCAGGGGATCTTCCCAACCCAGGAATCGAACCCAGGTCTCCTGCACTGCAGGCGGATTCTTTACCAGCTGAGCCACAAGGGAAGCCTGACCTTGCAAGGGGGAAGGGCAATGTGTTTAGTCTTTCAACAAAACCCTGCATGGCTCGGTGTGCCTAGGCCCCTTGGTTAATATCCCAGACCTGCCTCTGTCAGCTGGAGACCTCGCTCTGTTCCTGAACGGTTTTTCCGTCTGTGAAACAGAAGAGCTCACGGGTTACTACGAGGATGGGGTGAACTGGCCCACATCTGATGGGCTGACCCTTGGCTAGATGTTCCTGGCTAGATCCTTCCCGTCGGTCTTTGAAACACTCTAGATGAGAGCACAGCAAACCCCATGAAGTAGAAAAGACCCTGGTTTATCCATTCACATTGTGTTGTTCCTGAGTGGTGACCTCCACAACTGGCTGGTGCCCCGCATGAACACCAGAGTTGACTATTCCCAGCTGTGGGCAGGTGGAGCAAGTCCCAGGAAGAATAGTGACAAGGAGGGTGAGACTGACAACGGCCCTGTGAACCGACTGGCTTCCCAGAATCCTCAGCACCCCTTTTCCTGAGAGGGGAGTGGGGAGGCCACTTGACATCACTCCAGGGTCCAGGAGCAGACAACCCTCTCAGCAGCAGCCCAGCCATCACGATACAGGAGAACTGGAGAAGAAGAGGAAGTTATCGAAGCCTCTGTCAGCTCCAACCCCTTCGAAGAATCACAAAGCTGCCTTCTTAAAAGGACCCTGGTATGACTTCATCCTGGCTTCCCCAGTGGCTCAGCCCTAAAGAATCCACCTGCAATGCAGGAGCCGCAGGAGACACGGGTTTGATCCCTGGGTTGGGGAGATTCCCCTGGAGGAGGGCATGGCAACCCACTCCAGTATTCTTGCCTGGAGAATTCCATGGACAGAGGAGCCTGGCGGGCTACAGTCCATGGGGTCCCAAATGGTAGGATACGACTGAGGCGACTTGGCATGCGCACATGCATGACCATCTTGACCAGTTAAATCTGCAAATATCTGATTTTCAGATAAGCTCACATTCTAAGGTGCTGGGTGGGTTTGAAGTCTAGGGGGCACCATTCAGTCAAGCACAGAATCTATAGGAACAATTCAGAAATTGTGAGCTGCAGCCCAGAACATCTTCTGCTCAGATCAGAACAGCCCAGAATGTCTTTTTACACTGTACAAGAAGCAGTACAAAATAAAGCAAATGATTTCTATTTTTGGAATGAAAACCAATTTATTCAAACAGAAAACGTGAACAGGACTCAGAAGTTGTGCTGTGAATAAATGGGGCTCAGAAGTTATGATGCAAAAAACTGAGAATACTAAATATATTTCATCAGAATGGTAATCTTGTTCTGACAAAGCTCATTGCTCTAATAAATTCTACAATTCTAGTGAGCAAAACAATGAAAAACATTCTTAAATCTGTATTTGAAATAATAAAAGTTCTGGAAGTTAAAACATCAAAATTATATCTATGAAATAAATGACAATATTCAGAAACTGCTATCAGACTTTTAACACAATCTAATGTATAGTTTTAAATAATTAAGTATTTTTAGACATGAATAGAATTTCAAAAAAGAATAAAAAAGCATGTGTATATCATTGTGACCTAAATTAATGGCTCCACTTGTTATAAAATGTCACTATTGAAATAAAAAACATTTTGAAAATTTATAAATTAAGGCAATAAAATCTGCATCATTTCCCCCTACTTTCAACTACTTCCCTAACATGTATTTTTAAATTAAAATGTAATATTCAAGTCTTTAAAAATAGTTGCTTATTTTTGCTCATCTCTTAAAGGGGAAGGAACATGTAAAATACTATATCCAAACTTTACTGTCAGTGCTTGAGAAATATGGTTTCCATAATGTTTCATGAAAATCTTACTGGGTTTTATGCATAGTGGGAGTACTAGATAAGGGTAAGGAAGAAGTCTGGGAAATCTGGAGTGTCAGCCAAGATTTTAGAAACTGTTTCTAGACCCTTTAGTTTGGTGGTAGGCTAGTAGCCCAGCTCCCTTCCTCCACGACTGACACATCCTCATGGTTTATCCAGAGATGTCTGGGTAGCTCCAGGCACATCCCCCTCGGCCCATGATCATGACTGAACAATGGAGGGAAGGTGCAGGTGTCTCGCCACCAGATGGACCAAACTCCACAGTACAACTCACACCCCACATCGCCCCAAGGGAGCAGACAATGGGTCAAGTTCAGAAGGACCCTATCTTTGCTTAGTTTCTTCCCACATCCTGTTCTATGTGCCCATCCCTGTCCTTTCTCCTTCAAGCACTCCCTCAATAAACCACATACTCAAGAAGTCTGTCTCAGGCTCTACTGCTCAGGAACCTGTTCTCAGACGGATGGGGTCAAACCCTCCATAGTCACCGATGGGTGATGTAGTTAAAGATGTGAGGGACTTCCCTGGTGGTCCGGTAGCTAAGACTCTCTCCAAGGCAGGAGGTCCAGTTTCAATTACAGTTAAGGGAATTAGACCCCACATGCTGCAGCTAAAGATTCTACATGCCCCAGTAAAGATGGAAGATCTTGAGTGCCACAACTGAGACCCGGCGCAGCCAAACAAATTAAAAAAATAAAGATGTGACTCATGTCAGTCTTAAAGTATTTCTCTGACAAACTTTTAATTTACCTTCTTTCATCCCGCCTGCAATGCGGGAGACCTGGGTTCGACCCCTTGCTTGGGAAGATCCCCTGGAGAAGGGAAAGGCTACCCACTCCCATATTCTTGCCTGCAGATTTCCATGCACTGTAGTCCATGTGGTTGCAAAGAGTTGGACATGACTGAGCAATTTTCACTTTCACGGGAGCATAAATGAAATTAAACCAATGGATTAAATGATTTTNCTAACAAACTTTTAATTTACCTTCTTTCATCCTGCCTGCAATGCGGGAGACCCGGGTTCGACCCCTTGCTTGGGAAGATCCCCTGGAGAAGGGAAAGGCTACCCACTCCCATATTCTGGCCTGCAGACTTCCATGCACTGTAGTCCATGTGGTTGCAAAGAGCTGGACATGACTGAGCAATTTTCACTTTCATGGAAGCATAAATGAAATTAAACCAATGGATTAAATGATTTTGGGGGGATTTAGAAATAAAAGATTATAGAAATATTGGGTATAGGGCTTCCCAGGTGGTTCAGTGGTAAAGAATCTGCCTCTCAACGTAGGAGATGCAGGTTTGATTCTTGATTCAGGAAGATCCCACATGCCTCAGAGCAACTAAGGCCGCACACCACAGCCATTGTGCCCGTGCTCTACAGCCGGGGAGCCACGACTTCCGAGCCCACATGCCTCAGCTACTAGGGCCTGAGTACCGCAGAGCCTGTGCGCCGCCTCAAGAGAAGCCACAGCAATGAGAAGCCTGTGCGCTGCAACTAGAGAGTAGCCCCACTCTCCACAACTAGAGAGAAGCTCTCGCAAAAATGACCAGCACAGCCACAAGTAAATAATTTTTTAAAAAATATTGGATACAGAAAAAATTTCAAACAGCATGATGAGGGCTGGAATACTTAAAATTTTATCATTGTTATTGTTCATCAAGAGTGGAAGATTCAACACCAGAAACAATTGATGTGAAGAGAAATTGTCAACTTGTTGAGATTACACATCCAATGACCACCAGTTTGAAGGAAGTCACTGGAAAAGTTCAAGGCAGTTCTCCATTTTCAAATCATCCCAGAACATGAGCCCTGTCTTGAAGGATTCCATGCCAACCATTTCTAAACATCAACAAAATTTTAGAAAATGTCAGAATAATTTTATTAAAGATTTACTCAAAAATTTATATCACTTGAGTAGTTTTATAGCATAAGTTAGTTTATTTAGAGATAAACTAGGGGTAGTGGAATATATTTTAAAATATTTGATCCATGCTTTGAGTCATATATTTATATTATCCTACTGGCTGTGGCATATTTTTAATAATACCTCGGCATACTTCCTAGAGGTTTCTTAAGGATTAAATGAGATGATCAGCGTAAAGCTCTCANGTGGAATATATTTTAAAATATTTGATCCATACTTTGAGTCATATATTTATATTATCCTACTGGCTGTGGCATATTTTTAATAATACCTCGGCATACTTCCTAGAGGTTTCTTAAGGATTAAATGAGATGATCAGCGTAAAGCTCTCAGACAACAGAGAAGCCTAACTTTACTGTTTGTTTGACTATATATATTTTTTTTAATGAGTACAATCTTATCTATTTGGCTGTGTCGGGTCTTAGTTACAGCGCTCAGGCTCTCTGGCTGCGGCACTCCCATTGGCTTAGAAGCCCCGTAGGATGTGGGATCTCAATTTCCAGATCAGAGATGGAAATCTCGTCCCCTGCATTGCAAGGCAGAGTCTTAACCACTGGAACACCAGGGAAGTCCCTGGGTTATATTTATTTTTATCAAGTTTATTGATATGATGAATTTTCGGTGGACCATGATCGTACAGCTTCGTCATGATTGGGCCCTATGCAACGTGTCAGGTCCATGGATGAACTTTTTTCTTTTTCTACTTGAGAGTTTATATCCGATTTGTTGTGTAATCTTTGATAAACTATGATCCCTTTCGGGGTGGGGGGAGCCTCGATAAGGTACTCCTAGTAACGTTTACTAACAGCCCTAAGAAGAACTTCCTCCAGTTCCCTTTGCTATCTTTGCTACAGTCTGCAGGCTTCTGGCCTGAGCTGAAAGCTCCACATGCAGAAATGCCCCAGATGCGTCAGCTTTTCTGAAAGAGCCCTCATCCTTCTGGGCATGAGAGTTCTCAGGCCAGGATGGAGAAGACACTGGTGGGAAATGTCAAAACCCAAACCTCTGATTCCCTTTAGCAGAAATTCTAGCGTTGAGAGTTATGCCACCAGAGATTAAACTGGTAGGGTGCTTCCCCTCCCTCTCCTTTAGTGAGAGAAATTGCCACCAATATTGCCATATGAAGTCACTGAGTGCTGTCTTTGTTGGAAGGGTGGGTGCCTGAGAGGTAACTTTTACTGTTGGAAGGAAATAAAGGCCTTTTACAAATGGAAGGCTAACTTTGCATTTTTCTTTTACAAACTGAGCACTAATGATTTGCTTCCAGACAGTGGCAGCAGACAGGGAGGAAGTGGGGGTGACGGCAGCAAGCCCTGGGCTCTGTGCAGACCCCCAGTGGTGTGGGGCTGGGCATGACTGACCACAACAGGTTGGGAACATGGGGAGCCCAAGCAAGGAGCCCCTGGAGTGAGTTAATACTGGAGATTGGGTGATGTTTTGGAAGAACCCGCACCCAGGCAGGGATGTGTCTTCCCCATGGAGAAGGCACCNCAGGTTGGGAACATGGGGAGCCCAAGCAAGGAGCCCCTGGAGTGAGTTAATACTGGAGATTGGGTGATGTTTTGGAAGAACCTGCACCCAGGCAGGGATGTGTCTTCCCCATGGAGAAGGCACCTATCCACGAGAACGAAGAGACCATCAGGGTCAACCCTTCAGGCAACAAGAGCCAGTAACCTGGGAATTCCCTGGCGGTCCAGTGGTTAGGACTCTGCATGTGCACTGCAGAGGATACGGGTTCCCTCTCTGGCCAGGGAACAAAGATCCCACAAGATGTGCAGCTTAGCCAAAAAAAAACAAACCACAAATAAGAAAAAAAGAACCAGTAACCCAAGGGGCCCAGCCCAATCACAGCCCCCGCCACTCAGGAACCCCTCACCCCCTTCCCACTCCCCACTTCATGCTGATGACAGCAGAATATGCGTCCGCTTGGCAGAGTCAGGAGAATTCTGGATTGGGTGCAAGTGAATCACAAGCCACTTGAGGGCTGTAATTTAGACACGCTGAGGCTGCTGGGGCCCTGGAGAAAATCCAGAGTCCCAGGTTTCATCCCCAGGAAGCCTGGAGCAGGGCCTACAAGCCAGCGTTTAACACAGTCAGGCATTTCTGCTGCCACGTTTCTCTCTGTCTCTCTCTAGACAGCCAGTGTTGCTCCCCAAGACTAAAACAAACTTTCCACTAATTTCCTTCTGACCAAGGCTGAATCCAAAAACAGATGATCACGTGGGTTTGCATAAAGACTGTTGTTGTTTAGTTGCTAAGTAATGTCTGATCCTTTTGTCACCCCATGGACTATACAGCCCGCCAGGCTACTCTGTCCCTGGATTTTCCAGGCAAGAATACTGTAGTGGGTTGCCATTTCCTTCTCCAGGCGATCCTTCCCACCCAGAGATCAAACCCAGGTCTCCTGCATTGGCAGGTGGGTTCTCCACTGCTGAGCCACCACGGAAGCCAGTAGCAGCAACATTTTTTCTTTTTCTCAGTCCGCTTCCCTGCCAGCCTGAATTAGAAGCAACCTGCCATGTCCCTCTCTGCCTACAAGTGCTCACAGAGGACCACAGGGTCGCACCAACCAGTCATCTCACATCAGGCTAGTCCACACAACTCCAGTTTCTTTAAATTCGTCGAAAAAGAGGAAGTTCCCTCTGTGATTCGCTGGTGGGAGGCAGGGAGGTTATCAAGACTCCTTTGCCCTCCTCCCCGATTTCATTCAAGAGAATGTGGGGCTATTTAAACAAGCCGTTCTTTGGGGCATTTTTCTTTCTGTCACATCTGAGGCTCACTTACCATTTCGAAGCTTGAATCTCCAAACCAAAACGTCATGTGGAAAAAGACTTTTTTTCTCGTGTTCCTTTTCTCTCTTTCAGTTCAAAAGGCTGCACTGGATTGTGAAAGACTGAGAAAAACAAATGGTAAGTTTCATCTACTTCTCTGTTGTATTAAAGCCGCTTTCACCGAAACGGTGAGACAGTCAGCTTTCGTCATGTGCCGTCGTGAGCAGGTTTTTCTGTGCTTTTTGTTGAGCAGCCAAAGAGGAGAGTTTTTCCACTTTGTACTGTTTAAAATGAAGTGATTTTAGGGAGGGAGTCAGAGTATCTTTCCTGAAACTAAGAAACAAAATGTTGAGATTTTTTTTAAAAACAATGAAACGGTTCTTTCTCTGTTGTTTTTTAATTAGAAAATCAACACACAATCATTGTAAAATAATTCAGGCCACACTAAAAACATATCCTGGGAGGCAGTTTATCATCATAGAGCCAGCCTGTTGTGGTCCTAAACCTTGTTTCTACCCTTTCCCAGCTGGTAGTCTGGGCACACGATGAAAGCCACTTTAAGCTTAATTTCTATCCTCCATGAAGCGGAGGAAATAAAGCCACCTCCCTGGGAGTGCTGTTGTGAAGACAGACAAGCCCTGTCCCTCAGCACAGAGCCAAATGCATGGGGAGCCATCAGTAAATGCTAGCCCAGGTCGTCGTTGTTATACTGTAAAAGGTGAATGTTCTGCTATAAATAGATCCCCTCAGTCCCTCTCCCATCTCTGTGTCCAAGAGCAAACAGTCCTTTTCGCTCCAATAGCAAAGCAAACAAACTCTTCTGTGGCCTGTTCTTTTTAAAATTAACATGTCCCAGACATCTTTCTAAGAGGAAGTTGTAGATTTAGCTCCCTTCTTTTCAACAGTTGCATGGCATTTCACAATAGGACTTAGTCATAATTCATCAAACCATCATTCCCATATTGGTTGTTCCACTTTATTCCTTATAGAAACAATACTGCAGTAAACATCCTTTGTGGACACATGAGCGTGTGAGGGTTCACGTAGGATAAAATCCTAGAAGTGAAGTGGCTGGGTCCAAGGCCATGTCCATTTGAATTGTTACAGCTAATGCTAAGTTGCCCTCCTAACACACTGAACTGGTGCATGTTCACCAATGCTGACCACGGACGTGAGTTGAGTGTGAGTTTCTCACCCTCTCTCTGATAATGGATACAATCAATTTTTAAAATTTGTGTCAATCTGATGAGTACAAAAATAATATCTCAATGTTGTTTTAGTTTGTGGTTGCCTCATCACTCATAAAGCTGTGCTTCTTTCTCATGTTTGTTGACTATGAAAGCTCTAGCATGCCCGTATAAAGGACATTTAGGGATGGCAATCTGGCTGGAAAGAGAGGTGAGGTCTTATCTTGAATCTGAGCTTACCTAAGACTGAGAAAATATAAACTGTCCAGATCAAAGTGTAGATTGCTGGCGTTTTTGAGGGGTCTAAACCCCTCCTCCACCCAAGCCATCCCTGGAACACTATTTCTTCTTCTGGGAATTACCTATTCATATTATTTGACCATTTATTTGATTGTCTTTTCCTTATTAATTTGCTATTGGTTTATGTATATTAGGGCTTCCTTGGTAGCTCAGACAGTAAAGAATCTGCCCGCAATGCAGGAGACCTGGGTTCCATCCCTGGGTTGGGAAGATCCCCTGGATAAAGAAATGGCAACCCACTCCAGTATTCTTGCCTGGAGAATCCCATGGACAAGAGGAGCCTGAGCAGGCTACAGTCCATGGAGTCCCAAAGAGTCAGACATGGCTGAATGACTAACACGTTTATCTTACATATATTAAAAGAATCCTATCCTTATTTACATTTTAAGTACTTTCTTCTAGGCTTCCACTTGTCTTAATTTAGCCATGGAGGAGTTTAAAGTTTTAGAAGAGTTATTTCTTTCAGTCTTTTCTTTATGGTTCCTGTTCTGTGAGTCTTACTTGGAAGACCTTTTCCAACAGATGATATAAAAACGTTTCTGTGTATTTCTTTTCAGTTCAGTTCAGTTCAGTCACTCAGTCATATCCGACTCTTTGCGACCCCAAAAATCGCAGCACGCCAGACCTCCCTGTCCATCGCCAACTCCCAGAGTTCACTCAGACTCATGTCCATCGCATCAGTGATGCCATCCAGCCATCTCATCCTCTGTCATCCCCTTCTCCTCCTGCCCTCAATCCCTCCCACCATCAGACTCTTTTCCAATGAGTCAACTCTTCGCATGATGTAGCCAAAGTACTGGAGTTTCAGCTTTAGCAACATTCCTTCTAAAGAAATCCCAGGGCTGATCTCCTTCAGAATGGACTGGTTGGATCTCCTTGCAGTCCAAGAGACTCTCAAGAGTCTTCTCCAACACCACAGTTCAAAAGCATCAATTCTTCGGCGCTCAGCTTTCTTCACAGTCCAACTCTC
>SJYW01005841.1:912763-987117 GCA_006410735.1 Raphicerus campestris
CTCTCAAGAGTCTTCTCCAACACCACAGTTCAAAAGCATCAATTCTTCGGCGCTCAGCTTTCTTCACAGTCCAACTCTCACATCCATACATGACCACTGGAAAAACCATAGCCTTGACTAGACGGACCTTAGTCAGCAAAGTAATGTCTCTACTTTTGAATATACTATCTAGGTTGGTCATAACTTTTCTTCCAAGGAGCAAGCGTCTTTTAATTTCATGGCTGCAATCACTATCTGCAGTGATTTTGGAGCCCCCCAAAATAAAGTCTGACACTGTTTCCACTGTTTCCCCACCTATTTGCCATGAGGTGATGGGACCAGATGCCATGATCTTCGTTTTCTGAATGTTTATAATCTTAAATTTTAACATTAGACTTTCTGATGAGGGTTATTTCTTCCCTTGGCATTTAAAAATAATAAATACAAACACACAAGCTATCAGAGATTACTAGGATTGTGGCAAAAAGAGTCAGAAGGCCATTTAGAGGGGCTATAAGTGTAAATAGTGTAATAGGTTGAGACACATCAAATATGTTTACACCTATGAGTTCACAATGATTCTTAAACAAAAATAACGATAATAAAGGAGAAACATCTCACTGTTATAAGATACTAGGAAACCAACTCATTATTTTTTAAAATCAGTCAATAACAGAAGAGAATCTAGTATTTATCCTCCCTTTTCTAGACAAACCGAACCACAGTGTAACCAAAGAGTTGACAAGGGTATTTCTCTTCATATAATTATGGATTATAAATGAAAAAGAAGTGGTATATCCCCATTTTGCAACCTCTAATGAAATTATCAGTGTGTACATGTGTTCTCAGGCGTGTGTCTGACTCCTTGTGACCCCATGGACTCCTTGCAACCCCATGGACTGCAGCCCACCAGGCTCCTCTGTCCATGGAATTTCCCAGGCAAGAATACTGGAGTGAGTTGCCACACTCTCCTCTAGGGGCATCTTCTTCACCCAGAAATGGAATCTGCACCTCCTGCCTAAGCAGATGGATTCTTTACCTCTGTGCCTACAAAGCTCAGTGAAATAATGTTTCTGGGTAACCATCATCAAAACCTGCTAACAAACAAAAAAGAGAGATAATCAGACATTATGTGCCTCCTAATGGAAGTACATCTACCCCCTAAGTTGCATTCTTGCTAAATAAAAGCTAATCTGAATTTCATCAAGCCTCTGGACAGGAGATAGAAGAACATGATAAAGGAGCACCATGGGAATGTAATTAAAGAAATCCAGACCATGGAAAACACTTCAGAACAAACAACTTGCTATCTTCAACAGATAAAGTACAGGGGGAATAAAAGAGACAGAAAGATTTATCGATGAAAAAAGACGTAAGAAACATTTCAACTAACTACAACAGACCATCATGGGTCCTAAAAGACAAATCAGACAGTTGGGGGAATTTGAACAGTAACTAGATATCTGGTAATATTTTTAAAATATTGTTAATTTTCAGGTGGGATAATGGTATTGTTATTTTTACCAGAGTCCTTACTTTTTAGAGATAAAAACTATTCAGATGCATGTCCTCCAGCCAAAGATCACTGGAGACACATGGGTAGTTGAACAAAGTTGGGTTCTGAGGGAAAATGTGTACCATGGGAATGAGCAAGAGGGTATCCTAGAATAAGATTTGTGTTAGGTAACTTGGAGGAAGATTTGAGGCAACAGAACTTACTCTGAACTGGATTCTCTCTCTCTCCCCCTTTTTTTTTTTTAAATTTATCTAGTTTACTGACCAGGTATCAAACCCAGGCCCCCTGCATTGGGAGCATGGAGTCTCAGCCATTGGACCACCAGGGAAGTCCCTGAATTGGATTCTTTTAGGAAATGGAAACAACAATACGGCTGGGCATCTTAGTAATTCCTATCTGATGACCAGTGTGAGACTGATGCTTGAAGCAGAGCCCCCAAAGCCAGGCCCCTGGGACAACCTAGAAGGACAGGGAGGGGAAGGAGGTGGTGGTGGGGGGGCGGCAGCGTTCAGGATAGGGGGACTCATGTATAAGCTCTGGCCAATTTATGTTGATACATGGCAAAAACCATAACAATATTGTCATTATCCTCCAAGTAAAATTAATTAATTAATTTAAAATAAAATAAATAATTCTTATCTGAAAGATAAGCAGTGCAAGGCAAAAACCGTGACTGATAGAGAAGCAGCTGTCAACCGAACTAGCCAGTTTAGAGGGATATTTGGCCATTTTTGTGTTTTGGACGATGTTCACGTCCTCATCTGTGTTTAGACAGGAGTCATCTGGTCTTTTTGTCTCGATTTAATATGGTCATAGGATGGCCTTGTCTGGTACCAGTGACCAGTAATTCCAAGCCAGAACAAAAAAGCTTGGTGAGGTCACCCATCTCTCACTGGGAGAGGCCTCTGGAGGTGCTGAGACTTCCTCACACACTGTCCAGCCTGGATGCGCAGGCAAGAAATGCCCCCCACCTCTGTGAAGTTTGCCAGGAAAAGAAGGTCTCCACCACCTCGACCCACAAAATATGGCTTGACAACCATAGGGTTATTATTATTGGACGGTAAAAAAGGACTTTGTCTTGTGTTATTTTGTTTTCCAGAATTCCCTTCTCCAAGTTTGCGCTCACAAACGGAAACAGTCATGAGGGGTCAGAATGTATCTCTATCGTGTTTCCATCAGAACATATCACTAGAGATCACCTATTTTTTGTTTCGGGGTGAGAAATGCCTGCAAACCCAGGATGGGAAAGGTGAACCCATGACTTTTAACCTAATAGTCTCAGAAGCCCATGATCTAGGTCCCTACAAATGCAAAGTCCAAGTTGCTAACTGTTCAAAATACAGTCATCCATTCGAGTTCACATTTGCTGGTAAGTAAAACGCTTGTTACTCGGGGGCCCTGTGATTTGGGGGGATTATTTCCTATTCTAGGGTGGACTCTCTGTTCTGCTGGTTAACGCTCTCTCAAGATCCTAGCATATATGTCACTGAGATCTTGTTTAAGAAGCAAGATCACTTGTTTCTTAATAATTCCATTTCACTTTCTCTCCCAAAGACGTTTAGCCATTTCGGATGATAATAGGCTGGTGGTCTAAGACTAAAAGTCTTACATCAATAATTGAGAAAGTTGTTGAAATCATTTCTAGATGCTTTACTCTGGATTCTTGTCATATAGGCATACACACAAAAAGAGACTTTTTCTCTGAAGAAGTCGTAGAATCAGTGTTGGACCCTGTGGCAAGGGTCTTCAGAGCCCTAGACTTTCCCCAGCTCCTTCTGTTTATGATGGGCATTGGCCAGCACACTTCCGGCCCAGCCACCTCTTTCCCTGCCCTTCCCCTGCTTGTGGGATCTCAGTTCCCTGACCAGGGCTTGAACCTAGGCCATGGCAGTAAAAGCCCAGGATCCTAACTGTTAGGCCCCCCAGGGAACTCCCCAACCACATTTTATCACTTTTACATTTTTCTCTCCCATCTTCCCACCCCAAGCCTCTCACAGCCTAGCGTTAATGGCCTCATCCATGACAGTGACCTTGACATAGGACTGTTGGGAGAGGGAGAGAGGGTCTCCAGGTAATATGTGTACCTGGACCCCCGACTTACTGATCGAGTATTTGAGTGATTCTCTGGGTCTGTGCTCTCCAGCACAGTAGCTACTAGCCGCATGTTGTTATTTAAGTTTCAATTCAAGTCAGTTAAAATTAGGTGAAACTTTAAAAATGCAGTTCCTCCATCTTGTTAGTCACACTTCAAGTGCCCAGAAGCCATGGGTGTGGGGTGGCTGTTCTATTAGACAGCACAGACACAGAACGCATCCATCATCACAGAAAGTTCTACTGGATGCCTCCACTCTAGGGCGCTGGTTCTTGGCTTTTTAGGGTATAACCATTGTACCAATGTAATGGTAGTGACGGATACCTTCCCTGAGATGTTTTCATGAGACTACTGATGCAAACGTCTGCATGAGACGATAAGGGATGCCATGGACTCTGGATATCCAGAGAGCCATCTCAGGGACTTCCCTGGCAGTGGAGACAACAGGCCTTCAGTGCAGGGGCCACAGGTTCATTCTCTGATCAGGGAACTAAGAGCCCACAAGCTGTGTGGCACAGCCAAAANTTGGCGGGATTGTTTCCTATTCTAGGGTGGACTCTCTGTTCTGCTGGTTAACGCTCTCTCAAGATCCTAGCATATATGTCACTGAGATCTTGTTTAAGAAGCAAGATCACTTGTTTCTTAATAATTCCATTTCACTTTCTCTCCCAAAGACGTTTAGCCATTTCGGATGATAATAGGCTGGTGGTCTAAGACTAAAAGTCTTACATCAATAATTGAGAAAGTTGTTGAAATCATTTCTAGATGCTTTACTCTGGATTCTTGTCATATAGGCATACACACAAAAAGAGACTTTTTCTCTGAAGAAGTCGTAGAATCAGTGTTGGACCCTGTGGCAAGGGTCTTCAGAGCCCTAGACTTTCCCCAGCTCCTTCTGTTTATGATGGGCATTGGCCAGCACACTTCCGGCCCAGCCACCTCTTTCCCTGCCCTTCCCCTGCTTGTGGGATCTCAGTTCCCTGACCAGGGCTTGAACCTAGGCCATGGCAGTAAAAGCCCAGGATCCTAACTGTTAGGCCCCCCAGGGAACTCCCCAACCACATTGTATCACTTTTACATTTTTCTCTCCCATCTTCCCACCCCAAGCCTCTCACAGCCTAGCGTTAATGGCCTCATCCATGACAGTGACCTTGACATAGGACTGTTGGGAGAGGGAGAGAGGGTCTCCAGGTAATATGTGTACCTGGACCCCCGACTTACTGATCGAGTATTTGAGTGATTCTCTGGGTCTGTGCTCTCCAGCACAGTAGCTACTAGCCGCATGTTGTTATTTAAGTTTCAATTCAAGTCAGTTAAAATTAGGTGAAACTTTAAAAATGCAGTTCCTCCATCTTGTTAGTCACACTTCAAGTGCCCAGAAGCCATGGGTGTGGGGTGGCTGTTCTATTAGACAGCACAGACACAGAACGCATCCATCATCACAGAAAGTTCTACTGGATGCCTCCACTCTAGGGCGCTGGTTCTTGGCTTTTTAGGGTATAACCATTGTACCAATGTAATGGTAGTGACGAATACCTTCCCTGAGATGTTTTCATGAGACTACTGATGCAAACGTCTGCATGAGACGATAAGGGATGCCATGGACTCTGGATATCCAGAGAGCCATCTCAGGGACTTCCCTGGCAGTGGAGACAACAGGCCTTCAGTGCAGGGGCCACAGGTTCATTCTCTGATCAGGGAACTAAGAGCCCACAAGCTGTGTGGCACAGCCAAAATTTTATTTATTTAAATTAAAAAAAAAAAGAAAGGACCAACCATCTTAGGACAAATTTGAACACAAACTCAACTGAAGCCATAACTGTAAAAGAAACATAAAAAGACAGCCATGTAAACAAGGTCTAGGATGTGGCGCATAGTGTGAGGGCGGTGCCCTCGCTGGTAACATTCTCTGGTGGTCAGATTCCGGTTGGACTGGGCAGCCTGGATTTGCAGAAAAAGCAATGCAAGGACCATCAGGAAACCCAGGTACACCCCTAGCTTCCTGTGCAAGGCTGAAGCCTTAAATCAATGGATTAAAAAAAAAACACACAACAACCCAGTCTTCATTTCCTGAGCATCTGTCCCGCAGATAGGTGCACAGTCTTCCCACATCCTGCCTTCAAAGTAAATGCACTAGTTTCCAGCAGTGATTACACTGCCTGGTAGAATTTTTTTATAGATTATACATCTGTATCGTCTTCATTTAGGTCAGACTAGGAAAGTTATGACCAACCTAGACAGCATATTCAAAAGGAGAGATATTACTTTACCAACAAAGGTCCTTCTAGTCAAGGCTATGGTTTTTCCTGTGGTCATGTATGGATGTGAGAGTTGGACTGTGAAGAAAGCTGAGCACTGAAGAATTGATGGTTTTGAACTGTGGTGTTGGAGAAGACTCTTGCAAGTCCCTTGGACTGCAAGGAGATCCAACCAGTCCATTCTAAAGGAGACCAGTCCTGGGTGTTCACTGGAAGGACTGATGCTGAGGCTGAAACTGCAATACTTTGGCCACCTTATGTGAAGAGTTGACTCATTGGAAAAGACTCTGATGCTGGGAGGGATTGAGGGCATGAGGAGAAGGGGACGAAAGAGGATGAGATGGCTGGATGGCATCACTGACTCGATGCACATGAGTTTGGGTGAACTTCAGGAGTTGGTGATGGACAGGGAGGCCTGGCGTGCTGCGATTCATGGGGTTGCAGAGAGTTGGACACAACTGAGCGACTGAACTGAACTGAACATCTATTGAGTGCCTACCCCATGTGAATAACTGTCTTGCATGCTGCCAGAGTTTCGATGATACCTAAATCATGATCTTGTTCCCAATTCAGTAAGGGATATGAGCCATGAACACAGATTCATTCTTCTTTGATCCACTCATCGAATATTTAATGATATCCCTGATGTGCCAAGCCCTGGATATACATTAGCTCCTGCCTTGGTAGAGCTTATAGTCTAATTGAGGAGGCATGAAGCCCAAGTACCCAGTCAAATAAATTCATAATCACAAACTGTGTTGACAGTTATAAAGAAAAAGAAACTGGCACAGTGATGGAGAAAAGTTGGGGAGTGGGTGGTGAATGGGGAGTGACTTCCTTAGATAGGGTAGTTGTGTCCATGCTAAGTCCATTCAGCCATGTCCAACTCGACTATCAACTGTAGCCCTTCAGGCTCCTCTGTCCATGGGGATTCTCCAGGCAAGAATACTGGAGTGGGTTGCCATGTCCTCCTCCAGGGGCATCTTCCCAACCTAGAGATCAAACCTACATCTCAACGTCTCCTGCATTGGCAGATGGGTTCTATTTTTTGGCTGGCCAGGAGTCTTAGTTGTGGCATATGGAGATCTAGTTCCCTGAGCAGGGATTGGACCTGTAGAGTCTTAGCCGCTGGACCACTAGGTAAGTCCAGATGGGCTAAGTGCAGATGGGCTCTTTATCCCTAGTGCCACCTGGGAAGCCCAGATAAGATAGTTATGGAAGGACTTTCTAAGGGGATGGCATTTCAGGGGGTCCCTGGAAGATGAGCAATGATTTGCTACAGTGAGAGAAAGAAGGCTTTAGTCAAGGGACCATACCATGCTGGGGGCTCCACCTTGAGGAAGAACTTGGCTGTTGGGTAGGGTGTAATATGCCACTGGTATGGCTAGAGGTCAGATGAAGGGACGGTGAGCTCAGGTGAGACTGGAAAGGGGAGGGGAGAGCCAAGTCAGGCCTATGTCCCCATTTATCATCTTTGAAGTTAATTCTTCCTGGGTGGGGCAGGGCAAGGGTAGTGGTTGGGGATTGGCTGGGAGGCTTTTGCAGTCATCCAGGAGGAGATAAACAGTGGGGAGATGGAGAGAAGTGGATGGGGTCAGAACAGACTTTGGAGGGAGAAACAGGACTTGCTGAGTGATTAGGTTTGGAATCATAGGTAGTAAAGGTGAGGAAGCAGACAAGAATGACTCAGGTGTCTACTGTGATCAGCTGATGGACAAGGAGTGGTGTCATTTACTGAAAGGGGCAAAAATAGAAGTTTTTCAATGGGTATAACATTTTGGTTATAGTTAACAATGCTGTACTATGCACTTAAAAATTTGTTAAGAAGGTAGATCTCTACAACTGAGCCAGTTTCATTCATTTTTATGACTGAGCAATATCCCATTGTATATATGTGCCACATCTTCTTTATCCATTCATCTGTCATTAGACCTATCAGTTGCTTCCATGTCCTGGCTATTGTAAACAGTGCTACAGTAAACACTGGGGTACATGTGTCTTTTTGAATTATGGTTTTCTCCAGACATGTCCAATAGTGGGATTGCTGGGTCATATGTTAATTCTATTCCTAGTTTTTTGAGCACACTCCATACTGTTTTCCATAGTGGCTGTATTAATTTACATTCCCACCAACAGTGCAAGAGGTTTCCCTTTTCTCCACACCCTCTCCAACATTTATCATTCGTAGACTTTTTAAAAAAATACTTATTTATTTATTTGGCTTCATTGGGCCTTAGTTGCAGCATATGGGATCCTAGTTGTATCGTGCAGGATCCTTCATTGTGGCGCACAGATTCCAGAGCCCTGGGGTTCAGTAGTTGGGCTCCTGGGCTTAGTGGCCGGGTAGCACATGGAATCTTGGGAGAAGGCGATGGCAGCCCACTCCAGTACTCTTGCCTGGGAAAATCCCATGGATGGAGGAGCCTGGTAGGCTGCAGTCCATGGGGTCTCGAAGAGTCAGACACGACTGAGCGACTTCACTTTGACTTTTCACTTTCATGCATTGGAGAAGGAAATGGCAACCCACTCCAGTGTTCTTGCCTGGAGAATCCCAGGGACGGGGGAGCCTGGTGAGCTGCAATCTACGGGGCCACACAGAGTCGGACACGACTGAAGTGACTTAGCAGCAGCACACGCAATCTTAGTTCTTCAACCAGGGATTGAATCCAGTCCCCTGCATTGCAAGGTGGATTCTTAACCACTGGAGTCCCTATAGTTTGTAGAGTTTTTGATGATGGCCATTCTGACCAGTGTGAGACATGGATGGACCTAGAGTCTGTCATATAAAATAAAGTCAGAAAGAGGGGGAAAAATCATATATTACTGCATATATGTGGAATCTAGAAAAATGGTACAAAGGAACCTATTTGCAGAGCAGGAATAGAGACAGACACAGGGAACAGATGTGTGAATATGGCAGGGGTGGGGTGAACTGGGATATTGGGATTGATGGTATGTACACTGCTACGTGTGAAACAGATAGCTAGTTGGAACCTGCTTTATAGCGCAGGGAGCTCACCCTAGAGGGGTGGGATGGGGGTGTGCTAGAAGGGTGGTCCAAGAGGGAGGGGCTGTATGTGCACATATAGCTGAGTCACTTCATTGTATAGCAGAAAATAACACATTGTAAAGTGACTATGCTCCAATTTAAAAAAAGAATCTACTGTAGAGCACAGGGAATCCTACTCAATACTCTGTAATGACCTATATGGCAACTGAGAGGGTGGATATATGTATATGTATAACTGATTCAGTTTGCTGTACAGCAGAAACTAATGCAACGGTGTAAATCAACTGTAATCCAATAAAAAATAGTTAAGAAAAAAAAAAGAAAGTAGATCTCATGTTAACTGTTCTTAGCACAAAAGAACTGAATGCATGACTGAATGCATAAAACATTTTTAAAAAGAATATAATCTTAATAATGTTTATCTACCCTCCGATTGATGCATTAACTAGCAGATTAACTAGAGTTCAGTTTCAAAAGGTTATGTTCGAGGTGGTCAGGAGACATTCAAGTGGATCCTAAAATAAGAGTCATAAAAAGTAGTGTGAGGACGGGATCAAGTGCTGGAGGAGACGGAAGAGGGAGAACTGTCGCCTGGAGGATTTAGGAAAAGTTTTATGGGGAAGGTGGCATCTGAATGAGCCTTAAAGGGACTCCTTTAATTTAAAAAATAACTGATTTATGGAAGAGTTACAACTCCCTTCCCTTGATCACAGTGATGCTGTGATGCCCTTTACCAGTCCTTTTACAAACTCTGAGGGACATTTACTGCTAAGTTGCTTCAGTCGTGTCTGACTCTGTGTGGCCCCATAGACGGCAACCCACCAAGCTCCGCCGTCCCTGGGATTCTCAAGGCAAGAACACTGGAATGGTTGCCATTTCCTTCTCCAATGCATGAAAGTGAAAAGTGAAAGTGAAGTCGTTCAGTCATGTCCAACTCTTAGCGACCCCATGGACTGCAGCCTACCAGGCTCCTCCGCCCATGGGATTTTCCAGGCAAGGGTACTGGAGTGGGGTGCCATTGCCTTCTCCGGAGGGAAGTTTACATCTTTCCACTAAATTTAGATATCAACCCTTATTCTAGTTTGAATCAACTTATCTCAGAGAAAAGTCCATGCTCTCTGCTTCATCGTGAATACATCAATTCCTGAAAATTCCAGGAAGTAGATTTCAGTTTTTCATAGGAAGAACAGTCTATTGATGCTATTCCCAAACAAAGTTGCTCTTTGAGGCTCCCATCCCTGGGTACCACTTCGTCAAGGATGCTGCCACCAGGACTCCTGCTCAGGGGAGGGAGGGATGGAGCAAGAAGACTAATTTGTTAGTTTCTTTCCTTTGACTTAAACAATGAAACGTCCGCACCCAGTTGTTAAACTGGCACACTACTGTTAAAAGTATCTGCTTGGGAGCTGGCCCTGGCTCTGCCATTTATCAAGTATGTGGTGTCTGAATTTCAATGGACTCTTCTGTGGAATGGGCATACTGCTGTTCACCTTGTGTGCTGTTGTGAAGTGAACCAAGATAATGTGGGTAATGACCCCAACACATGAAAGATACTCAACGATTATCTTTCTTTCCCTATATCCCTGTTTCACTAAAGAACTATATAACAAATTACAGAGCTGGATTCTCCCATGAAGTATGGTACGATCTGACAGAGCCTACCAGACTCACTCATTTCTGGTCAAGAATTTCCCATAACTCTATCAGGGTTACTTCCTGTTTCAGGTAGGAACTGGAAGATAATTGTACAGCTGAATTCTATAAATGACAGTACTGTGAGAAAAGATGATATTTTTAGACTTTCTTGATTAAAAAAAAAAACCACTGTTATCTTACAAGGATTGGGACTAAAAGCACCTCTCAACTACATACGTGGAGCTGGATCTTTGACGAAATAATACCATCAACCACAAACAAATGGTGAATTCTGATAAAAGGCAAGTTTGCACTCCAGCTCCTCAAAGCAGAGAGACACTACACTCTCTGGCTTTCTCAGAGCCTGGTTCATGCCAGGATACATGGGGTTAACCACATAGCTATTAATCTTTCCCCATGGAGCTTCTTGTGAGCAGCTTGACAAGAGGGGTGTCGTTCATCTTTGGGTGAACAGACAGGACTAGAGTAGGGCTTCCATCCACGTTTGTGGACTGAGTGAGGGAACCCATTCTGCTTAGCCATTTAACATGCACTTTCATTTTTCTAGACCCAGTGACTGCACCAGTGCTGAACATTAGCATCATTCAAACAAAAACAGACCGTTATATAACACTACGCTGCATCTCATTCAACGGCTCTCTGCCCATCAATTATATTTTTTTTGAAAAAAACATCGCCATATCACCAGTTATTTCCAAGGATGTAAGAAAGCCTGCTGAATTTAACATAACGGAGAGTAACACTGCAGAAGTGAAAGAGTACAGGTGTAAAGCTAAAAACGGATTGCCTGACCATGCAAAATACAGTCAACCTGTCACCATACCCTCAACAGGTAAGGGCTACCTGAACTCGTTCAGCGGGGTCTAGATTTACTTCCAGAAACTGCAGCCTCTCCTCTGCCCACCATTTCCCACTTTGCCCACCTGCTTCTAAGTGCTTTTCCTTCTGTAGGGTCCATATGCTCTGACGGGGCTGCTTTCTGCATAAAGGAAACATAGAAAAGCCTAGAGAGTGGGGCAGGAAGGGGACCTTGTAGTAAGACTTCCTGAACTGACTCTGTTTCCTGCTCAGGTTCTAAGCAATCACATTAGAATTTGTAACTCTCTCTGTTTTCACTTCCTTTTTTAAGCACTGTTTTTATATATTTATTTATTTTGACCGTGCTGGGTCTTCACTGCTGCACATGGGCTTTTTCTAGGTGCAGCAAGTGGGGGCTACACTTCGTTGCAATGCTCGAGCTTCTCATTGCAGTGACTTCTCTTGTTTGTGGAGTACAGGCTCTGTGCATGTGGGCTTGGGTGGCTGCAGCACAAAGGCTCTGTAGATGTGGTACACTGGGCTTAGTTGCCCCACGGCATGTGGAATCTTCCCGGACCAGGGATCGAACATGTGTTCCGTGCGTCAGCAGGCAGATTCTTACCCACTGCACCACCAGGGAAGTCCTGCATCTCTTGAAGCTGCTGGGGTCTCTTGATTTTCTTGTGCTTTTTAAAATCATTTAAATAAAAACTCACTTCTAACACCGGTACCTTCCTGCTTGGCTGTTGAATGCCCTACTGCTAATGCTTGGTGAATCTAGATTTCTCTGCTGGGGGCAACAGCGGCTCCTGTCCCAGTCTTGTGTTTTGGAAGGCGCTACCTGGATTCTTCTCAGCCACACACTTTCCAATAAGCTTCCCATAAACCATAGGGATGCCTGCCTGGACCTTGTATCTCTACTTTTCTGTACTTCACTCTAGAGTCCTAGACCTGAATTCCCTACCCCATCAGATCAGAACCCACCTCCCAGGGCCTGTGCAAGTCTCTTTCTCAGCTCATCCTCCAAGGGTAGACCACTGTGAGGATGTGAGCACTCCTGGACTCAAGCCAAGGGAGCTGTTTGTGGGGGCTGAGGGACGACATTTGGCCATGCAGGCAGGGGCTGTCTATGTGTCTGTCAGGTTCCTTAGGGCACAGATCAGAGCCTGCGTGGGAAGGACCAGGCTGGAGCTAGAGACGGCTCTCTTTACACTGTCATGTTCCAGCGCAGAACTCCGAGTCTGAGTATTCCGGATTTAAACCTGCCCTTAGGGACTTTCCTGGCCATCTAGTGGTTAAGACCACATTTCCTCCAATGCAGGCAGCGTGGGTTTGATCCATGGTGCACAGCCACAAAATTTAAAAACAAAAACCTGGCCTGATGAAGGGACGCTGGTTAAGGCAGGAGGAGAAAAAAAATTAGGTTAGCAAAGGTAATAGGCATGCAAGGGTATTAAACACCTCATCCTCAGATCAGAGCCCACATCTGGGTGTTCAGTAAGTTCTTACAAGTCAGGCAGCCTGTTGGAGTCAGGCCCCAGAGTCAGCCTTTTGCCTACAAATCACCACCTTCCATTCACTAGCTGTGTGATCTTAGAAAAGTCACATACTCTTATTTAATTGTAAAATGGGAACTTTACTTAATTGAGTCTTATCCTACTTAATTGTAGAATGGGAATAATACCAATGAGATACCTAAGGCAATGCACGTAAAGTGCTTAACACAATGTCTGCGTATAGTCAATAATAAGCGACAGCTGTTGGCTAACACAGATCGTGCCAACATGACTAAAGACTTTGCCTGGCAAATGGCCAGGCTTAGTCTCAGATTTATGACCCTAATGATGTAGACAACAATCTGTTTGTTAAATGCTGTGNACATGTGTTCCGTGCGTCAGCAGGCAGATTCTTACCCACTGCACCACCAGGGAAGTCCTGCATCTCTTGAAGCTGCTGGGGTCTCTTGATTTTCTTGTGCTTTTTAAAATCATTTAAATAAAAACTCACTTCTAACACCGGTACCTTCCTGCTTGGCTGTTGAATGCCCTACTGCTAATGCTTGGTGAATCTAGATTTCTCTGCTGGGGGCAACAGCGGCTCCTGTCCCAGTCTTGTGTTTTGGAAGGCGCTACCTGGATTCTTCTCAGCCACACACTTTCCAATAAGCTTCCCATAAACCATAGGGATGCCTGCCTGGACCTTGTATCTCTACTTTTCTGTACTTCACTCTAGAGTCCTAGACCTGAATTCCCTACCCCATCAGATCAGAACCCACCTCCCAGGGCCTGTGCAAGTCTCTTTCTCAGCTCATCCTCCAAGGGTAGACCACTGTGAGGATGTGAGCACTCCTGGACTCAAGCCAAGGGAGCTGTTTGTGGGGGCTGAGGGACGACATTTGGCCATGCAGGCAGGGGCTGTCTATGTGTCTGTCAGGTTCCTTAGGGCACAGATCAGAGCCTGCGTGGGAAGGACCAGGCTGGAGCTAGAGACGGCTCTCTTTACACTGTCATGTTCCAGCGCAGAACTCCGAGTCTGAGAATTCCGGATTTAAACCTGCCCTTAGGGACTTTCCTGGCCATCTAGTGGTTAAGACCACATTTCCTCCAATGCAGGCAGCGTGGGTTTGATCCATGGTGCACAGCCACAAAATTTAAAAACAAAAACCTGGCCTGATGAAGGGACGCTGGTTAAGGCAGGAGGAGAAAAAAAATTAGGTTAGCAAAGGTAATAGGCATGCAAGGGTATTAAACACCTCATCCTCAGATCAGAGCCCACATCTGGGTGTTCAGTAAGTTCTTACAAGTCAGGCAGCCTGTTAGAGTCAGGCCCCAGAGTCAGCCTTTTGCCTACAAATCACCACCTTCCATTCACTAGCTGTGTGATCTTAAAAAAGTCACATACTGTTATTTAATTGTAAAATGGGAACTTTACTTAATTGAGTCTTATCCTACTTAATTGTAGAATGGGAATAATACCAATGAGATACCTAAGGCAATGCACGTACAGTGCTTAACACAATGTCTGCGTATAGTCAATAATAAGTGACAGCTGTTGGCTAACACAGATCATGCCAACATGACTAAAGACTTTGCCTGGCAAATGGCCAGGCTTAGTCTCAGATTTATGACCCTAATGATGTAGACAACAATCTGTTTGTTAAAGGCTGTGCAGCTTTTTTCTTTGTAAATAACCCTTGGTGGAAGATGGACTTGGTATGACTGTTAGAACTTCATTAACAACTTAATTCTCAGGTGCTGCAGGTGTCCACATAGGGCAGGGGCCCAGGTTTCATGGTATCTTGGCTAACTTGGGAGATAGTCATGATCAACCTTTCCAGAACATTCCACAATTCAGTATCATTGGAAAAGCAGGTTTTGCAATGACCAGTGAATGCTGTCTTCTTCTTCTTCCAGGAGGAGACTGCGGTCCATTCTGCCTGCAGCTCCTGCTTCTGGGGTTATTACTAGTGCTAATAATAATCATCGTAATTCTGGCATTTTGGATGCTACAAAAGTACAAAGCAAGTAAGTTCCTTAGGAGATTTGCCATTGNATCTGTTTGTTAAATGCTGTGCAGCTTTTTTCTTTGTAAATAACCCTTGGTGGAAGATGGACTTGGTATGACTGTTAGAACTTCATTAACAACTTAATTCTCAGGTGCTGCAGGTGTCCACATAGGGCAGGGGCCCAGGTTTCATGGTATCTTGGCTAACTTGGGAGATAGTCATGATCAACCTTTCCAGAACATTCCACAATTCAGTATCATTGGAAAAGCAGGTTTTGCAATGACCAGTGAATGCTGTCTTCTTCTTCTTCCAGGAGGAGACTGCGGTCCATTCTGCCTGCAGCTCCTGCTTCTGGGGTTATTACTAGTGCTAATAATAATCATCGTAATTCTGGCATTTTGGATGCTACAAAAGTACAAAGCAAGTAAGTTCCTTAGGAGATTTGCCATTGTTTTCCCTGGTGGCTCAGACAGTTAAGAATCTGCCTGTAATGCAGGAGACCCGAGTTCAGTCCCTGGGTGGGGAAGATCCCCTGAAGAGGGGAATGGCTACTCACTCCAGTATGCTAGCCTGGAGAATCCATGGACAGAGGAGCCTGGCAGGCTATAGTCCTTGGGATTGCAAAGAGTCGGACACGACTAAGCGACTAACACTTTCACTTTCCCTGGATTTTGGAGACAGACAGCAGGGGAGAGGGTAAGGAGGAAGGGAAAGGAGAATCAGAAATGGGATGTGAAGAAAATGAAAAGAGAAGGAAAAGATACAAAACGAGAAGATAATGAAGGACTTGCTGAACTGGTCACATTTAGCACAGATCTCTTTTCTCTGGTGAAGCCTTCCCTATTTAGATTGCTTGTGGGCGTTTAACCTGTGCAGTCACATGGGGCCCCGTGCTAAGAAGACATTTTAATGCTCTGCTGTTATTTTATCTTAAAATTTGTAATACCTTTTTACCATTTTTATAATTTTTTAAAAATTCTTTTTCAAAATTGTGGGACAATATGCATAACAATAGAATTTACCATTTTAGCCATTGTTAAGTATACACTGTGGTGGCATTAAGTACATTCACATTCCTGGGCTACCATCACCAGCCATCCACTTTTTCATTTTGCACATATGACACTCTGTACCTGTCAGTGAAGTCCCTATTAACTTCTCTCTCCTCCCAGCCCCTGGCAAACACCATTCTGATTCCTGTCTATTCTGACTAATAGTCTAATCTGACTTCTTTAGAAATCTCATGTAAATGGAATCACACCGTATTTGTCCTTTTGTAAGTGGCTTCTTTCATTTAGCACACTGTCCTCAAGGTTCACCCATGTCGTATACATGTCAGAATTTCCTTCATTTTGGGGGGACTTCCCTAGTGGTCCAATGGTTAGGACTCTGCATGTCCATCCACCGCAGCGGACACGGCTTCAATCTGCAGTTGGGGAACTAAGATCCCACAAACCTTGTGGTGCAAAAGACTTTTTTTTCCCTTCATTTCAAAAGCTGAATAATCAGTTATATATATGTGTGTATACATTATACACACGCATGTATACATACATAACACGTACTTTGTTTATCCATTATTCATCCATTAATGAACTCTTTCTTCAGAAAAAATTCCCAGAAGTGGAATTGCTGGATCAGTTTTTGGTTTTTTTTGAGACTCCTCCATACAGTTTTCCATAGTGGCTGCATCAATTTACATTCCCCCAACAGTGCATGACGGTGTCTTTTAAGCTGCATCCTTGTCAACACTTGTTACTTGTTACCTTTTTGATGGCAGATATTCTGAGATATGTGAGTTGGTATCTCTTAGTGGTTTCAATTTGCATTTCCCTGATGATGAGTGATTTTGAGCATCTTTCCATGTGCCTGCTGGCGATCTGTATGTCCTCTTTAGAAAATGTCTATACCATTCCTCTGCCTGTGTTTAAATTGGGTTGTTTGGCTTTTTGAGTTGAGCTGTATGAGTTCTTTATACATTTTGAATATTAACTCCTTATCAGACATGTCATTTGCAATTTCTTCTTTCATTCAGTAGGGCTGCCTTTTTGCTTTGTTGATAATTTCCTTCACTGTGCAAGCTTAATGTAGTCCCATTTGTTTATTTTTGCTTTTACTTCTCTTGCCTGAGGCGACAGAGCCAAAAAACATATTGCTAAGACCAGTGTCAGAGAGCATACTACCTGTGTTTCCTTTTATGTGCTTTAAGGTTTCTGATCTCACATTTAGGTTCTTAATCCACTTTATTTTTGTAGATGGTGTGAGAAAGTAGTCCACTTTGATTCTTTCACATAGAGCTGTCCAGTTTTCCCAATACCATTTATTGAAAAGACTATCTTTTCTTGACTGTATATTCTTACCTCCCTTGTAAATTAATTGACCATTTAAGTAGGGGTTCATTTCTGGGCTCTCTAGTCTGTTTCACTGATCTTTGTGTCTGTTTCTGAGCCAGTCCCATACTGTTTTGATTACTGTACCTTCATAGTACAGTTTGAAATGAGAGAATATGATACCTCCAGCTTTGTTTTTTCTCAGGATAGGTTGTTCCATGTTTCCAAACAAATTTTAGAATTATTTGCCTAAGTCTGTGAAAAACCCCATTTTTATTTGACAGGGATTTCATTAAACCTGTCGATTGCCTTGGGGAGTTCAGCCGTGTGCAATATTAATTCTCCCAATCCGTAAGAATGGCATATCTTCCCATTTGTTTGTGCTGACTTCAGTTCCCTTCATCAGTGTCTATGGTTTCCCAAGCACAGGTCTTTTACCTTCTTGGTTATATTATTACTAGGTATTTTATTCTCTTTGGTACAGATAGGATTGTTTTCTTAATTTCTCTTTCAGAGAAATTGTTGGTNTCATCAGTGTCTATGGTTTCCCAAGCACAGGTCTTTTACCTTCTTGGTTATATTATTACTAGGTATTTTATTCTCTTTGGTACAGATAGGATTGTTTTCTTAATTTCTCTTTCAGAGAAATTGTTGGTGTATAGAAATGCAACTGATCTCTGTATATTATTAATAATCCCATAAACTGTGACTTTCAGTTCAGTTCAGTCGCTCAGTCCAGCTCTTTGTGACCCCATGAATCACAGCATGCCAGGCCTCCCTGTCCATCACCAACTTCCGGAGTTCACTCAGACTCATGTCAATCGAGTCGGTGATGCCATCCAGCCATTTCATCCTCTGTCATCCCCNGGTCATACCTGAATGGTCTAGCGGTTTTCCCTACTTTCTTCAATTTCAGTCTGAATTTGGTAATAAGGAATTCATGATCCAAGCCACAGTCAGCTCCCGATCTTGTTTTTGCTGACTGTATAGAGCTTCTCCATCTGTGACTTTAGCTGAATTCATTTATTTGTTTCAATAGTTCTAGTTCTTTGGTGGTGTCTTTAGGATTTTCTCTCTATAGTATCATGTCGTCTGCAGGGACAGTTTTACTTTCTTCTTTCCAATTTTGATTCCTTTTTTTATTCTTGTCTGATTGCTGTGTCTCAGACTCCCAATACTACTGTGAATAAAAGTGGCAAGAATGAGCATTCTTATCTTCTTCCTTATCTTAGAGGAAATGCTTTTGGCTTTTCATCACTGAGTATAATATTAGCCATGGGCTTGTTATATATGGTCTTTATTATGTTGAGGTATGTTCCCTCTGTACTCACTTTGTATAGTTTTCATCATAAATCGATATTGAATTTTGTCAAAAGCTTTTTCTGCATCTATTTAAATAATCATATGGCTTTTATTCAATTTGTTAATGTTGTGTATCACACTGATTGATTTGTGGATACTGAAATGTCCTTGTATCTCTGGGATAAATCTCAATTGATCATGGGGTATAATTCTTTCAATGTATTATTGAATTTGGTTTGCTACTATGTTGTTGAGGATTTTTGCATCTACATTCATCAGTGATATTGGCCTGTATTTTTCTTTTTTTTCTGGTGTCTTTGTCTGTCTTTTGTTGTTTGGGTTTTTGTTGCTGTTGTTCATTTTGGCTGCACTAGGTCTTAGGTGTGACACTTTGGATTTTTTTTTTTTTTTTTTTTTTAGATCATGTGGAATCTTAGTTGCACCACGAAGGATCTAGTTCCCTTACTAAGGATTAAACCCAGACCCCCTGCATTATGAACTCAGAGTCTTAGCCACTGGGCCACCAGAGAAGACCCTGTCTTCGTCTGGCTGTGATAGCAGGGTGATACTGGCCTTGTAGAATGAGTTTGGAAGGGTTCCTTCTTCTTCAGTGTTTTATAGAGTTCACCTGTGAAGCCATCTGGTCCAGGATTTCTGTTTGTTGGGAGTCTTTTGATAATTGCTTCCATTTCATTCATATTGAATGGTAATTGGTCTGTTCATATTTTCTATTTCTTTCTGATTTAGTCTGAGAAGGCTGTATATTTTAGGAATTTATCCACTTATTCTAGGTTGTCTGTTTTATTGGTGTACAATTGTTTATCTTAATCTCTTATGACTTTTTGTATTTCTATGGTTATCAGCTGTAACTTCTTTCATTTTTTTTTTAATTTCTTGGACAATATAATATGGAATTCACTTCCATGGAGAATTCTCAGTGAAGTCCTATCAAAGCATTCTTTTAACTGAAGGATGATTGCTTTACAGTGTTGTGTTGGTTACTGCCACACAACAAGGCAAATCAGTCATAACTATATGTACATCCCTCCTCCTGGAGCCACTGGCCCATCGTCCACGTCTTTCATTTTTTATTTTATTTATTTGAGCCCTCTTTTTTCTTGATGAGTCTAGCTTAAAGGTTTATCAGTTTTGTTTGGCTTTTCATAGAACCAGCTCTTCATCAATCTTCTCTACTGTTTTCCTGTAGTTGTTATTTCACTTATTCCTGCTCTCATCTTTATTATGTCCTTCCTTCTAACTTTTCTTCTTTCCTTTGGGTGTAAAGTTGGGTTGTTTATGATTTTTTTGTTTCCTGAGATAGACTTGTATTGCAATAAACTTCCCTCTTAAAGCTGCTTTTGCTCAGTCCCTTAGATTTTGGATGGCTGTGCTTCCATTTTCATTCATCTTTGGGCACTTTTTTAAATTTCCTCTTTAACTTCTTCACTGACTCATTGTTTGTTTAGTAGTATATTGTTTATCCTCCATGTGTTTGTGGGTGTTGTGTTTTTTTTTTTTTTGGTAGTTTTTTTTCTTGTAGTTGATTTCTAGTCTCACCCTCTTAAATTTATTGCATCTCATGCATTTTTAAAACTAGTCTCTTCCTACAAAAATCCGAGGATCTTACAGAAGTGGAATTAATATTCTTGAGTACTCACCAGGGCTAAATGGAACTCAGTTGGGTAATTTAGTATCTCTTGCAGATATTAAGAAGCTTTTTACAGGCTGTTCTTTTCAGTGAAGGAAAGAAAAGATATCTCTGGCCATCTCAAGCACAATCTGATAGGCAAAGGGTGTTATTTGCAGAACTGAGAAAATAAATCAGAAGGCCTCCTGGCTTGAAGCGGCAGATGCTATGGTCTCCTAGCTGAGCCCATGATTTCCCTTTAATAGGCAACACTTTAGGCCATCCGAGAAGGTCATTCTTCCAGAACTTTGGGGAATTCTGCTCCGTGGAGGAGCAGGAAAAGAAAAATGTGGCTGAATTGGTTTATTTTAATGATTTTGCACCAACTTACATAGGAAAAGCTACAAAAGATAGTGCACCCAGAGTCTATGGAAACACACCCATGGAAGCTGGAATATATGAAAATGTCTGTGAAAATCAAGCAGGTAAGAGAATTTTGTTTGAGATTTTGGTTGGTTTGGGGTTTTTATCTTTTACATTGTTTTAAGGTCATACAGACACATGGGTAAAATACTGAAGAAATTGAGTATAGCGTCTCCCTCTGGCTGCAACACTCAATCCCACTTTCCACTTTAAAATCCTTCCACAGATATTTTATGTGTGTTTTAGCATCTAAATAAATGGTAGCGATGGTAGCATGTCATAGATATGCCATTCTACACCTGAGTTTTTCAGTTAACAACATATCTTGGAGATTTTTAATATCACTTCAGAATGATCCACTTTTATGATCACCTCTTAAAGCTGGTATCATTTACTGCTTTATGGTAAACAGACCCAGCACCTTGGCCAACACTGAGAACAACCCCAGCCAATGTTGATGCTGACCGAGGGCCAGCCATGTTCCAGGCACAGTGCTAAGCGACTTATCTGCTCTGTCTGGTGCAAACACCACTAACTCCCAATTTATATCATCCTCGTTTTCCAGGCTTAGAACCAAAGCAATGTGTTTCCAGTGCCCAAGATGGTAAGTGCTCTGTGCAAAGTCCAGAAGCGATATGCCATTGCAAGGGTAGCCACTGCCCTCAGGAGATCAGAGATTTGGACCATAGACCCAGTAACTCCGTTTCTTGTCTTTTACCCAGGGGCTGAATACTCCCAGGAGATACATTATGCTGCCCTCAAGTTCCAGCAGGTGGCACCAAGAGATCAGGGTGAGCCACAGTTTAGGCTAGGAGACACTGTTGAAATGGGTCAGTGGTTTCTGTGAGGCCGTCACTGGCTTTAGGAACCCAAGGACAGGATGAACAGGGGCAACATGCACACCCCAGGAAACCAACACCCTAGCAACCAGCACCACAGCAACTAATAGATTTCATCAGGACGCGGGTGGACGGGGAGGAGGAAAGGATGTGGTAAGGAGTGTATCACATTAAAAAATCCAGAGAGAACAAAGCAAGTGCCCTTCTAAAATGCTTTCAAGAACCAATCACATAACGTATTCCAGGAAAAAAAGACAGTTCATACTTGCTTTTATCAGGCCCCCCAGCTACCAAAATAGAATTTTAAAAGAGCTTCTATATATATACATCCAAGATTGAAGGCAAAAGGAGAAGAGGGCGGCAGGGGATGAGATGGTTAGATAGCATCACCGACTCAGGGGACACAGCTTGAGGAAATGAGGAAACTCTGGGAGATGGTGAAGGACATGGAAGCCTGGCATGCTGCAGTCCACTGGGTCACAAAGAATCAGACATGACTTAGCAACTGAACAACAACAATACCCTAAGTTTACCGAATTATTTTCTCTTCTGTATTACAGAAAACAGTAATAATTCTAAAGGTGGCTATGTCTATTCTGAACTCATCTTCTGAGATTTAAAGATGTAGGCTACATCTCAGGGTAAGATGCTTTTTATAAAGCTGATTTCCATAAAGAAAAAGCAAACTTGATTGATACTTTAAAAGGTTTCACCTGGTTACCCAAAGTGACTCGCTATTTTTCATGCTTAAACACTATTCCTTTGGCTTTTTCAGGTACATACAATCCTGTCATCAGACAAGAGTTTTGTTAGGTGGGATCCTAACGACAGTTTTTACATGCTTTTGTCATTTTTTGGCAGGGGCCATTTCCCCCATTTCCACACCATTTAATAAAGAATAATTTTTTGACCACTGTGTTCTTCATAAGTGCATCCTGGAAGCTTACGACAATCATCTCCCTGTCCCCATGCCCACGGAAGTTTCAGAAGCAAACACACAAACCAAAGACCATGGCTGAATTCCAAAACAAAACCTGGTGACCTTGAAAAGGTGTCTGAAGTAAACAGCACCTGCAGTCACCTCTGGAGAAAGGCAAGATCACTCAATGAGTACACACATTAATTAATCACTGCCACTAACATTTGCTCTTAGCTTCTCAAAGGCTGCAAATTCATTTCTATTGATTTCCATGGCCTTTCTCAGGCCTCAAGATTTAGCTCATGTCAGAAGCATGCCTTTATGCGCTGCATTCCCGATCAGCTCTCCATCAAGAGGACAGCCTAGAGTTGAGTTGGGGGAGAAGAGAGAAATGGACTGGTTTCCCAGGGTTGCTGTAACAGATTACTACAAACTGCTGACTTAAAACAACAGACATGCATTTTCTCATTGGGCTTCCCTGATAGCTCAGCTGGTAAAGAATCCACCTGCAATGCAGGAGACCCAGTTTGATTCCTGGATCAGGAAGATCCACTGGAGAAGGGATAGGCTACCCACCCCAGTATTGGTGGGAGTGACTTAGCACACACACACAGTAGATTCAGGAACTACCCAGATGATCCAAGTTGATCTTATCTTGAGATTCTTAACTTATTAATTATACCTGCAGAGACTCTTTTCTCAAGTAAGGTGATATTCACAGGTTCCAAGCATTAGGACTTATGGAGGAGCCACCATTCAGNACCCAGATGATCCAAGTTGATCTTATCTTGAGATTCTTAACTTATTAATTATACCTGCAGAGACTCTTTTCTCAAGTAAGGTGATATTCACAGGTTCCAAGCATTAGGACTTATGGAGGAGCCACCATTCAGTCCACCTGAGGGGCAAAAATATTTCTGGTTTGAATCTCTCATCCCAGGAGTTATAAGTCCAATAAAGCTAAGAGGCATTAGTGGGGTTCTGGACACAAAATAACTTGGCCAAAATTGCTCCACTCTGTTCTTCTTCTGGCGGGGGGGGGGGGGTGCCTGAATCTCAGTCTTAACTATTCTCAACAATGGACCTCTGACTAGAAAAATCATAGTTATCAGCTAATTAGACACTAATCTGTAACACCCTTGGGGCCAGTATTATTAATTTGATTTTACAGGTAAGGAAACTGAGGCTTAGATGGGGTAAGTAATTTCACAGGGTCATCCCCAGCTTGGTAAGTGGTTGAACTAGGACTTAAATCCCAGCAAAGAACAACAGCAGCACTGGCTGTGGGATGCATATTCAGGGTGGGAAGGGCTATGCTGTACACACAGGTCCAGGCGAATCTGAGGATTTTGTTGCCATAAAGCAGCATTCATGAGCTTAATTTCCCCTTCTTTCTGTGGATATTTTTATTGGCTTGGCCAGTAAGTCCGTCTGGGTTCTCTCCATAAGATGTTACCCCAAATGAACTTTTGACCAACCCTAAAGAAGGCTGAGTACCAAAGAATCAATGCTTTCAAATTGTGGTGCTGGAGAAGACTCTTGAGAGTCCTTTGGACAGCAAGGAGATCAAAACAGTCAATCTTAAAGGAAATCAGCTCAATATTCATTGGAAGGACTGATGCTGAAACTGAAGCTCTAATCCTTTGGCCACTTGATGCAAAGAACTGACTCACTGGGAAAGCGCCTACTGCTGGAAAGATGAAGGCAGGAGAAGGGGGAGACAGAGGATAAGATGCTTGGATGGATCACTGACTCAATGGACATGAGTTTGAGCAAGCTCCAGGAGATACTGAAGGACAGGGAAGCCTGGCGTGCTGCAGTCCATGGAGTCGCAAAGAGGAAGACACAGCTTCTTGACTGAACAACAACAATATCTGGAGGAGCTCAGTATACCACAGAGGCTGAGGGTGAGGATATGCAGGCTCAGTGCTGACTGTGTGACTCTGGGTAAGTTACATAAAATCCTGGGGTTCAGTTTCCTCACTTCAGGGGGTGGGGAAAGAGGAGAGGGACAGGGAGACATGTTACCTGCATCATGGAGCTGGTGTGAGAATTAACTCAGCAGCTGCAAGAACCGGCTGGCACACTAAGTGTGGCCGAGAGGAGCTAAAGCTACCCCACGACCGAGGTCAGGGGCAGCGGCCTAGAGTGCCAGGCTGCGATGGCGCAGGAACGGCTAAGAGGAGCTACCCCGCGTCAGAGGCCAGTGGCGGCCGGGTGGAGCTACCCCGCGTCCAAGGTCAGGGGTGGCAGCCAAGAGGAGCTACCCCACGACCGAGGTCAGGGGCAATGGCCTAGAGTGCCAGGCTGCGACGGCACAGGAACAGCCAAGAGGAGCCACCCCGCGTCCAAGGTCAGGGGCGGCCGGGAGGAGACACCCCACGTCCGAGGTAGGGGCGGCCAGGAGAAGCCACCTCAAGCCCAAGGCCAGGGGTGGTGACCCTGAGGAGCCACCCACGCCCGAGGCCAGGGCCAGCAGCTNAGGCAAGAACACTGGAGTGAGTTGCCATTTCCTTCTCCAATGCATGAAAGTGAAAAGGGAAAGTGAAGTCGCTCAGTCGCGTCCGACTCCCAGAGACCCCATGGACTGCAGCCTACCAGGCTCCTCCGTCCATGGGAGTTTCCAGGCAAGAATACTGGAGTGGTATGCCATTGCCTTCTCCGATTATCCTATACTACTATCTACTAAAGGCTTTTCTTCTTTTTTTACTGAAGGCTCTTTTAGTTACTTTCCTATTTCAGTTTGTATCAGCCTGTAATTGTTTCTGTGATGTGAAATTGGCATCACATTTTAAAAATTTACTGTTTATTTTTGGCCGTGTCGCTTTGCATGGGCTCTCCTCTGGCCACGGTGAGAAGGGCTACTCTTCGTTGCGGTGCACAGGTTTCTCGGTGTGGTGGCGTCTCTTGTTGCAGAGCGCGGGCTCTAGGTGCGTAGACTCCAGAAGCTGCAGCATGTGGGCTCTAGAGTGCAGGCTCAGGAGTTGTGGCACGTGGGGTTAGTTGCTCCGCGGCATGTGGAGTCTTCCCAGGCCAGGGATCAAACCTGTGTCCCCTGCTTTGGCATGCAGATTTTCACCCACTTCACCACCAGGGAAATCCTGGCATCCCATTTGTTTCCCCTCCCCTGCATGGACATACCCCCTTGCTGCTGCACTGTCTACTGAAAAGGCCATCCTTTCCCCACTGAACTGCAGCGTCATCTATGTAAGTAATCAAATGTTCATACACATGTGGGTTTCCTTCTGGGCTGTGGACTCTGTTTCACTGTTCTATACTTCTCTCTCCTGTGTCAGTGCCATACTCAGCTTTTAAATAGATCCTAACAGCTGGACGAGCAGTTTACCCACCTTGTTCTTTTTAGTCATGTCTTAGCTTTTCTTGATCTTTTCATTTCTGTACTTGGCGAGGCTTGTGGGATCTTAGTTTCCCAACCAGGGATGGAATCCGTGCCCCCAGTAGTGGAAACACTACTTAACCACAAAACCGCCAGGGAAGTCCCTGCATTTCCATACAAATTTTAGTCAGCTTATTATTTCCTTACAGAAAAAACTAAACATAGTATGGATTTTGATTGATGTTGCATTGAACTTTTAGATCAACTTGGGGAGAATTAATATTTTTATAATATTGAGTTTTCTGAACTGCAAATATTTCATCATTTGTTTGTCTTCTTCAACTGTCTCAGTAGTGTTTTAACATTTTCTGTATGAACAATCTTGTGTACTTTTTGTTAGATTTAGTCCTAAGTGGTCAATATTTTGAGGCTATGTTAAGTTGTATTTTTATTTCATGTTGTGGATACACAGAAACACAATCACTTTTCTTGGTCAACTTTGTATCCAGCAACCTTGCTAAATTCCCTTTTCCAATTTTAATAATTTGTCTAAAGGTCTTTCATCTGTAGGTTTTCTTACAATCTGGGGACCACACAACTACTGCTGCTACTGTTAGCGTTGTTGCCTCAGTACAACTGCCTCACCCAGAAACTGGAGCCCAGTGGAGTGTGGAGTTCTGCCATTAGAGACACTTGCTCCCTCTCCTTCCCAGATCCTATGGACATGCGTCTGATTGGTGGAAGATATTCACAGTCATACCCTGGCAGCAAGGGAATTCCACTTTTTCAGGTTTCAGACCCCACCAAATAGAAGGGTTATGATGTGGCTTAAGAGAACCAACCAAAGTTAACTATACCACTTTAGCCAAAATACCAATCAAGACTGAGAGGAAAATAAACACATTTTAAGACAAAGGAGGAGGTTTCTCAATTGCATTCACACTGAAAGAACCACACAATGTACTACATGAAAAAGGAAACTGAATACAGATTCAAGAAGCATGTGTGTGTGTGTATGGAGAGGAATGAGAGAGAGAGGTATATGAGGGTTGAAAGCAGTATAAAATTAGCAGGATTTTGAAGGTATGTTATGGGTATATGGCTAAACAAGTAGAAAACGTAAATGTAACATGAAAAAAAGTCCAAATATAAATCTAAATATGGATGAGTTTAGTTTGTGAAAAATATGCCATTTTAAATCAATGGGGAAAAAATGGAACATTCAATATGGTGTAAAAATTGAAAACTACATTAAAAAAGTTAGAACTCCATTCTTTACAAAATAATCCATTCAGCTAGCCCAAATATTAAAATACCTAAAAAAAAATAATAAAAATAAATTACCTAAAAATTAAGCCACAGAAGTAGAGGAATTTTATAATAATTTTTAAGAGGGAAAGGCTTTTCTAAGTATGACTCGTAATCCAGAAGATATAAATAAGGGTTAAATTTAGTTAGATGAAACATTTAAAAATCTTTAAATCAAAAGAATGGGGAGGGGAAATATTTTTAATCCATGTCTCTGATAAAGTATGATGTTCTACAATATTTGATGAGCTCTCAGAAATCATTCAGAAAACGGCCAGCAACCCTAGGAGGCTGGGAGAAGGCAGTATATGCAAGGCGACACCAGGGCAGCAGGAAAACCCTGCTGGGATGAGGAGCTGCAAACAGGTGTTCCCTTCAAGCATCTGTCCCTTCTGCCCCTTCTGGTCCCAGAGCTGGGCGATTTCAACCTAAGGAGACTGCCTTCTCTCAGTGCTGCTTCTCCTAAAGGAGATAAAGGGGAGAGCTAACCACAGGAATGATCAGCAGTGAGTGGTTCAGTGATATCTGAAGATCACGCATTCTTCTTTCTCCTTTATTGCCCTGGAGAGATGTGCACTAGTCCTTGCCTTTGACCTTCCCCATTACACACTGTCAGAAACAGTAACTAAGATCTCGGATAGAGCATCAACTCACAGGTTAGGACAATTGGACACCTAAGGATTACAATGATCTATCTCCAAGCACATCTCCTTGGCCCCCACACATAATGTGGAGGAAGGGCCAGAACAGGACGCTCTAAACCACAGGACCAAGGAGGTACTGCTACCTCTTGCCAGGTCTTGCCAGGTCTAAGGAGGGTGTTATTACCTCTCTTGTCCTGGCCACCATCACCTGNCACAGGTTAGGACAATTGGACACCTAAGGATTACAATGATCTATCTCCAAGCACATCTCCTTGGCCCCTCACACATAATGTGGAGGAAGGGCCAGAACAGGACCCTCTAAACCACAGGACCAAGAGGTACTGCTACCTCTTGCCAGGTCTTGCCAGGTCTAAGGAGGGTGTTATTACCTCTCTTGTCCTGGCCACCATCACCTGGGTACTGTCAGAGCTCCTAATAGGTTTCCCCACTGCCCTTTAACTCCTCTAACATTCCGCTCTCCACAGGGAGCTTTTCCAAACAACAGAATGTCGCTCTTCTGCTCCAACTGTGCCCCTCCTGTCCCGATGGCTTCCAGGCTCTTCAAGTGGAGTGAGCACCCTGACCACCTCTCTGACCTCACCCCCAGCCCTGCCCTGCTTTATGCTCCTAGCCCATTCCATGCTGCTTCCCCCCTAAGGGCCTCGCCACTTGCTGCTCCCTTTTGCTCAACGCACTGTCCCAGATCTTCACACAGCTGGCTGCTTTGCATCATTCAGTTTTGGTTGAAGGTCACGTCCTCAGAAACTTCCCTGATCACCCGTGTAAAGCACACCACCTGAGGCATGATCAAACACACCATCCTGTCCTATTTTACAACACTATCACTAACCAGAATTACCTGAAATTGCCCATGCACCTACTGGCTTATTGGTTGTCCCCACCTGCCCACCCCCAGAAGAGCTTTGTTTGTTTTGCTCACCACTGCATCCCAGCACCTCAAGTCCCTGATACTTGGGTGCTCAAAAACCTTTTGCAAATGAACAAAATGAACACATACATGACATATGTAACAGGCCAGTCTTCAGGAAGAGGACAACTAACCCAGGCTTTTAAATCTGAAATTTCTCCATGCTTTCTTATAGGAAGATATACATAGCAACCGTCAAGAACTTTTTTATGGTGGCATGAAAAGTGAATTTCATAAAGCTTTTTTTTTTTTAACCTGTTGGGTGGCATGTGGGGTCTTAGTTCCCCATCCAGGGATCAAACCTGTGCCCCTGTAGTGGAAGCACAGAATCTTATTAATCACTGGATCGCCAAGGAAATCCCATAGAGCTGTTTCTAATAACATCTTTTAATATATATTGGTGTGGTATAATGC
This sequence comes from Raphicerus campestris, assembly GCA_006410735.1. Classification (NCBI taxonomy): domain Eukaryota; kingdom Metazoa; phylum Chordata; class Mammalia; order Artiodactyla; family Bovidae; genus Raphicerus; species Raphicerus campestris. The sequence continues at coordinate 941,649 of SJYW01005841.1, forward strand.
TTAAGAAGGGTATTTAGTAAAAAAAAATTTTTTTTAATGCAATTGGGTTGGAGGGAAGTTCTGTCAAAACCATACCATCCAGGTTTGGAGCTCTATGAAATTTTTAAGATTTTTTTTTTAATATGCACCATTTTTAATTTATTGAACTTGTTACAATATTGTTTCAGTTTTTTGCTTTTTTGTCCACAAGGCATGTGGAATCTTAGCACCTCCTGCATGTGGGCTTCACTATTAAGAGAAATAGTATGTCTATCTGGGACAGGGCTTGAATATATTTATTTTTTAAAAGTTCCATAGGAGATTCTGATGCATAACCTCCGTCGGACACCTCTGATCTGGATAATCCTCCATAAATACTACTTACCCCAAATGCAGTTTAGATATTCCATGTTGCCAGTAAGTGCAGTCAGCTGACCTGAGACCAAGAATGCAATCCTCCCGTGAAGGCTGAGGCCCCCAAGTCACAGCACCTAAACAGAGGTACCTGTGGGTTGGACTGAGATTCTCTTTAGAAAAATAACCCTTAAAACTTTTTAGATTCTTAGTTATACTATAATAAAAAAAATTGGACCCCAAACTGCAAAAATGAAATCTAACCTTTCAGGTAGGCATGTGGTGGGAATATTGGTGTTACAGTCTCTGAGAGTGCTGTGGTTAAGATAAGGCAGGTGAGCAGCTGTGTGGCATGACATTCTAATTTTATCTCTCAGGATTCTTGAGAATTGGGGTTCTTGGGGGTGGAGAATTACAGATGTGTGATAGAAGAAGTTCAAGTCAAAACCCTAAAGTCCTAAAGGGGCATGAGGGGACTTTGGGGGATAATGGAATGTTCTGTATTGTCACATGATGGTGGTGATTATACACATGTCAGAACTCATAATGTGTACATTTAAAACAATTTACTGTATGTAAATCATATCTCAGTAAAGCTAAGTCACACACTCACACACACACACACACACTAACCAGCTCTGAACACTGAAAAGGTCTAGAAAGAAAGACCATCTTCTAATAATGAGCACCCCTGGCACCCAGGGTATAATCTCCAGTTTTCCAACAAAAGGAACCAGGGCTCCTCAGAGAAACTCTTAACTATACAATCTCTATATTAGATATTAGATACTAAGGAAGCTCTCAAGCACTACTACAGTTGTGTCAAAAGGACTTGAGACAAAAGATAGGACAACTGTGCATGAAAAAGAATTAAAGAGGGTGAACCCAGCATTTCTCCCACCTTTCCCATACCCCTAAGCAAACAGTAGATGAGATATTTCCCTTCATACAAGTATTCTAGCTAATAAATAAAGGATATGACAGAATCTGAGTACCAGCATTTTGCCACCTCTTAAAACTGGCTGATCTGGGCATTGGTCGATGATTGCTGGCATTCCTCCAAGAGAAACAATCAGGCATTTACTGCCTATAATCTTGCCTACCCCCCGCCCCATACCAAAGTGATCAAGCCTCTGGATTCAATTTCCAGTCTATAGGACATACAGAGGAATCAGCTAAACTAAACCAAGGTGATACAGTTTGCAAAATCCAAACAGTAGGCAACACTGTAGTAAATAAACGTTTCATAAAAAAGTACAAATGAGCAGGAGAGTGCTCAAATCTATGAGGACAACAACCAACTTGAATAAAGTAGACCATATTTGGATCCTGATCCAATTATGAGAGTTTTTAATAGAAACTAAATGGATACATGTTTAGTAGTTCAGTCTTGTCTCTTTGTGACCCCATGGGTGATCCCACCAGGCTCCTCTGGTCCATGGGATTCTCCAGGCAAGAATACTGGAGTGGATTGCCATTTCCTTCTCCAGGGGATGCTCCTGACTCAGGGATCAAACCTGGGTCTCCTGCACTGCAGGCAGATTCTTTACCATTTGAGCCACCAGGGAAGCCCATAACTGGATATCTGATACTACAGATATGATTTTTAAAACTTTTTATTATTATAATCCTCCAACATATGCAAAAAGCAGTACAATGAACCCATGTACCCATATCTCAACAACTCAGGACTATCCTTATTTTTCATCTATATTCTATCACTTTTTAAAAACTAAATTTTAAAACTCTCAGATATCATATATTTTTACTCAAAAATATTTAAGTACATGTCTTTCAGATAAGGATTTTTTAAAAAGAAGAATAAAGCCATAATAGCATGATCACATTCAAGAAAATTCTCAATAATTCCTTAATATCATCTAGTGTTAATTTTTTCAGGCATGAAAATGGTTAACAAAAGATCCTGAACTAAAATATTTACAAACGAAATGATAGCTGTGACCTGCTTTGTATAATATGGAAGGGTGGTGTTGAGTGGATGAGGCAAGACTGGTCATAGGTTGATGGTTATTGGTACTGGATGATAGGTACATGGAGTTAATTATACTGTCCTGTAGATGTCTTTGTGTTTGAAATTCTCCCCAAGAGCAAAAAATAAAAACCTACTAGGTAAGGTCAACTCAGAAAAGTTAGCCAACCTTTCAAGACACTGTACACAAATCATCAGTTGGGATATTTGCCAAGTTGGCATTGAGAACACAGTCAACATAAACATAATCAGCACATAAACGTTTATAGAATCAGATACTAATGTTAGATTATGCCATTTAACATTTATTTTAGCTTGCTTTTCAAAAATCAATGTCCTAATTTAATTTTAGGTTAATCTTTGATATCTGAGAGTGTGCATAAAGACCTTTGCTTTCCTGATAACAAAACCCATTTCAAAAAGACAGCACTGTAGCACCAAAGGATAAAGTGTCTGTGATCCAAATTAATCATGATACCCTCATGCCCTTGAACAGTGACTAGCCTAGTAATGAATGTATGATTCAGTTCTGATGAATCCTTAAAAGTAAACAAGTCTTCTGGTTAGGATGTTTGGGAAAGCATTTACTTTCCTAATTAAAAAAAAGGGAAAGAGTCATGGCTGGCTAGTTCTTATCTCTTTGACTTTCTTTCTAACTAGAGTGTAGCTNCCACTTTTTTAAAACTAAATTTTAAAACTCTCAGATATCATATATTTTTACTCAAAAATATTTAAGTACATGTCTTTCAGATAAGGATTTTTTAAAAAGAAGAATAAAGCCATAATAGCATGATCACATTCAAGAAAATTCTCAATAATTCCTTAATATCATCTAGTGTTAATTTTTTCAGGCATGAAAATGGTTAACAAAAGATCCTGAACTAAAATATTTACAAACGAAATGATAGCTGTGACCTGCTTTGTATAATATGGAAGGGTGGTGGTGAGTGGATGAGACAAGACTGGTCATAGGTTGATGGTTATTGGTACTGGGTGATAGGTACATAGAGTTAATTATACTGTCCTGTAGATGTCTTTGTGTTTGAAATTCTCCCCAAGAGCAAAAAATAAAAACCTACTAGGTAAGGTCAACTCAGAAAAGTTAGCCAACCTTTCAAGACACTGTACACAAATCATCAGTTGGGATATTTGCCAAGTTGGCATTGAGAACACAGTCAACATAAACATAATCAGCACATAAACGTTTATAGAATCAGATACTAATGTTAGACTATGCCATTTAACATTTATTTTAGCTTGCTTTTCAAAAATCAATGTCCTAATTTAATTTTAGGTTAATCTTTGATATCTGAGAGCGTGCATAAAGATCTTTGCTTTCCTGATAACAAAACCCATTTCAAAAAGACAGCACTGTAGCACCAAAGGATAAAGTGTCTGTGATCCAAATTAATCATGATACCCTCATGCCCTTGAACAGTGACTAGCCTAGTAATGAATGTATGATTCAGTTCTGATGAATCCTTAAAAGTAAACAAGTCTTCTGGTTAGGATGTTTGGGAAAGCATTTACTTTCCTAATTAAAAAAAAGGGAAAGAGTCATGGCTGGCTAGTTCTTATCTCTTTGACTTTCTTTCTAACTAGAGTGTAGCTGAGAAGGTTAGAAATACAGCAGCCGCCTTGGGACCAAGAAGCAACAAGGAGAAAGATATAAACCATATACTAAAGATGGTGGAAAGACAGCAAGAACCTTGGTCCCTAACTACTATAGAGGAAAAAATTACACCAGCTCTGGACAGTCTAAACCCTTGATTGCTTATTATTAGAAAAACAAACCCCAATCTGCTTAATCTAGTATAGTAGTCTTTTTCTTATAATTGAAAATATTCCTGATACCATGAAATACATCAAGAAGTAGTAAAAACAATGAGAAAACAAAGCACCAAAAACATCCACTTCTTAAGAGCAAAAGGGTTAAACAACAACAACAAAGTTACATAAGACAACCAACTTAGGAAAGGTGAATATTTATTACACAAATACTGAAATCTATACGTTCTTAGCTGATGATATATATTTAGTTAAAAAGTCTTTTACTTTGGATATATGCATCATCTCCTTCATTGTGGTGTCTCTGCTTCTCAACTGTATTAATCCATTCTCCAAAGTAGCTTCAGTAATCAAAACTGTGAAGAGGATACTCATTTCATCATATCTAAGAAAAAAAAGTAGTTAACCAAAGCATATGAGCACAAATATAAACTGGAAATTCACTACACTACCAGCATTAATTACTCTGGAATCAATGTCACTTTCCAGAGCCACAAAACTCAAAGGCAGTGCTTGGGAGCTAAACCCAAAAATAATTTTCTCAAGTTTCTGAATCATTTTCAAAGTAAAATCTTCAGAAAATTTGACTTATTGTAATAGCTTGGAAGCCATAAAAGAAAATAAAACATAAGAAATAAATACTGTCAGAAAAAAAAAAAAAAAGAAATATTGGTATCTCAACACATCATTTGGGATGACATTATGTATGAACCTCAGAATAACCTCGGCCTTTTGGTATGTGGATACAATCCAAGAAAATTATTTTAGACCCAACTCTTCTTATACAACTACTATAATATTAAGATCCAGTGCACAACAAATGATACCAAAACCCATGTTTGATATATAACTTAGTATGCTAACTTATAGTTTCTAGGTTAGCAATAACTGAATATATTCCACACTGGCCTTTCGCTTACCCAATCACACACTAGGTCATTAATATTTCTTTTCTTTGTAGGACTCCACCAGAAATTATCTTATTTATCTACTTACTTGTCTGTTGTCTACTCTAGCCCACTACAATATAAGCATCACAAGAACAGGAAACTTTGCTCTCTTGTTTGTTGCTGTAACAAAGTACATAAAATATAGTAGGTGCTTAATATATATCTGAATGAACATATTCTGGGACAAAGAAAATAAATATCCTGAGACATAAAGCCTTTACTACGTAAAGAACAGATGTAACTTGATAGTGTCCTTAAGACTCAAAGGGTAAGATTTTAGAACTGAGAACACTGGAAGGTTCAAGTACTACTACTTCATTTTATATATGATAAAACCATCAGTTGCTCTATCTATAGAAACCTGTTTTTCTTCTGACATCATCTGAAAGGTATATTTAATAAGTTACTAGAGAACTAAGGAACAAGACACTGAGCTTCACAACTTATCACCTAAAGATAAGTATTTGACACAAAAAGCTGAAAAAAAATAAAAAAAAAAAACCAAAGTAAGGGAAATGAACTGTTTTATTGGAAAACAGAAGTCATTGGAAATAGCAAGGCTAAGACTAGAGACAGGGAGATCGATTAGGAGATTAGTTCAATGATTTAGCCAAGAGATACTAATAACCTTAACTTGAGTAGGGACAGTGAAGATGGGGAGAAATGGATGTGAGATACATTTAGGAGGAAGACAAGAGTCAGTGATGGACTGGGCGCGGACTGTAAGGGAGAGGCAGGAGTGCAGGACAATATCCAGGTTTCAGTCTTAAGCAATCAGGTAAACAGAGGCCCCGATCAGCTGAGAAAACCGGTTCTCTGTTCTCTGGAATGAAATTACCTTCCACTCAGANCCCAAATGCAGTTTAGATATTCCATGTTGCCAGTAAGTGCAGTCAGCTGACCTGAGACCAAGAATGCAATCCTCCCGTGAAGGCTGAGGCCCCCAAGTCACAGCACCTAAACAGAGGTACCTGTGGGTTGGACTGAGATTCTCTTTAGAAAAATAACCCTTAAAACTTTTTAGATTCTTAGTTATACTATAATAAAAAAAATTGGACCCCAAACTGCAAAAATGAAATCTAACCTTTCAGGTAGGCATGTGGTGGGAATATTGGTGTTACAGTCTCTGAGAGTGCTGTGGTTAAGATAAGGCAGGTGAGCAGCTGTGTGGCATGACATTCTAATTTTATCTCTCAGGATTCTTGAGAATTGGGGTTCTTGGGGGTGGAGAATTACAGATGTGTGATAGAAGAAGTTCAAGTCAAAACCCTAAAGTCCTAAAGGGGCATGAGGGGACTTTGGGGGATAATGGAATGTTCTGTATTGTCACATGATGGTGGTGATTATACACATGTCAGAACTCATAATGTGTACATTTAAAACAATTTACTGTATGTAAATCATATCTCAGTAAAGCTAAGTCACACACTCACACACACACACACACACTAACCAGCTCTGAACACTGAAAAGGTCTAGAAAGAAAGACCATCTTCTAATAATGAGCACCCCTGGCACCCAGGGTATAATCTCCAGTTTTCCAACAAAAGGAACCAGGGCTCCTCAGAGAAACTCTTAACTATACAATCTCTATATTAGATATTAGATACTAAGGAAGCTCTCAAGCACTACTACAGTTGTGTCAAAAGGACTTGAGACAAAAGATAGGACAACTGTGCATGAAAAAGAATTAAAGAGGGTGAACCCAGCATTTCTCCCACCTTTCCCATACCCCTAAGCAAACAGTAGATGAGATATTTCCCTTCATACAAGTATTCTAGCTAATAAATAAAGGATATGACAGAATCTGAGTACCAGCATTTTGCCACCTCTTAAAACTGGCTGATCTGGGCATTGGTCGATGATTGCTGGCATTCCTCCAAGAGAAACAATCAGGCATTTACTGCCTATAATCTTGCCTACCCCCCGCCCCATACCAAAGTGATCAAGCCTCTGGATTCAATTTCCAGTCTATAGGACATACAGAGGAATCAGCTAAACTAAACCAAGGTGATACAGTTTGCAAAATCCAAACAGCAGGCAACACTGTAGTAAATAAACGTTTCATAAAAAAGTACAAATGAGCAGGAGAGTGCTCAAATCTATGAGGACAACAACCAACTTGAATAAAGTAGACCATATTTGGATCCTGATCCAATTATGAGAGTTTTTAATAGAAACTAAATGGATACATGTTTAGTAGTTCAGTCTTGTCTCTTTGTGACCCCATGGGTGATCCCACCAGGCTCCTCTGGTCCATGGGATTCTCCAGGCAAGAATACTGGAGTGGATTGCCATTTCCTTCTCCAGGGGATGCTCCTGACTCAGGGATCAAACCTGGGTCTCCTGCACTGCAGGCAGATTCTTTACCATTTGAGCCACCAGGGAAGCCCATAACTGGATATCTGATACTACAGATATGATTTTTAAAACTTTTTATTATTATAATCCTCCAACATATGCAAAAAGCAGTACAATGAACCCATGTACCCATATCTCAACAACTCAGGACTATCCTTATTTTTCATCTATATTCTACCACTTTTTTAAAACTAAATTTTAAAACTCTCAGATATCATATATTTTTACTCAAAAATATTTAAGTACATGTCTTTCAGATAAGGATTTTTTAAAAAGAAGAATAAAGCCATAATAGCATGATCACATTCAAGAAAATTCTCAATAATTCCTTAATATCATCTAGTGTTAATTTTTTCAGGCATGAAAATGGTTAACAAAAGATCCTGAACTAAAATATTTACAAACGAAATGATAGCTGTGACCTGCTTTGTATAATATGGAAGGGTGGTGGTGAGTGGATGAGACAAGACTGGTCATAGGTTGATGGTTATTGGTACTGGGTGATAGGTACATAGAGTTAATTATACTGTCCTGTAGATGTCTTTGTGTTTGAAATTCTCCCCAAGAGCAAAAAATAAAAACCTACTAGGTAAGGTCAACTCAGAAAAGTTAGCCAACCTTTCAAGACACTGTACACAAATCATCAGTTGGGATATTTGCCAAGTTGGCATTGAGAACACAGTCAACATAAACATAATCAGCACATAAACGTTTATAGAATCAGATACTAATGTTAGATTATGCCATTTAACATTTATTTTAGCTTGCTTTTCAAAAATCAATGTCCTAATTTAATTTTAGGTTAATCTTTGATATCTGAGAGTGTGCATAAAGATCTTTGCTTTCCTGATAACAAAACCCATTTCAAAAAGACAGCACTGTAGCACCAAAGGATAAAGTGTCTGTGATCCAAATTAATCATGATACCCTCATGCCCTTGAACAGTGACTAGCCTAGTAATGAATGTATGATTCAGTTCTGATGAATCCTTAAAAGTAAACAAGTCTTCTGGTTAGGATGTTTGGGAAAGCATTTACTTTCCTAATTAAAAAAAAGGGAAAGAGTCATGGCTGGCTAGTTCTTATCTCTTTGACTTTCTTTCTAACTAGAGTGTAGCTGAGAAGGTTAGAAATACAGCAGCCGCCTTGGGACCAAGAAGCAACAAGGAGAAAGATATAAACCATATACTAAAGATGGTGGAAAGACAGCAAGAACCTTGGTCCCTAACTACTATAGAGGAAAAAATTACACCAGCTCTGGACAGTCTAAACCCTTGATTGCTTATTATTAGAAAAACAAACCCCAATCTGCTTAATCTAGTATAGTAGTCTTTTTCTTATAATTGAAAATATTCCTGATACCATGAAATACATCAAGAAGTAGTAAAAACAATGAAAAAACAAAGCACCAAAAACATCCACTTCTTAAGTGCAAAAGGGTTAAACAACAACAACAAAGTTACATAAGACAACCAACTTAGGAAAGGTGAATATTTATTACACAAATACTGAAATCTATACGTTCTTAGCTGATGATATATATTTAGTTAAAAAGTCTTTTACTTTGGATATATGCATCATCTCCTTCATTGTGGTGTCTCTGCTTCTCAACTGTATTAATCCATTCTCCAAAGTAGCTTCAGTAATCAAAACTGTGAAGAGGATACTCATTTCATCATATCTAAGAAAAAAAAGTAGTTAACCAAAGCATATGAGCACAAATATAAACTGGAAATTCACTACACTACCAGCATTAATTACTCTGGAATCAATGTCACTTTCCAGAGCCACAAAACTCAAAGGCAGTGCTTGGGAGCTAAACCCAAAAATAATTTTCTCAAGTTTCTGAATCATTTTCAAAGTAAAATCTTCAGAAAATTTGACTTATTGTAATAGCTTGGAAGCCATAAAAGAAAATAAAACATAAGAAATAAATACTGTCAGAAAAAAAAAAAAAAAGAAATATTGGTATCTCAACACATCATTTGGGATGACATTATGTATGAACCTCAGAATAACCTCGGCCTTTTGGTATGTGGATACAATCCAAGAAAATTATTTTAGACCCAACTCTTCTTATACAACTACTATAATATTAAGATCCAGTGCACAACAAATGATACCAAAACCCATGTTTGATATATAACTTAGTATGCTAACTTATAGTTTCTAGGTTAGCAATAACTGAATATATTCCACACTGGCCTTTCGCTTACCCAATCACACACTAGGTCATTAATATTTCTTTTCTTTGTAGGACTCCACCAGAAATTATCTTATTTATCTACTTACTTGTCTGTTGTCTACTCTAGCCCACTACAATATAAGCATCACAAGAACAGGAAACTTTGCTCTCTTGTTTGTTGCCGTAACAAAGTACATAAAATATAGTAGGTGCTTAATATATATCTGAATGAACATATTCTGGGACAAAGAAAATAAATATCCTGAGACATAAAGCCTTTACTACGTAAAGAACAGATGTAACTTGATAGTGTCCTTAAGACTCAAAGGGTAAGATTTTAGAACTGAGAACACTGGAAGGTTCAAGTACTACTACTTCATTTTATATATGATAAAACCATCAGTTGCTCTATCTATAGAAACCTGTTTTTCTTCTGACATCATCTGAAAGGTATATTTAATAAGTTACTAGAGAACTAAGGAACAAGACACTGAGCTTCACAACTTATCACCTAAAGATAAGTATTTGACACAAAAAGCTGAAAAAAAATAAAAAAAAAAACCCAAAGTAAGGGAAATGAACTGTTTTATTGGAAAACAGAAGTCATTGGAAATAGCAAGGCTAAGACTAGAGACAGGGAGATCGATTAGGAGATTAGTTCAATGATTTAGCCAAGAGATACTAATAACCTTAACTTGAGTAGGGACAGTGAAGATGGGGAGAAATGGATGTGAGATACATTTAGGAGGAAGACAAGAGTCAGTGATGGACTGGGCGCGGACTGTAAGGGAGAGGCAGGAGTGCAGGACAATATCCAGGTTTCAGTCTTAAGCAATCAGGTAAACAGAGGCCCCGATCAGCTGAGAAAACCGGTTCTCTGTTCTCTGGAATGAAATTACCTTCCACTCAGACTGAGGACGAACCATAAGAACGAGCAAGAAAAAGGCACTCTACTCAGGTTCCCACAGTCCTGATTCAACAAATGCCTCTAATGGGAGTATAATTCCATTCCTGATAAACTGCAAACCTCAGGGACACATACTTCACGGCAGGAGCCCTGAGGTTTCACCTAGCACACGGTTAAATATACCTGCTGAGTATGGGCCTCCTGCTGTAGCAATTAACTAAGGGTATGTGGTTCTGTAAACAGAACAGTTAGGAATAATTTTAAATTACATTATAGATACATATTCTGAAGAGGTTTGTTACTCATAAAGAAACATCAGATAATCAAAAACTCTGAATAAATACAATTTTTTTTAGCAACCAAAAAGATAATTCTCACTTTGAATAAAGTTGTTCCAGTGAAGACTGCACGGTTTCCAAATAACCAGGCCACACAGAAATTCCATTCTCTAGTAATTCATTAAACAGCCCTTGACAAACCTAGAGAAAAACACAAAAACTCTGAATATGAAAGAAAAGTAGCTAGAAGTAGTACCCTATTTTTATGAAACCACCAATCATCTTTTTCAATATTTAAAATGGGCATAAATCCCTTTAATTACATAATATTGTTGATAATTTTATACATTGTATATTTATAAACTGTATATTTCTTAAGAACTTAAACACTGCAGAGCATGTGAGTTGTTTAGTAGCATCCAACTCTTTGAGACTGCATGGACCACAGCTGGCCAGGCTTCTCTGTTCATGGAATTTTCCAGGCAAGAATACTGGAGGGGTGGCCATTCCCATCCCCAGGGATCTTCCCAACCCAGGGACTGAATCCAGGTCTCCTGCATTGCAGGTAGACTCTTTACAGTCTGAGCCATGAATACTAAATGCAAATCTCTGAGAGTTTTATACTAAATATAAGCATTTTTATTATCATCACTCAAAACACAAAGGCAAAACAGAGTCTATCAGAAAAAAAGCAGTTAAGTCCAAAGGGTTATGTTAACTCATCTGAGACTTGAGGATTGAAGAGAAGAGACATAAAAGAAAAGTAAGAAGAAGCCAGAAAAGTATGAAGAAAACTAGGAAAGTGGTATGTATTCCTGAAGCCAACTAAAGAAAATGTTTCAGGAACAGAGAATGACTGATTAGCGTCAGTGGAATGCTGGAGACAAAAGCCTGATGGAAAATACAGAAATAATAATGAGTAAATGATAGTTTACTTTACTGTTTTCTTAAAAATGGTGATGCAAAAAAAAAAAAAAAAAAAAAAACAAAAAAATTTGAAATGCCTGTAACAATCCAAAACTAAAAACTCTAAAGCAAAATTTTCCTTACTGGCACTGCTGACATAAGATATTTAGCAGTATCCCTGGCCTTCATCAGGTTCCTGGAGCACTCTCCCTCACCTTGTGACAACCGAAACTGTCCCCAAACTTTGTCCATGGTGGGGAGGAGGAGGGTAATGGCGAGTGGAAGGGTCACGTGAGAGCAATGTGCGAGCATGTGCTTACACTAGAGCACTGGGTCTCCAACTTTAGCTTCAGTAACACCTGGAGGGCTTGCAAAACACAGATGGCTCAGCCTCACCCCAGAGTTTCTGATTCAGCAGGTTTGGCAAGAATTTGCATTTCTAGCAAGTTCCCAGGGAAACACCAGAGCAAAGTAAATGGGTGTCAAGGTATATGGTATTTTGGGGACAAATGAGAATACAGATATTAATAAATCTTAGAAGGTAACAGGAAAAAGACTAATAGGAGTTTTAGTAGGTTAGTGGTTGCCAGCAGAAAATGACCTCTTCCTAACAGAAGGTGGAAGAGGAAAGAAAAACCGCGCTGCCTGATTAAGCCCAGCTTAAGACATGCGGAAATGAGAGCCCTCACGTCACACAAACAGGTGCAGCCAGTTTGGAGAGCAAGCTAACTGATATAGTGAAATCAAGGCTACATGTTCATTTTATCCCCAAATCAGATCCCTGTAACAACAACCCACAAAACCTCTTCCATGGCCCAGAAAGGTACAGGCATAAGGATTCTCTCTGTCATAAAGCTGAAGAAAAAAGTTAAGAACAGAACAGATACTACTCGTTCGGTAAAACACCAAGTAGTACTATTCTTCTTGGAAACAAAACAAAACAGAAGCAATCACGAAAATCTAAGAGGCAGACTTCTTCTCTGTCCTGCAAGCAAAAAAACAAAAACAAAAAAAAACCTCCCTAGGAACTTGGTANAGTACTATTCTTCTTGGAAACAAAACAAAACAGAAGCAATCACGAAAATCTAAGAGGCAGACTTCTCTGTCCTGCAAGCAAAAAAAAAAAACAAAAAACAAAACAAAAAAAAACCTCCCTAGGAACTTGGTACCTTCTGGGTGTTTGGGAAGTCTTCCTCAACCTTGGGGGCAAATGTGGAAATCAAGCCATTCTCTTTCCCTTCCCCTGAGCTCATTATCACCACCTTCCCAGACCCTCCCCAAGAGCTCAAGAAAGCCAGTTAATCTTTCAAGAGTCCTCACTCAGTCCCAGATGATCTGAGTCACCCAGACAGAAATGACTGCTGAAGGGGCCCTGGCTTTTTTNCTGATCAACCTAAATCAATTGCATTTTAGTCCTTGCAATAGGAATGGATTACTTTAAGAAGGGCCTTCTGATCTCCCCACTTCCCAAAATGAAATTATAGAAAGGAGCAGTCAATTTTAGTTTTATGATAAAAAAAAAACCATCTAAGCAAAATTTTACATGACATTATATATGTAAAATAAAGTACCATTTCCACTTAATTCAGTCTTCAAATATTTTTTATTGGAAGGCCATGCATTGCCTTCATTTATTGTATTTCAAATCACTGTACATTTACTTTTGTGAAAACACTGCCTGCATTTTCTAGTACAAAAAAAACCTAAAAATTGTTTCAGGAATGTAGAGAAATATCCAACTTAAATAGCGAAAAAGTGCACCATAATTACTGCTGCACTGCAGTCATTTCTGCATTTCCCATGTTTCTTAAATAACTATCTTGTCTGATAACACACAATATAAAGAGCAATTATGAAAAACAGACATTTACATATACTTCTAAAGTCTTATTGAGAATATCCTGTTGGCATCGGATAACCAATCATAGGCGCAGCTGCAGTAGCAGGATATGCATATGCCTGTTGGTTCATACCATTGTGCATATTTGGAACGTTACTTCCATATTGCTGAGTGCTATCATAACCGTTCTGGTAAGTCCCTGTTGGATTACCAGTCCTAAAACTGGTCTGTATACCAGCAGACACGAAATTACTTCCAAAGCTCCCATTGGTGTAATTTGCAGCACTGTAAACACCATTCTGAGTTTTTGCCCCAAAATCTCTCTTAAGCAGACTAGAGTAACCGCGGTCATAATTTTCCCTGTCTCTAAATGTATTAAATCCACCCCTTTTGCCCGCAGAGTATCTGTCCCGCCGGTCATCCTTCATGCCTCCTCTACCCCTGGATCGACCTGTNTAACCGCGGTCATAATTTTCCCTGTCTCTAAATGTATTAAATCCACCCCTTTTGCCCGCAGAGTATCTGTCCCGCCGGTCATCCTTCATGCCTCCTCTACCCCTGGATCGACCTGTCAAGAAAAATTGTCAACCAGTTATATCCATGGAACCAATCATTACTAACACGGAAAAGAATTTGGTAGCTCTGTTTCAGAATATTTTCTCAACTTCTTTCTGCCCTCACCCACCAATCCCATCCAAATGGACTTGCTAACAATCATGTGACCCCACACCCACCAACACATCTTACTAAAGGTTGGTCTTACCTGAACCTCTGTCTTCGACCAATTGAAGCAATTTAGGATTAATTGCTTGATTAGCTTCCCGAAGCACAGAGATAAGGTCGCTCACTTGCTTTATGTTATTAGGTGTAAAGAAAGTGTATGCTGTGCCTGTTTTGGTACTGCGAGCAGTTCTTCCAATTCGATGAATATAATCCTCTGAGGAGTTAGGGTAGTCATAATTGATGACAAATTTCACATCTTCCACATCTGTAAGGTGTTGCAGTGTGGCAAAATAGCAATGTACAGGGTTTTGCACACCACAACAGCCAGACCAAAAATAAAAAGTTAGACAATTGTATTCCCAAGAAGGTATGGGCTGCAAAAAATACAGTTAAAATGGTTATCCATTCCCTGTAGGAATACCATTGAGGTTGAAAAGGGGGAAGAAAAAAAAGCACACGTCATCTGTATACTTTATTACCCACCCAATGATGGAGCGTGTCAAAAGGACGTGTGTATTTCCTAACATTCCCAAATTAGCAAGTCCCCTTACAGATCATCAAGTGACATCTGAATGCTTCTGCGCAGTAGGGCCACTTAAAAGTTCACAGCAACCTCCTCGTGTGCTCTCATTTTGAGGACCTTTCAACAAAAATGTACACGGTCCTTTGCGTTACACACTTATCAGAAGAAGTTCAAAATTCTGGCCACACTGCTTGTCTTGCCAAGACCTTACAACCGCAGCTGCAAGAAAAACATACCTGTCCCCCAAAAGTTGTTTTTATGCACTGTGTCTCGTCTAGGCAAGCGCTTCCAAGAAGCCAGGATTCACTTGAGAATGTGTCTCTCTCTGGCAGGTCTCGACATGACGACTACTGTGTAGGTGAGGGAGGAACTTTCAAAGCACTGCTTTTTTTCCCACTGACTATGTGTGAGAAGTTGCTCCTGCTCTAGATCTTATGTGCCAGTACTCACCAATTTGTAAAAGGCTTTTAGTACCTTTTAAAGCTGCTCTCTCCATTTCAAACTTGAACAAAAATTTCATTGAACATTGAAGTTTGGAAATATTTCTTCGACATTTCAGCAAACTCACTGAAACTCAAAGACCCACAGATCACAGTAAACAGTTTGAAACAATGCTGTACCATGGCAGTCATGCAAAGCATGGGACAGAAGAAATACCACGGCAGTGAACTGTGAGGATAACTTCCATTTTTTTCCCTCGGAGAGAACAGTTTACGGGGCAGAGGTGGTATGTTCTGCCTTTTGAAGATTACTGGCACACTTTCAGCTTTTCACCTCTCTAATCGACTGGAAGCAGCCAGCCGATCACTAGTCCTCCATCCCCCTCGAGTCCTCCGATTGTCATGCCTAGGCCTTGCCACAAAGACTGCACCTTTATATGAAAAAAACTTAGAAAAAATGCAGAGGTTAAAGAAAGCAATAAACTTTCTTTAAAAAAAAGTATATGGGTATCTTCTGGGAAACCAAGCCATGAATTCGAGTTTGTACTAACCTAGCCCTCTGGAGGCCACATCTGTAGCAATCAGAATAGGAGCCTTTCCATGTTTGAATTCTGCAAAGGAAGGCACATATATAGCCATCAATATAAATGGTATTCTAAATCTTTGGGGGGTGGCGGTGGGACCCCACACTTCAAATACTTACCATTTAGAACCCAGTCACGTTCCTGTTGACTCTTGTCACCATGGATACCCATGGCAGGCCACCTAAATTAAAGAAAAGTTACATTAAGAGACTGGCCATTTAAAACCTTGTAGATTTTAACCATGTGCTTTAACCGTTTTGGTCACAAACCCTTTTAACTCCATCTGAAACAAGGTATACACAGTCTTTCCTATACATGTATACTACCAGATAATTTCCATCTTTGAAACTCAGACGGACTTTTGGCCTCTGAGGGAGAGGAAGAGGGTGGGATGATTTGGGAGAATGGCATTGAAACATGTATACTATCATATAAGAAATGAAGCCCAGTCTATGTTCAATACAGGATACAGGATGCTTGGGGCTGGTGTACGGGATGATCCGGGGAGATGGTGGGAGGTGGAGGTGGGAGGGGGATTCAGCATTGGGAGATCGTGTACACCTGTGGCTGATTCATGCCAATGTATGACAAAACCAATATAGTATTATAAAGTAGAATAAAGTGTAAAAAAAACAACTCAAGAGCTATCAACCCTGATTAAACTTTGCCCCTTCTCCTGAACTCAGCTCTAATAAATATCTGCTTTAGTGGAGAACAACCACACATACCCATCTCTCCTCATTTTTCTAGTGAGTTCATCACATCTTCTTTTAGTTTCAACAAAAACAATGGTTTTATTCTCCTTTTCACTCATGATCTCTTCCATTAGACGAATAAGCCTTGAAAGAAAAAATATTCTCAATTTTTAAAAAAAGTTCATGGTTATGAGCAAAACACCAACTTTTACTCACAGGGCTACCTGCTTAATAACCCTTTTAACCGTTCTACCCATTACCCTTAAACCACAAGACAATACTCTGTTAAGAATAACATAAAGAATAGTGATAGCCAATTACCTGAAGC
Source organism: Raphicerus campestris (assembly GCA_006410735.1). Classification (NCBI taxonomy): domain Eukaryota; kingdom Metazoa; phylum Chordata; class Mammalia; order Artiodactyla; family Bovidae; genus Raphicerus; species Raphicerus campestris. The sequence continues at coordinate 958,479 of SJYW01005841.1, forward strand.
AGCAAAACAATTTTCAGCATGACAGATTTCAAATTAGCATTTAGATTCCACCCAACTGAAAGTCACTTTTAAGATAACTTGTGAAACAGTGACTCAATTTGTAAAGTTGTCTTCAGAGTTAGTCACTTACTTTTCATCCTTTTCTACGTCATGACACACATCCACAATCTGAAGAATGTTGTGATTTGCACTCAGTTCTAGTGCACCAATGTTTATATGAATATAGTCTTTCAGGAAATCTTCAGCAAGCTGTCTTACTTCTTTTGGCCAAGTAGCACTCCACATTAGCGTTTGCCTATCAGGCTACAGATTTTGAGATTAAAACAAAAAAAGTCTTTGTATTTTAAGAACAAATTTACAGCTTAGTTCGAAGACATGACAACATTTAAAGGGCACTCACTCTGATCTGGTCCACAATCTTCCTTATTTGAGGTTCAAATCCCATATCAAGCATTCTATCTGCTTCATCAAGGACAAGGTAGGTGGTTCTTCTTAGATTGGTTTTCCCACATTCTAAAAAGTCTATCAGTCTTCCAGGTGTTGCAATACAGATTTCCACACCTTTAATTAAACACACAAAAGTTAACATGACATCCAGAACTTTCTGCATGATTAGTGACAAACAAAACCTTTTTGGTTACATACCTCTCTCCAAATCACGTATTTGTGGTCCCTTGGGAGCACCGCCATAAATGCAAGTAGACTTCAAGCGACATGCTCTACAGTATTCAGCAGCTACTTGCTGCACCTGTTGGGCCAGTTCCCGAGTAGGTGCCAGCACCAAGCACTAAGGAAAGAGAAAGTGGAACAACTTTAGGAGCCCCATGAATTCTAGTTTTAAAGTGCTAATTTACTGTTGCTACACTAGCAGATGATTTACACTGTCAATACCCAAAGCAGCTTTGTCCCTTCCTACACTGAAAAACATAACTCTATATAAAACCACCACAGTTTTCTTTTGCTATATATTCTACAAACCTCTACACTTTTAACCAAGTTAAGAGAATACAATGTATACTTACAATAGGCCCATCACCTCTCTCTAGGAATGGCTGATGATTGATGTGGACAATGGCAGGCAGCAAATACTATACAAGAGAAGAGCAAACAAAAGAAATCATATTAAAAACACTTCTGGTTTCTTTTAATTCCCAACCCATTTTCTTCAGGACCTGTCACCTAACTCAAAGTTCCCCAAACTTACAGACAAAGTCTTCCCAGATCCAGTTTGTGCTACCCCAACCATATCCAATCCACTCAGAGCAACTGGCCATCCCTGAGCTTGAATAGCTGTGGGTTCAGTGAAGTTCTGCCTTGCAATCACGTCCATGACATTTGCTGTAATGTTAAAAATTAAGTAAACATCAATAATGCCAAGAGAAAGCGTTTTTTTTTGAAATGGGGAAAACTACCACTTACCAGGGAAGTTTGCCTCATAAAAATTCAGGACTGGCTTTGGGCAGTTATGACCTCTAACTGTAATTTCCTTGCTTCTTCTGTATGTCTCTACCTCTTGCTACAAAAGAAATTATAAAAATTCAGTTATATCTCATGAGGACTCCCCCTAACTAAACACGCAACCAATACACCCCTAAGTTAATAATTATCTACATTAACATTCCTTTAAGTTTGCAAGACGTTTCTAGTCAAACTTAAAAGTCACTGAGTTACAAAATGAAGAAACCACATGAAATTACTCACTGCTGTGCGCCTAGCCAAATCGGGGTGTTCTTGATAAAAATTCTTCTCAAACTTGGGCAGCTCATCAAGATTCCACTTCTTTTTAACCAGTTTCTCTCCAGGGTTTCCAAACTTCTTTCCAGATAAGGGCCCTGCCCTACTGCCTCCAAATCGAGGAGCACCAAACCTAAAATTAGAGGGAAAAAAAGGAAAAAAACTGCATTTTCAAACACGTACAGACTTATTTTACCATCCCTGCGCACATGCTAAAACTCAATGAAAGATTCCGGAGGTGGAAGTGCTGTCCTCAGTGATGGTCATTCTTTCAAAAGCCACAGTTAGTACTACGTCTCCCTCATTTCCCGTTATACGTAGTACACACCACTGAAAACAAACCAACAGCCCGGGGTTTACTAGGTCGGAAACTGGCTGGTCAAGCTCTAGGAGTTCAGATACAAGGACAAACAACAGCTGGTGGATACTTCTCTTTCACACGAGCAAAATAATTAAATGCCTAAAAAAACCCAGTAAACCAGAAGCTTAACACAGATGTTACTTAGCAGCTGTTCTGAACCAAAGAGCTCTGGTTTTAATAGGTAGCGAAACAACACAGGCATTGAGTGCACCCGGAGGGTGGTCTCGGGGACAGTTAGGCAAGCCAATCGAGTTGGGGGGATCCCTCAAAACGGCTCCCTACCAAGGTAGCAAAATTATATAACGAAAGGAAAACGAGGAGGAGGAGCCGGAGACTACCGGGGGAGGAGTCCCGGCCCGGGCGGAGTCCTTCGGGCTGCGTTCCCGCTGGGGCGGCGCTTCCCCCTTTGTCTCGCATTTCTCTCTGCGCCACATTTTCTCGACGCTGCCATTTTGAGCTCCTCCGCCGGGCGGGGTAACAAAGGCGCCGCCGCCATGTCCGCCGCCGGCATTTTGTACCCACGGCTCGGCCACATGGCCGATTCCCGCGACACCGGCCACCCTCCAACCCTCGCCGCATTAACGGCTTCGGAGGCGGCCCCCTTGGCACCCACAGAAGCCCCCGATTCCGTAAAAATCCTGTAAGCTTACATCTAATAGTGGCGACTTCGCCTCGAAGCGCTCCGCTTTCCTCTCCTCGAAAAATGTGCTCGAAATTCTCCGAACAGTTGCCAAATCATCAAGGCCCCAGTACCCCCTCCCAAACAAAAAGGAATCTTGAGGACCGTTAACATGAAAACTCCAGGTTTGGACAAACAACAAAATGGCGCAAGCCCTTTTCGATGGCGGAGGCCCAAGAATAGTCTTTAGAAGCCGAGTTCCCCGCGCCACCCCACCCCCGCAACCCTCATCGGTCTCCCATCCCCCACCTGCCGGGCCTGACAGGTCGGTTCCCACACTCACCCTCGATCCCGGCCACGGTCTCGGTCACTCGAATAACCCGACATGGCGTCAATGGTTGCGGTTGGTGGGAAGCGAAGCGGAGAGAATCGAGTGCGACGAGTCGCTGGAGATGGCTCCGGCGACGGAAAAGACTTGCGGGGGCGGCAGCAGCAGAGGGACGACGATGACAGAAGCCAAGGCTGCCCAACAAGAGACCGGTGGAAATGAATGAGGTGCCGGCCGCGTCCCGGCAGCCGGTTTTATAGCCTGGCCCGCCTCCTCCGCCGCAGAGAATGCTGGGAGCCGCTCTATGACCTAATCACTCCGCCCCTGCGCAGAGGTGTTAACGCCTGCCGGCGTTCCGGGATCCGCCATTTTCTCGCCCCTCCCCCCGGGCCGTCTGCCGATTTTTCGCCCCTTTCAAGGATAGGACCCGCCCCCACCCCGCGGTCCTCCACTGGTCTGCCTCAGCCTGCACTCTCTTGACTTCACCTTTTTCTAATCTTTCACACGTCAGGGAAACCACTGCGCCCTTTTCCAGGTCTAGCCCACACAATAAAATGTCCAGCCCAGCTCAACCCCCTCGGTCCCCTTGAAGATGTTTACGTCTCCAAAGAGCCTTTACACTCATTACTAGGGGCGACAGGAAGGCGGAGCCTGACATTGTCACGTGGCTGCCCCGCCCGCCGAGTGAGCGGGACGCACTACTTCCCCAGTTGGCGTCGGCGGAGGAGTACAACACGAAATAGCTCACCGGAAGTGCCGTGCTAATGCCCTCGGGAAAGCGGCTGGGGCTCTTGGGTGACCCGAACTGTCAAACCCACCCACCTCAGGACCCCTGAGCGGGATCTGACTTGTGAAAAATGGTATCTAGAGCTCGCAAACCGCCACCTCGGCACGTGCTGCCAAAGGAAGTACTCCCGCGGTGACCAATCAGCAGCGAGAAGCCGTTTTAACGTCCCTCCCTCCTTCACTGCACCCTTTCCCGGCACTTTCGTTTGCTTTCTCTCCTGTCAGCCCTGGGTCTGCGCCGTGCGGCCCTTTCAGGACGCCGTCCCGCGCGCGCCCGGCTAGGAGTCCGGCGGCGACTTGCCTCCGCGACATGGCCGGCTCAGAGGCTGGTGAGTCTCTGCCTGGAGCCCCGTTTGTGTGTGGGCTCAAGTCCCCTTTCAGTCCAAGTCCTGAACGCCCCTCCCCATCTTATCTTGAGGCTTCAGGTGGGTCTGGGTTGCCAGCGGGGCACGTGAGACAACCCGGTCGTAGCTGGCGGGTTCTCTGGCTGGGGCTTCTTAGCCCCGCTCCCTGGCGCATTCGAAGTTGTCGAGCCTGATTTGGGGCGGGGAGACAAAGGCCCTGCAGCGAGGACCGCAGCACGCGAGCGTGTTGGCTGTAAATGATCAGAAAGTGTCTTTCCCTAGACTGGTATTTTCTAGGGAGTGTGTCCTCTGCACCTGCATTGCGGAGCCTGAGGTTGAGTATTAGCACTCTAAAAATCTATTGTTGCCATCCCAAATCGGAATAGTGGTGGATTTTCCCGCTTCAGGGCTTTCTACAGTTACCGGCTTTCTGTAGCGCAGTTTTTGAAAAGCGAGTTGATTGGGTTGTCTAGGACGCTTTCATCTTTTTTTCCAAGACAGTGTTCAAACCAGTTGTCGTGGTTTGATCTGCTGTAAGTAATGGGCACTGGGAGAGGGAGTTAAGGTGCCTTGACACGCCCACAGATATGCATGTTTATTTCTAGAACATACTGAAGATAACGTGCACAATAAAAAACTTGCCCCTTAATCGCCAGGTATTTTAGGGAACAAGTGTTTCAGGTTTGCTACATTATCTTTGGTTGAGAAGCCCTTATTTGGCTAATCCCAACGGAGGGGTGATACACAGGAAACTTCGATAGGGTTAGTAATGTGCTAGCTATGAACTTAAAGGCGTTTTTATGAATCTCCCATGTCTCTTTTCATATACGTCAAGTATAATTAAAAATAGAACTAACAAATGCAGTAGTTGGTGCCATTACTCTAGTTCTTCACAGGCTAGATTAATCACCTGTTTGGGCAGCAGAGAAATTCCAACTTGCACAAGATAATTGGGTTAAAAACATGACTAATGCTATAGGGAATTTGAAGCAACATCCATTAATTAGTTTCTAGTAGCCTGAGATTATTGTTAACAAACTGTCTTGTTTGTGACATTCTGTTTACTTGTAAATGTGTTGAAAAAACATACCTATGGTTAATAAAATGAGATCTATGGTAAGTAACTTAAGATTTTAGGTTGCAGCAGTGAAAATTGAATTTGCATCATAGTTTTGACTAAATTGAAATCACAGCTTTTTGGAAGTCATCCCAAGAAATTAAATACAGCTTTTCAAAAATCATGCCTTAGTTCAGTGGTTAGGACTCCACCTTCCAGTGTAGAGGATGCAAGTGTGATCCTTGTTAAGGGATTTAAGATCCCTTATACTGTAGGGTGTAGCCAAAAAAATTATTTTTAACTGAAAAAAAAAATCACTTAGGAGGGTCTTCAAAATTCTCTAACAATCAGATTCCTTATCTTCTATTGAATTTAGTGTCTGTGTTTGTGGAGGTTATTTTTTAAAGATATGTGTTTGATTTTTTTCTAGTATTAGTTAGACTAATCTTTTCCCTCCTTTCCCAACAGAGTGGATAACTATTGCCAATAATCTTCTTTTGAAATGTCACATACACCTGAGGATTCGAGAACTAGAAGACTGTGATGCTAATGTTTTTATTGCTCTTTATCAATCCATTTTGGGAGAAAAGGTACCAGGTAAGAATGCTTAAAAGCAGGAGTAATAGTGTCTATATAGTGTCTGTATCTTAAGCCAGATGTTTCTAGTGCTTTCCAGTTAGATCTTATATATAAAGTCTTGAGATTTCTCTTTGTATCTTCTTTTTATCTAAATAATAGCTTTCATTGCCTTAATGAATATCTTAGGAGACCCACTTATAGTAACTGCCTTGGTCATCAAATGTTTAATCATTCATAATGTCGTGTGAAAGTCACACCTTCTCTGTAAATGTACCTGCATGGGTTCTAAGAAAGTGAACCCGCTCAGTCTTGTCGGACTCTTTGCGACCCTGTGGACTGTAACCTACCAGGCTCCCCTGTCCATGGGATTCTCCAGCAAGAATACTGGAGTGGGTTGCCATTTCCTTCCTCGGGATCTTCGCAACCCAGGGATTGAATCCTGGTCGCCCGCATTGCGCGGGCAGATACTTTACCATCTGAGCCACGAGGGAAGCATGGGTTCTAAAATTGAATTTAAAGACTTGTTGAGTCTTGGTATTTAACCAGTGTTATGGATAAGAATTGTCGTTTGTATTGTGTTCCTGGTTGAGTGTCTCAGAGTCCTTTTCCATAGACTGCTCTGCTACTTCTCTATCTTTGTATTGTTTATGACCATTAAGCACTAAAGCTCTGTACAATCTCTCTTCGCTCCATTGTTATGAGTCAGTGCCCTCATCACTTCCTGGAATAATGGGATAGCCTCCAGCTGGTATCTTTGTTACTAGTCTCTTAGAATACAGAAGTGAAGTGAAGTGGCTCAGTCATGTCTGACTTTTTGCAACCCCATGGACTGTAGTCTACCATGGGATTTTCCAGGCAAGAGTACTAGAGTGGGTTGCCATTTGGGGATGTAGTTATTGAATCAGTCTTTTAAAATACTTATTTCATCCTTCCCCAAGACACATCTTCCTCAGTACAGGAGGAGAAACTCCAAATTTAAGTTATTAAGATCTTTCTGCTCTAATCTATACTGATCTTAAACCCTTTATGCCAGTAATTCCCAATAGCTTGCTTTAACAGCACATATATGAATCCTCCTTTCACACCTGTTACGGGTTTTTTCCCTCTCATGGAATGCAGCCTGGGGTTATGTGTTGAAGTTCCAACTCTCGGGTTCTCTCTCTTGTTAGAGTGCTGCGTCTCCTTGAATTCACGGGTCTATTTCGCTTTCTTCAGCATGGCACTTACTAAGGAGCATGTTCATGTGTGCGTGTGTTAGTCGCCCAGTCGTGTCCGACTCTTTGCGACCCCATGGACTGTAGCCCACCAGGCTCCTCTGCCCGTGGAATTCTCCAGGCAAGAGTACTGGAGTGGGGTGCCATTTCCTTCTCCATATATGTGTTGATTGACTATATATTCAACCAATAAAGATTCCACTTTGTGAAATTCAGGTTATCTGTATGTTATAGCCCACTCTGGGCAGAGCTCAGAGGCCTGGTCAGAGACAGGTAGATGAAAACTTGGACTTGCATAGGATGCAAAATTACATAGTTTTTTCCCCACAGATCTCATAGCTATTCCCAGGAATCAAGAGGATGAAGCTCACAATGTACAAGCAGTGATTGATTCGCTAGCTTTGGATTACCTGCAGGTCAGCCTGTCTCACATAACAGGTTGGTATGTATTAATCATCAGATAATTTTGGATTTTACTAAAATATTTTGTTGGATAGAACTCGGGCTTGTTTTACCAAATGAGTAAGGTTGTGAAATAGACCAAACAACAAGACTGAACCAAGACAATTCACTGGTATAGTTAAGACAACTTCCTTAAAAGCTTTTCCAGGAGAGTCATACATTGAATTTGGGATAGGTCTCAGAATCCTAGCTGGTAATTTGAATTGTGTTTTGTTGTTGTTACTACTTTATAGCTACCATTCTGTTTGTTTGTAGTAACTAAAAATTAGAAACGCTTGAGTGTCCATTAATAGGGACAGGTTAAATAAATTACTATAGTTTCTTATAGGGAACTACTCTGCAGCTATAAAAGATAATTGATGATGCTCTTTATGTATCAATACAGTGTTCCATATTTGTGAAATGATCTCATATATTGTATGAGAAAAATATGATATAGTTATAATGCTGATTTGCAGAATATGCTATTATTTGTAAGAACAAATTCAGAAGTTATATGCAGTTGATTGAATGCAGAATTAATTCTGATTGCCTCCAATGAGATAAACTAGACAAGGGTGGGATGAGATTTTTCATTTTATACTTTTTACACTTTTTAAATTTTGAACCATATGAATGTATTACCTGTTTGGAATAAATAAAACTGTAAATTGTTTTTCAGCCTTTTCCCAAAACAGTATCCATACTTTATTCAAAAGCCAAACATAAATTCATTTGTAAATCTCTGTTTTGGTAGATAGAAAATGAGGGTTATTTCAGTAAATTATTTCAAGCTAATGAACAGAGGAAATTTTGGAGACTTGAAACTATACCTGAATCACTAAGAGAAAGTGTATACTGTTTCATCCTTTGACAGTCGTTAAAAGAGATACATCTTAGTCAGGATGGGACATTTATATCTTATTTTGGTAGTGATAAGAGCAAAATTTTACAGAAATAATGTCTTTTAAGTTTTTTAGTGTAGTTCAAGATGAGTAAGTGTAGTAAATTAGTTTGGGGAAAATTCATTTTGAGGGATAATGCGGGGACTTCCCTGTTCTTTGGAAATGGCTTTCTCTGCCCGTTGGGCAATTTTTGGTATTTGTATTTAATATATAAACATACCGTATACCAAGATTGTGTCTGCTTATAGAACTTCTGGTGTGTGGAGTTGCCTCTAACAACTCATACCCACCCCACAGAAAGCTGCAAAACTGCTTACCTCCTCCAGTAGATTGCAAAGCAGCTTTTTGCTTCTTGTGTGCAGTTTAAAGCAGTTTCTCCTACACAGTGAAGCACTGCTTTCTGGCGGACAGTCTTGTTGCTGGGTTGGCAGAGCATGCTCCCCATCCTGGAAACCAGAAGCCTTGGATATGTCCTTGGGGTATGCTTGTGTATCTTGTTAAGCCAGAAAACACAGGGCTTCAAAACAAAACAAAACATAGGGCTTAAGATTTCTGTTTAGTTGTTTTAAACAGAAAGAAAAACTATCTAACATTGACTGTCTTTACTGGAGTGTTGTAAAACATCAAGTTCCTGGTTTAGTTTTTTGGGGTTTTTTTCTGCATTATGACTAAGGAAATGAATGACTGGATTATCTCAAATATCAAATATCCAGTCTGCCTCTCCCATACTTGTTTGAATTCATGCCAAATCTAATCTCCCAAAGGACAGCCCAAGTGTTTCAAGAGTTTTAAGTTCCATCCATACCTCAGGTTGCTCAGAGTCCATTTTAGGTGACATTAAACATGTCAAGTTTTCATGCTTTTGCAGCCCATTTCTTGTCAACATTTCAACTTAACATTTATTTAAAATCTATTTAAGCCAGGTACTGTGCTGGAGACTTTAAACAGTTAGATTAAAAGTTAGTTTCTAGGTATTAAGTTGGTATAATGGAAGGAGAGTTGGTATAAGCCTGGAGAGTTGGGGGTAAGGTGAGATTAAAAGGAGTTTTATATGCAGGGAACCAGCTCAGTTTTTAATTAAAAAATGGTATAATGTGTAATAAGTGAATAGGAGTTAATTTTAAAAATTAGGAATTCCTGGTGAAGGTATCTGAAGTTTGTTTTTGTTTTATATTCTCTACTGCTCTTGTCTTCAGAACAAGGCATACCACCATCATTCCATATTCACCAGGCTAATAAAATTCAGCTTTAGTTGTTTTATACTTTAGTATAAATCTTACAGGATGAAGTTCACTTATTTTGCTTCTCCATAAATGAAGGACTATGCCAATGAATTACCACCCATAATGTTCAGGACTACATTTTTCAAATATAATCAAGTATCAGGAAGTTGATATTTTTAATATTTACACTGTCATTTTTTCTTTTGGGTTAATTTATAATCCTGTGTCCTAAACAATATTTTTACACTGGTATATCCATTTCAAAATCATGAGGCTTTTAATTTCTTGGTTAATTTTTTTTAATAGCTCTGTATTCTGTGTTCAGGAGAAAATATAGTGAAAGGAGATAAAGAATCTATTAAGAATCTTCTAGAAATATTTGATGGGTTGCTGGAGTATCTTACAGAACACATCAGTGAAACATCTCACGAGAAAAGTAAGTTTAAGAAAAAATTTGGCTTTTTTATATTCTGTTATCTCCTTTTTATCTTTTATCTTTTTGCCTATTTTTCTTCTTAGGAATTAGAATCACTAATACACTGTATCTAATGAATTTAATTGTAAATGAAGTTTCAGTTCTCACTGTTGAAGTGGTTGAAAACTCTTATCTAATCATCACATGCTTTGTCAACTTGGGTATTGCTTGTAAATTACTTTAAAGCTAATATATAATAGGAAGCAAAATCTAGTTAAAATTGTTTATTGTCCTATTATTACATGAAATTCCTTACTCAGTAATTCCATGTCAGAACTGCCATTTTTGTGCAAATTTGGATATGGCCAAGGGATCAACAGAAAGAGTTGGTATGTTTCTATCTTTAGCCTACACCTAGGTTTGTGACAGCTTGAATATTTTTTATTTTACTCTTCAAGTAATTCAGTTCTCCAAATTGTAACACTTTGTTGTGTGAAACTTTGATTTTATGTTTTTTATTGTTATTAATATTTTCCAAAAGTGTTCTGGTCATATTTAAACTGTATCACTAGTGTGTAGGAGTTATTCATAATCTTTGACTCCATAAATTCCATTTCTAGGGATTTATCCTGAAGAAATAGTACAGAAGAAAGTTAGGGACTTCTTGATAGTTAAGTAGCTAAGACTCTGTACTCCCAATACAGGGCCCTGGGTTTGGTCCCTGGTCAGAGAACTCGATCCCACAGGCTGCACTGAAGATTGAAAAATCCCAGGTGCTGCAACTAAGACCTAATGTAGCCAAATAATATAAAATAAATTTTTTATAAAAGAAGTGCTTAGAGGTTTTCATGCACTGTTACTTATCAATGAAAAAAAAAAAAGGACCTATATGTCTTACCAATTTGGACTGATCAATAAATAATACAAAAATGCATACAGGTTTCCCCTGCCTCCTGAGAAACCTGTATGCAGGTCAAGAAGCAATAGTTAGAACTGTACATGGAACAATGGACTGGTTCCAGATTGGAAAAGGAGTGCATCAGGCTGTATATTGTCACCCTGCTTATTTAACTTATATTCAGAGTACATCATGGGAAATGCCGGGCTGGATGAAGCACAAGCTGGAATAAAGATTGCCAGGAGAAATATCAATAACCTCAGATATGCAGATGACACCACCCTTATGGAAGAAAGTGAAGAGGAACTAAAGAGCCTCTTGATGAAAGTGAAAGAGAAGAGTGAAAAAGCTGGCTTAAAACTCAACATTCAAAAAAAATGAAGATCATGGCATCCTGTCCCATCACTTAATGGCAGATAGATGGGGAAACAATGGAAACATTGACAGACTTTATTTTCTTGGGTTCCAGAATCACCGCAGATAGTGACTATAGCCATGAAATTAAAAGATGCTTGCTCTTTGGAAGAAAAGCTATGACCAACCCAGATAGCATGTTAAAAAGCTGAGACATTACTTTGCCAGCAGAGGTCCGTGTAGTCAAAGCCGTGGTTTTTGCAGCAGTCATGTATGGATATGGGAGTTGGACCATAAAGAAGGCTGAGCGCTAAAGGATTGATGCTTACAAGGAGATCAAACCAGTCAATCTTAAAGGAAATCAGTCCTGAATGTTCATTGGAAGGACTGATGCTGAAGCTGAAGCTCCAGTACTCTGGCCACCTGATACGAAGAGCCACCTCATTTGAAAAGCCCCTGATGCTAGGAAAGACTGAAGGCAGGAGAAGAAGGGGACAACAGAGGATGAGGTGGTTGGATGGCATCACCAGCTCAATGGACATGAGTTTGAACCAGCTCCAGGAGATAGTGAAGGACAGGCAAGCCTGCCGTGCTGTAGTCCATGGGGTCACAAAGAGTTGGATACAACTGTGACTGAACAACAAAATTAACTGCTACATTAATAAACATTAATATACAGTGAATAATATGTGACTCAGAATAGGTTTACTATTGTGAAGTTATCCAAAACAAGTTTTTAGCAGCCATAGCAATTTATATCGGAGAAGGCAATGGCATCCCACTCCAGTACTCTTGCCTGGAAAATCCCAAGAGCCTGGTGGGCTGCAGTCCATGGGGTCGCAAAGAGTCAGACACGACTGAGCGACCTCACTTTCAGTTTTCACTTTCACACATTGGAAAAGGAAATGGCAACCCACTCCAGTGTTCATGCCTGGAGAATCCTGGGGACAGGGGAGCCTGGTTGGCTGCCATCCATGGGGTTGCACAGAGTCAGACACAACTGAAGTGACTTAGCAGCAGTAGCAATTTATATAAATTCTAGTACAAATGAAAACAAACAATGGGGGCAGGCTCATGATTTTTTAATTCTCACATTGTTGATGCTGATAACTATGCCATGATTATAACATCTGAAATTAATCATAAATTCTTTAGAGATAGTTTTCTATCTTTTATCCTTGTTGCTGAAAAGATTTAAAAGCATATAGAGATAAGGCCTAGAAGGAAAGTTTGAAGGATACCCCATACTGTATATTTCTTTTTATTTTAATTTCAAAAAAATTAAGAGTGTGTAATATATTAATATGTTAAATATCAACCTAGGAACGCTGGGAAGAGTCAAAGCTGCATGCCATATTTATTGCTCTCAAATAAAGCTATACTCAAGTTAGGGAGAGTGCCATAAGTACATACAATAAGTAGCAGAATTGGGAGGGAGTGAATGACATGCAAAAAAAACCTGACCTAATTCAAGGCTGCCATAGGTATTTCAATGCTCTATGGTTTTCTAGTCATTTTAGCAGCAAAAGTAAGAGGAAGAAAACTTCCTGTAGGAGATTGATTGATTTGAAACGTTCTAGAGACGGCAGTTTTTATGACATAGTACTTGATTACAGGTAGTGGGGGATGATAATGGGGATAGAGAGAAGAACAGAACTGGGAGATACTTATATGTGAGGCTAGTAAAAAATGAAAGGCTGAGTGGGGAATCTTCCCGGGGAGGTCAGGAGGCTATGGTGAGCTTAGTGCTACTAGGAGGGAGTTGCTCTCATGGAGTTGGAGAATGTTTTCTGAAGTCTGGTCCTCAACTTTGCAGGTCCAGATTTATAGAGCAATATTACCTGGAGCTGATCAGAATCTCAAAATGCCAATTAATAACAAGAAATATTTATTACTAGTCAAGTCAGGTATAGGGCAGTTTCTTCTGCTGCTACTGTTAAGTCACTTCAGTTGTGTCCAACTCTGTGTGACCCCATAGACAGCAGCCCACCAGGCTCCCCATCCCTGGGATTCTCCAGGCAAGAACACTGGAGTGGGTTGCCATTTCCTTCTCCAATGCATCAAAGTGAAAAGTGAAAGTGAAGTTGCTCAGTCGTGTCCGACTCTTCACGACCCCATGGACTGCAGCCCACCAGGCTCCTCTGTCCATGGGATTTTCCAGGCAAGAGTACTGGAGTGGGATGCCATTGCCTTCTCCAGTTTCTTCTGAGCTGGCATTATTGCTTACCACTGAAGAACGAGGAATTTGAAGGCAAACTGTGGACTCGGTGCTGCTGCCCACTGTTATGACTAAATTTCCACCCTCATGTATGACTGAACCTTTCTAAGCTGCAGTTTTCTCCATTGGAAATTCTTTCATGGTTGTAGGAAAGGTTAATAGATACACATAAATGGTTTAGTACTGAGCCTAGCCCAGAGTTGCTACACAATGAATATTGACTAATGTTGTTAAAATTTTGTTTGGTGAATATAGAAATAGAAAAAAGTAAGAAGTGGTATGAGAATATGCAGACAGGTAGGTCTGAAGTAGGAGATTTCACCCATATACCTCCTGGAATCACTCCCTTAGTTACTGCCACTGTGAAAATGTATTTCTCTAGTATGTTGGGGTAGAAAAAAAGGTTGATAGTCTTCTCTTTTTTTGGCCACTCGGTATGGCATGTTGGATCCTAGTTTCCCGACCACGGATGAACCCCTGCAGAAGGACATAGTCTTAACCACTGGATCACCAGGGAATTCCCAAGATTGATAGTCTTAAGGAAAATTTCATCCATGCCCTAATGTGNTAACTATGCCATGATTATAACATCTGAAATTAATCATAAATTCTTTAGAGATAGTTTTCTATCTTTTATCCTTGTTGCTGAAAAGATTTAAAAGCATATAGAGATAAGGCCTAGAAGGAAAGTTTGAAGGATACCCCATACTGTATATTTCTTTTTATTTTAATTTCAAAAAAATTAAGAGTGTGTAATATATTAATATGTTAAATATCAACCTAGGAACGCTGGGAAGAGTCAAAGCTGCATGCCATATTTATTGCTCTCAAATAAAGCTATACTCAAGTTAGGGAGAGTGCCATAAGTACATACAATAAGTAGCAGAATTGGGAGGGAGTGAATGACATGCAAAAAAAACCTGACCTAATTCAAGGCTGCCATAGGTATTTCAATGCTCTATGGTTTTCTAGTCATTTTAGCAGCAAAAGTAAGAGGAAGAAAACTTCCTGTAGGAGATTGATTGATTTGAAACGTTCTAGAGACGGCAGTTTTTATGACATAGTACTTGATTACAGGTAGTGGGGGATGATAATGGGGATAGAGAGAAGAATAGAACTGGGAGATACTTATATGTGAGGCTAGTAAAAAATGAAAGGCTGAGTGGGGAATCTTCCCGGGGAGGTCAGGAGGCTATGGTGAGCTTAGTGCTACTAGGAGGGAGTTGCTCTCATGGAGTTGGAGAATGTTTTCTGAAGTCTGGTCCTCAACTTTGCAGGTCCAGATTTATAGAGCAATATTACCTGGAGCTGATCAGAATCTCAAAATGCCAATTAATAACAAGAAATATTTATTACTAGTCAAGTCAGGTATAGGGCAGTTTCTTCTGCTGCTACTGTTAAGTCACTTCAGTTGTGTCCAACTCTGTGTGACCCCATAGACAGCAGCCCACCAGGCTCCCCATCCCTGGGATTCTCCAGGCAAGAACACTGGAGTGGGTTGCCATTTCCTTCTCCAATGCATCAAAGTGAAAAGTGAAAGTGAAGTTGCTCAGTCGTGTCCGACTCTTCACGACCCCATGGACTGCAGCCCACCAGGCTCCTCTGTCCATGGGATTTTCCAGGCAAGAGTACTGGAGTGGGATGCCATTGCCTTCTCCAGTTTCTTCTGAGCTGGCATTATTGCTTACCACTGAAGAACGAGGAATTTGAAGGCAAACTGTGGACTCGGTGCTGCTGCCCACTGTTATGACTAAATTTCCACCCTCATGTATGACTGAACCTTTCTAAGCTGCAGTTTTCTCCATTGGAAATTCTTTCATGGTTGTAGGAAAGGTTAATAGATACACATAAATGGTTTAGTACTGAGCCTAGCCCAGAGTTGCTACACAATGAATATTGACTAATGTTGTTAAAATTTTGTTTGGTGAATATAGAAATAGAAAAAAGTAAGAAGTGGTATGAGAATATGCAGACAGGTAGGTCTGAAGTAGGAGATTTCACCCATATACCTCCTGGAATCACTCCCTTAGTTACTGCCACTGTGAAAATGTATTTCTCTAGTATGTTGGGGTAGAAAAAAAGGTTGATAGTCTTCTCTTTTTTTGGCCACTCGGTATGGCATGTTGGATCCTAGTTTCCCGACCACGGATGAACCCCTGCAGAAGGACATAGTCTTAACCACTGGATCACCAGGGAATTCCCAAGATTGATAGTCTTAAGGAAAATTTCATCCATGCCCTAATGTGGTCTCTCTCTTTGGCTAGGGCATGATTGTCTGGGAGCTTGAGTTAGGCTGACACAGTCATGTTTTTCTGAAGCTACACCCTAGTGCATTCTGCCTCAGACATCCCTTACAGATAGAGAAGTATGAAGAATGCATGAACTTACCACCTAGCTTAAAGAAGAAAACAGCGCTAGTACAACCGTAGACTCTGCTTAGAAAGCAGCACTCGTGTTGCTTCTTTGTTGCCCAGGTGGTGCATGCTCATTGCAAGTAATGATTTGGCTCCTGCTTCACTCTCACAGGTACCTAGTTGACCAGTAAGGGGTTGAGGGTGTTTTGCTGTCCTTACCTCTGTGCTTGCCCTGTAGAGAAATAATTGCATTAACTTGTTTTTTGTTTTTTTTTTTAACCTGGGTGTTGTTTTTTTTTTTTGGTATTGTTTTTATCTGTTCCAAACAGGTGAAACTGGACAGGGTTCTAAAGAATCCCATAGAGGAGACCCTTTGGAAGATCGAGAGAATACTAAAGAATCCACATCACCATGGAAAAGAGTTTCTTTTGAGAGGTAGCTCTCAATGTCTGTGAATTTAATCAAAACAAGTTATGCTTTTCCTTCTACTAAGAATTAAAATTGCACACAGTATACCAGAATGGCAGCAAAAAACAAAGCTAATGTGAATTTTACTATCTTCTCGTGTTTTAAACCTCCCTGAGAGAGTTTTAAGCACCTTGAGCTATGTCTAATCTCAGCATTAACTGCCTACTTAATTTAAAACATTTCCTTGATTACCAAAGTAATTTATGTTCCTTGCAGAATACTTGGAAAGTACTTGGAGTAAAAAGAAGCCAAAAACAAAGAATAAGATGAACTATATCATTCAGAACCAAATAACTGCTTATTAACATTTTGTTGTAATTTAGTCTTTTTTTTAAACTATATTTTTCTTTTGAGATTTAGTCATAGTGTCTGTATAATTTTGTTTCCTAAATTTTAAAGTTTAACACATCTTTTCCTAACTTGATAAACAATAATGATTTTTAATCACTGTATAATGTACTGTGTGAATGGGTGCATTATAATTGACTAAATCACTCCTCTTCAGTAGAGGTTTTTTTTATATAAATTTATTTTTTATGGTGATACACATACTTTGATTTTTCTCCTCTTCTCGTGCATTTAAGCTGTATTCAGAGTCAAGGACTATGAATGATATAGGGTGATTCCAAGTTGCCACATTACTTTCCCAAAAGGCTGCGAGTGTTGGGTGCCCAGCAGCAGTATAAAAGCGCTGGGTGACTGCACTAGTCATTGTCCACCGGTATTGTTGCCTGTTAAATGCCAGAGTTTCATAGGCAAAATGTAATGTTGTAACATTGATTATACTTCTACTAAGTAGAGGTTGACTACATACTAAGATGTTCTTTTAAATCTGATTATCATTTATTTTGTGGAGTTTGTCAGTGATTTGAAAAGCACAAGCAAAAGCCTTCTTAGGTAAATACAGCACATTGTGGAAAATGTGTCTAAAAAAGACTATCAGAAAATAAATTTCTTGACTTAATTTTTCATTATTAGATTAAAAAATATTATAAGTGTAAAAGTAGAACAATAGAAGGATGTTTAGTACAAAATTAATATCCTACCCAGATTCCCTTCACACCCCTAAAGTAAACAATATTTATTGTTCTCCGTGTGTCTTCTCTTATACATTTAATCCTTGACACTTTATACACTGCTTTTCCCACCATACATATATCAGATAGGCAGCAAAAGGGAAAGTTCCCTTTTTCCTCACATAACGATGACCGTCTGAGCATTCGTAGGCAGGCTACTTGAAGCAGTTCTTGGGATCCTCTCTGGGAAGGGCCCTTGTGGTCAGGCCAGGCCATGAATAAGTGAGGAAACTCTTTCAGGTGGTCCTTATCGTCTGGGGCATTGGGCTCCTCTTGGGATGGAGATGAAGCAGAATCCACTGGTGAAATAATTAGACTTGGAGACACAGCACACACCTTTTCTCTCAGAAGTAATGGTGAGTAATTAAACTTTAAATATCAGTTATTATTCAGCATACAACTTTGAAAATGTAAATAGTTATACTTAGAGGTTTTTAAAAATTGAGAAGAATAGAGAGCCCTAACTGGATATCAGAATTGAAATTCCAGAATGCTACTGTTACCCACTAAATATGAACAGTGGTCCAAAATGAGTCAAGTGGGAGTCCCAGGTGCATGGGCAAATAGGTGTACGTAAGTTTGTCATGTAATATGTGGGGCTTCCCAAGTGGCAGTAGTGGTGAAGAAGCCGGCTGCCAAAGCAGGAGACACAGGAGATGTGGGTCTGATCCCTGGGTCGGAAAGATCCCCTGGAGGAGGGCACGGCAAGCCTCTGCAGTATTCTTATCTGGAGACCATGGACACAGAGGAGTCTGGTGGGCTGTAATCCCTAGGGTCGCAAAGAATTGGACACGACTGAAGAGACTTAAGCACGCGTGAGTGCACATGTGGGACGTGATACCCCAGGAAGAAAATCCTGGGTGCAGCTTCACAGTTTAGTCACGTCCAGAATACCCACTAAGCATAGTTTCCCAAGCTGGGTGACTCATTTCTCTCCTAGTTTCAACCAAGTCTGTACATCCAGTGGCAGTTTTTCTCCCAGGCTCAGNCCCAGGAAGAAAATCCTGGGTGCAGCTTCACAGTTTAGTCACGTCCAGAATACCCACTAAGCATAGTTTCCCAAGCTGGGTGACTCATTTCTCTCCTAGTTTCAACCAAGTCTGTACATCCAGAGGCAGTTTTTCTCCCAGGCTCAGGCCACATTTCCGACAGTCTGCTGCTCATACAGGCCTGTTTTGAGCCTCTCACCTCGCCGTCCTCCAGCCATCGCACTTTTGTTCTGCTCATCTTGGTTGTCTTGCTCTTTTCTTATCATCATATATCGAGTTGGCTGAAAAATTCATTTGGGTTTTTACGTAAGATGGTACAGAAAAACTTGAGCAGACTTTTTGGCCAAACAAGTTTCTTTTTTTTGGTGGGGGGGCTGTGCTACACAGCTTGAGAGAATCTCAGTTCCCTGACCAGGGGTTGAACCTGGGCCACAGGAGTGAAAGCCCGGAATCCTAACCGTTGGGCAGCAGGGAAAACCATATAGTTTCTTTTGTTGGGATACTCTTCCTCTTTGTCCCTGGCAGACTCACTCTGTACAATGCCCGGCCTCTGAGGCTCTGTATTCCCACAATGGGGTCTTCATGCCTTATTTCACTAACACCATTCTCAACGTTGCATAGTCACATTCGACATTATATAAACTGGGTTGCAGGGACAGCAGCCACCCCATACCCATTCAGCCAGGATTTGTTCAGTGCCTCCCCTGTGCCAGGCAGTGGTGATGCAGCGCTAAACACACACACAACTCCCTTCCCTCGCGGCACGTATATTCCACTGGTAGGGGCAGTCAGTAAATAAGACACATAAATGAAGTGTATAATAAAATTCTTTATATTTGTCTTAGTATCCCCCAAATTAGGAAAACATCAGTCCCACAGTATTTTTTGGAGTTGAAGAACAGGAATGGTAGAGTTGAATGAAGTACATTAAATTATGGCAGTCAAGGGGCCTACATTCTCTTCCAGACGCTGTACAGGCTGTGTGACTTAGGACAAGTCCCTTCTCTTTTCTGAGCCCCTGNCAGTAAGTATTTTTTGGAGTTGAAGAACAGGAATGGTAGAGTTGAATGAAGTACATTAAATTATGGCAGTCAAGGGGCTTACATTCTCTTCCAGACGCTGTATGGGCTATGTAACTTAGGAGAAGTCCCTTCTCTTTTCTGAGCCCGTTTCTTCCAGTGTGAAGATAGAGAATTCAACGAAAGCATCTCTGAAATGCTTCTGCGCTTCAGTACTCTTAATTCCAAAGAATAGACTCTCCTTTCCAAGGAATTGTGTTCAAAGAGCCTGAGCCTGGGAGGGCAGACAGTAGGCCATAGGCATATGCTTGCCACTAAGGTGGGTGAAGGAGCAGGAGACCAGAGTCAAGTGTAGGTAATGCAGGAAGGCTTCTTCAAGGCGGAGAGTCAGATGAAAGGGATGGTGGTGTTAGAAATGGTATTTGTTCTGTGATAGCCAGTGCATGTAGAAAGGTTGTAGCTATAAAAAGTGAATTTCTTTTTTTCAGATTTTAGCCGTTCAGATGAAACGCAATTCAAGGGAAAAATAAAAGGTTGAGAGAAGATCCAGGCTGAGGTGTTTGGGTTTGATATCATATGGTGGCTTCATTTTATATTGGATTTAAGTCATCAGATTAATGTCATCATACACATTCTTAGGCATCTCATTCAGACTTTAATTCCCAGATTGTAAATCTTTACTGCAGTATAATTGCCATATTATTATACAGGTATTCAGTATGATTCTTTGTGTATATTGCAAAAAGAATGCCACAGTATATCTTGTTGTTCAGTCACTCAGTCTTGTCAAACTCTTTGTGACCCCATGGACTGCAGCATGCCTGGATTCCCTATCCTTCACTGTCTCCTCAAGTTGGCTCACACTCATGTCCATTGATCAATGATCCTGTCCAACCATCTTGTCCTCTCTCGCCCCCTTCTTTTCCTGCCCTCTCTTTCCCAGCATTAGGGTCTTTTCCAGTGAATCAGTTCTTTGCATCAAGTGGCCAAATTTATTGAAGCTTCAGCATCAGTCCTTCCAATGAATATTCAGGGTTGGTTTCCTTTAGGTTTGACTGATTTGATCTTGTTGCTGTCCAAGGGACTCTCAAAGAGTCTTCTCCACCATCACAATTGGAAAGCATCAATTTTCGGCACACAGCCTTCTTAATGGACCAATTCTCACATCCATACACGACTCCTAGACAAACCATAGCTTTGACTAGATGGACCTTTGTCAGCAAAGTAATGTCTCTGCTNAGCTTCAGCATCAGTCCTTCCAATGAATATTCAGGGTTGGTTTCCTTTAGGTTTGACTGATTTGATCTCGTTGCTGTCCAAGGGACTCTCAAGAGTCTTCTCCACCGTCACAATTGGAAAGCATCAATTTTCGGCACACAGCCTTCTTAATGGACCAATTCTCACATCCGTACACGATTCCTAGACAAACCATAGCTTTGACTAGATGGACCTTTGTCAGCAAAGTAATGTCTCTGGTTTTTAATACACTGTCTAGGTTTGTCATAACTTTTCTTCCAAGGAGCAAATGTTTTTTAATTTCATGGCTTCAGTCACCGTCCACGGTGATTTTGGAACCCAAGAAAATAGTCTGTCACTGTTTCCATTTTTTTCTGCATCTATTTGCCATGAGGTGATGGGACCAAATGCCATGATCTTAGTTTTTTGAATGTTGAGTTTTAAGCCAGCTTTTTTTCACTCTCCTCTTTCACTTTCATCAAGAGGCTCTTTAGTTCCTCTTTGCTTTCTGCCGTTAGGGTGGTATCATCTGCATATCTGAGGTTGTTGCTATTTCTCCTGGCAGTCTTGATTCCAGCTTGAGCTTCATCCACCCTGACATTTCACATGATGTACACTGCATGTAAGTTAAATAAGCAGGGTGACAATATACAGACTTGACGTACGATGTACTCCTTTCCCAGTCTTGCACCAGTTTGTTGTTACATGTCCAGTTCTAACTGTTGCTTCTTAACCTGCATACAGGTTTATCAGAAGGCAGGTAAGGTGGTCTGGTATTCCCATCTCATTAAGAATTTTTCAGTTTGTTGTGATCCACACAGTCAAAGGCTTTAGCGTAGTCAGTGAAGCAGAAGTAGGTATTTTTCTGGAATTCCCTTTTTCTATGATCCAACAGATGATGGCAGTTTGATCTCTGGTTCCTTTGCCTTTTCTAAATCTAACTTGGACATCTGGAAGTTCTTGGTTCACATACTGAAAAAAACGTATTTTTAAACCTTTTCTAAAATTGAGCCTAGGTTGAAGGATTTTTGAGCATTACTTTGCTAGCATGTGAAATGAGTGCAATTGTGTGGTAGTCTGAACATTCTTTTACATTGCCCTTCTTTGGAATGGTAATAAAAACTGACCTTTTCCAGTCCTATGCCCACTACTGAGTTTTCCAAATTTGCTGGCATATTAAGTGCAGCACTTTAACAACATCATCTTTTAGGATTTGAAGTAGTTCAGCTGGAATTCCATCACCTCCACTAACTTTGTTTGTAGTAATGCTTCCTAAGGCCCACTTGACTTCACACCCCAGAATGTCTGACTCTAGGTGAGTGATCACACC
Organism: Raphicerus campestris; assembly: GCA_006410735.1. Taxonomy (NCBI): domain Eukaryota; kingdom Metazoa; phylum Chordata; class Mammalia; order Artiodactyla; family Bovidae; genus Raphicerus; species Raphicerus campestris. The sequence goes on from SJYW01005841.1 coordinate 980,427, forward strand.
GTCATGGTTATCCGGGTCATTTAGGCCTTTTTTGTACAGTTCTGTGTATTCTTGTCACCTCTTCTTAAATATCTTCTGCTTCTTGTTAGGTCCATACTGTCTCTGTCTTTGTCGAGCCCATCTTGGCATGAAATGTTCCCTTGGTAGCTCTAATTTTCTTGAAGAGATCTCTAGTCTTTCCCATTCTGTTGATTTCCTCTATTTCTCTGCATTTTTCACCTAAGGCTTTTTTTAATCTCTCCTAGCTATTCTTTGGAACTCTGCATTCAGATGGATAAATCTTTCGTTTTCTCCTTTGCCTTTCACTTCTCTTCTCTTCTCAGCTATTTGTAAGGCCTCCTCAAACTACCATTTTGCCTTTTTGCATTTCTTTCTCTTGGGGATGGTTTTGATCACTGCCTCCTGTATAGTGTTATGAACCTTTGTCCATAGTTCTTCAGGCACTCTGTTTATCAGGTCTAATCCCTTCAGTCTATTTGTCACTTCCACTGTATAATCATAACAAATATGATTTAGGTCATACCTGAAAGGTCCTGTGGTTTTCCCTACTTTCTTCAATTTAAGTCTGTATGTCTAATTAACATTTGTTACCTAAAACTTACCAATTTTTTCTTTTAATAAGAACTTTCACAATTCACTCTGTTAGCAACTTTGAAGTATACAACAGTATTTTTTCTTAAACCTTTTTTAAAATTGAAATACAGTTAACGTACAATATTATATAAGTGTCAGGTGTACAACATCGTGACTCACAATTTTTAAATTTTATACNAACTTTCACAATTCACTCTATTAGCAACTTTGAAGTATACAACAGTATTTTTTCTTAAACCTTTTTTAAAATTGAGATACAGTTAACGTACAATATTATATAAGTGTCAGGTGTACAACATCGTGACTCACAAATTTTAAATTTTATACTCCATTTGTAGTTTTTATAGGTCTTCCCTGGTGGCTCAGATGGTAAAGAACCCACCTGCAATGTGGGCGACCCGGGCTTGATCCGTGGGTGGGGAACATCCCCTGGAGGAGGGCATGGCAATCAACTCCAGTATTCTTGCCTGGAGAATCCCACTGAGAGGAGCCTGGCGGGCTACAGTGCATGGGGTCATAAAGTCAGGACACGACTGAGTAACTGAACACGTAGTTGTAAAATATGGGCTGTATTCCCCACGTTGTATGATACATCCTTGTAGCTTTATTTTATACATGATAGTTTGTACTTCTTCGCCCCCGTCCCCATCGTGTCCCTCTCTCCACTAGCACCCATTAGTTTATTCTCTCTATCTGTGAGTTCATTTCCTTTCTGTTACATTCACTGCTTTTATTTTGTAGAGTCCACACATAAATGATATCATATATAGTATTTGTCTTTCTCTAACTTATTTCACTTAGCATAATACCCGCAAAGTCCATTCATGTTGTAAATAGCAACATTTTCATTCTTTTTTATAACTGAGTAGTATTCCAGCATGTGTGTACATAAACCATGTTTTTTCTGCTGCTGCTGCTAAGTCACTTCAGTCGTGTCCAACTCTGTGCGACCCCATAGACGGCAGCCCACCAGGCTCCCTGTCCCTGGGATTCTCCAGGCAAGAACACTGGAGTGGGTTGCCATTTCCTTCTCCAATGTATGAAAGTGAAAAGTGAAAGTGAAGTCGCTCAGTCGTGTCTGACTCTTAGCGACCCCATGGACTGCAGCCCACCAGCCTCCTCCGTCCATGGAATTTTCCAGGCAAGAGTACGGAGTGGGGTGCCATTTTTCTATTCATCTGTTGATGGACACAGGTTGCTTCCTTATCTTGGCGATTAGAAATAATACTGCTCTGGACATTGGGGTGCACATGTCTTTTCAAATTAGTGTTCTCTTTTATTTTGAATATATAGCAAAAGTGGAGGTGCTGGGTCGTATGGTAGTTCTGTTTTTAGCTTTTTGAAAAGCTGCGGCATTGTTCTCCACAGTCGCTGCGCTAATTTACATTCCTACCAGCAGAGTGCAAGGGTTCCCTTTTCTCCACATCTCCACTGACATTTGTTATCTGTGGTCTTTTTGATAAGCCATTCTGACAAGTGTGAGGTGATAATCTCATTGTGGTTTTAATTTGCATTTCTCTGACTAGCAGTGTTGAGAGTCTCTTCATGTACCTGTGGCTATCAGTATGTCTTCTTTGGGAAAATGTCTATTCAGATTTTCTGCCCATTTTTAAATTGGGGTTTGTGGTTTTTATGTTGAGTTGTATGAGCTATTTATATACTTTGGATATTAACCCCCTATCAGTCATCTCATTAGCAGATGTTTTCTGATTTTAAAGATTGTCTTTTTCTGATGGTTCTCTTTGCTGTGCAGAGCTTTTAAGTCTAACTAGGTCTCATTTATTTCACTTTCATTTGTTTATTTTTGGTTTTATTTCCTCTGCTTTAGGAGATAGATCCAAAAAGGTATTGGTATGCTTGTTTCGAAAAGGGTCCTGCCTATATTTCCTTCTAGGAGTTTTATGGTTTTGGTCTTATATTTAGACCTATAATCCATTTTGAGTTTATTTTTGTATATGGTGTGGGAGAATGTTCTAGTTTCATTCATTAATATGTAGCTGTCCTTGGAAGGAAAGTTATGACCAACCTAGATAGCATATTAAAAAGCAGAGACATTACCAACTAAGGTCCGTCTAGTCAAGGCTTTGGTTTTTCCTGTGGTCATGTATGGATGTGAGAGTTGGACTGTGAAGAAGGCTGAGCACTGAAGAATTGATGCTTTTGAACTGTGGTGTTGGAGAAGACTCTTGAGAGTCCCTTGGACTGCAAGGAGATCCAGCCAGTCCATTCTGAAGGAGATCAACCCTGGGATTTCTTTGGAAGGAATGATGCTAAAGCTGAAGCTCCAGTACTTTGGCCACCTCATGCGAAGAGTTGACTCATTGGAAAAGACTCTGATGCTGGGAGGGATTGGGGGCAGGAGGAGAAGGGGAGGACAGAGGATGAGATGGCTGGATGGCATCACGGTCTCGATGGACGTGAGTCTGAGTGAACTCCGAGAGATGGTGATGAACAGGGAGGCCTGGCATGCTGCGATTCATGGGGTCAGAAAGAGTCGGATGCAACTGAACTGAACTGAACTTACTGAAGAGACAATCTTACTGTATTTTTTATCTTCTCAAAGATTAACTGCAGTCTGTATATATACATGATTGTTTTAAGTTGCTGATCTCTCACTTTCAAGTCCTTTTTAACAGTCCTGCATTTGTACCCTCCTCCCCTCACAATTATTGTTTTTGATTTTATATTTTATATCTAATTATTTTGTGGATCCCTTAACTGGATTTCCCTGCTGGCTAAGTGGTGAAGAATCCACCTGCTAGTGCAGGAGATACAGGTTCGACCCCTGGGTTAGGAAGATTCCCTGGAGAAGGAAATAGCAACCCAGTCCGGTATTCCTACCTGGGAAATTCCATGAACAGAGGAGCCTGGCAGGCTACAGTCCATGGGGTCGCAAAAGAGTCGGACACAACTTGGCAACTGAACAACAGTTCCTTATTGTGGATATTCATGATTTTGCTACTTTTGTCTTCTAACCTTATTAGCTTTGTGTGGGGGTGATTTCCTACCTTTTCTGTATGGTTGCCTGTACCAGTGAACATTTTCATTTCATAATTTTCCTGTTTCTACTTATAGCCTTTTTTTTCATTCAGAGAAGTTCCTTTAACATTTGTTGTAAAACTGGTTTGGTGATGCTCAGCTCTTAGTTTTTGCTTGTCTGTAAGGCTTTTGATCTCACCATCAAATCTGAATGAGAGCTTTCTGGGTAGAGTGTTCCTGGTTGTAGGTTTTTCCCTTTCATCACTTTAAATATAGCCTGTCACTCCCTTCTGGCCTGCAGAGTTTCTCCTGAGAAGTCAGCACATATCCTTGAGGGAATCCCTTTGCTTCTTCTCCCTCGTTGCTGTTAGTAACAAGAGCAGTTTTTAATTTTTACCCTTAAAACTAGAGTTGTCTTGTAATGTGGGACTTCCAGCACTTCCTGGACTTGGATATCTGTTCCTTTCCCAGGTGAGGGAAGTTTTCAGTTATTATGTCCTGAAATATGTTATCAGCTCCTTGTTCTCTCTCTTCTGCTGGAACCTGTACAGTGGGACTGTTAGTGCACATGATACTGTGCCAGAAATNATATCTGTTCCTTTCCCAGGTGAGGGAAGTTTTCAGTTATTATGTCCTGAAATATGTTATCAGCTCCTTGTTCTCTCTCTTCTGCTGGAACCTGTACAGTGGGACTGTTAGTGCACATGATACTGTGCCAGAAATCTATTAAAATGTTGTCATTTCTTATCATTTTCAAAAATCCATTTCAGTGTCGCTGGTTTCCACTGCTCTCTGCCAGCTGGCTGACCCATTCCTCTGTATCATTTAGTCTCTTTCTAATGCCTTTGTGTGTTTTTCATTTCGGTTATTGTGTTCTTCATTTCTGTTTTGCTCTTTATTTTCTCTTTGTTAAAAGCTTCTAGCTTCTCATTCTGTGCAGCCATTGTTCTCTCGAGTTCTGTGATCGATCATCTTACACAGTCACTACCCTGAACTCCTTCTCTGGTAGATGTCTGTCTCCACTTCACTTAGTCCTTCTGAGGTTTTTCCTTGTTACTTTGTCTGGAACATGTTCTTCTGTCACCGCATTTTGCCTAAGTTGCTGTTTTTATTTTTATGTATCCGGTACATTGATTATGTTTCCCTACTGGAGAAGTGGCTTTTTGTTGGAAATGCCCTATGCATCCCAGCAACATGTCGTCCTCTCGTCACCTGAGCTGTATGCTCTAGCAGTTGTCCCTGTGAGGACTGCATGGGGCCTTCGGTTGTGGTGGGCTATTTGGTACGCTTGGTTGGCCCTTGGTCCAGTTGGTTGCCAGGCCTTGCCTTGTGAAGAGGCTGCCAGCTGCTGGTTGGCTGGTCAGAAGATGGCTAACTGTGTAACCTCAGAGACCCCCAGGGCTAGTGCTGGCTCAGTGGTGGGTGGAGTCAGACTCTTGAAGGCTGCAGAGCTGTTTCCTGGTGGTTGGTGGGTAAAGCTAGATCCTGGCTTAGTGCTGCCCTATACATGGGCAGAGCAGGTCTTGGAGTCTGGTTGCAGAGCCCAGGGGTCCCAGAGCTGGTGTCTGATTGCTGGGTGTGGACAGTTCCTGACACAGTTGGGTATAGGGTCTGGGATGTCCTGAAGCTTGTGCTGGCCTGCTAGTGGCCAGGGCCAGGGCCCAGCTGTCCCAGTGAGGGGTCTGGCCTACTGATCTATATGTTGCAGGACTGCTTTTCTTGCGTCCGATGTCTGTCCCTTGGTGGGAGAAACTGGTCCAGAGGCTAGAACAGGCTCCCTCGAGGCCAGGGCCAGCGGATCTAGATCTTGGAACTGCTGCATGCCTGCTGGTGGGTGAAGTTCAGGGAGTCTTAAGGCAGCCTGTCAGCTGATGGGTGGGGCTGTGTCCCTGCTCAGTTGCTTGGCCTGAGGTATCCCAGCACCGGTACCTACAGGCTTTGGGTAGGGCCAGGTCTTGGGGCTAATAAGCTAGAGATAGGATTCTACAGTGACACTGGCCAGCACCAAAATCCACGTGGCAGGAGGAGTTCCTCACAACGGCTGCCACCAGTGTCTGTGTGCCCGGGGTGAGCTGCCACTGCCACCTATCTCACCAGGAGACTCTGAATTCAGGAAGTGGGTTTGGTCTAGGCTCCTCTCAAATTACTGCTTCTGTCCCCAGTCCCAGAATAGAGATTTTGTGTGTGCCCTTGAAGAATGAAGTTTCTTTCCTGCAGCCCTTTGGGACTCCTAAAAGTAATCACCACTTGCCTTCAAAGCAAGATGTTTTGAGGGCTCATCTTCCCAGTGCAGGGCCCTCAGGCCAGGGAGCTCACTCCTTTGGGAGAACCTCTGCAATGTAGTTATTCTGCAGTTTGTGGTCACCCACCTTACCTTGGGGTATGGGACTTGACTGTATTGCAAGTCTGCCCCTCCTACCATCTTGCTGTGGTTCCTTCTTGATGTCTTCAGTAATAGATCTTTTTTGGTAGGTTCCTACCTTTTTCATCAACTGTTGTTCAGAAGATGGTTGTGGTTTTGGTGTGCCCATGAGAAGAAGTGAGTTCAGATTCTTTGTACTCTGGCATCTTGGCCATCTCCCTTCCTTATACCTTTTCCGTGATTAAGAGAAATCCCTTCCTAAGCCCCTTGTAATAAGATACACAGCAGGATCTCATCATGATGCAAACCTGGCCGAGGCATCTGCTCTGTGACTTGAGTTGGGGAGGCGGTGGTGAGGCCTCTGTAAGATCTGGGTTTGCTTCACAGTTGGCGTGAACTAGACTCATGGAGGAGGAGGCTTCTGGCACCCAGGGCACTGCCCAGGGCACTCAACACAGTATTAATTGTAGTCACCACACTGTACACTGGGGCTTCCCTAGTGGCTCAGACAGTAAAGAATCTGCCTGCAGTGCCGGACACCCAGATTCGATCCCTGGATTGGGAAGATCCCCTGGAGAAAGGAGTGGCAACCCACTCCAGTATTGTTTCCTGGAGAATTCCATGGACAAAGGAGCCTGGTGGGCTACAGTCTGTGGGGTAGCAAAGAGTCGGAGACGACTAAGCAACTAACACTTTTACTTACTGTACATTAAATCCCCATGACTTATTTATTGTATAATAGGAAGTTTGTACTTA
>SJYW01005841.1:987326-1021130 GCA_006410735.1 Raphicerus campestris
GTTCCTTTAACATTTGTTGTAAAACTGGTTTGGTGATGCTCAGCTCTTAGTTTTTGCTTGTCTGTAAGGCTTTTGATCTCACCATCAAATCTGAATGAGAGCTTTCTGGGTAGAGTGTTCCTGGTTGTAGGTTTTTCCCTTTCATCACTTTAAATATAGCCTGTCACTCCCTTCTGGCCTGCAGAGTTTCTCCTGAGAAGTCAGCACATATCCTTGAGGGAATCCCTTTGCTTCTTCTCCCTCGTTGCTGTTAGTAACAAGAGCAGTTTTTAATTTTTACCCTTAGAACTAGAGTTGTCTTGTAATGTGGGACTTCCAGCACTTCCTGGACTTGGATATCTGTTCCTTTCCCAGGTGAGGGAAGTTTTCAGTTATTATGTCCTGAAATATGTTATCAGCTCCTTGTTCTCTCTCTTCTGCTGGAACCTGTACAGTGGGACTGTTAGTGCACATGATACTGTGCCAGAAATCTATTAAAATGTTGTCATTTCTTATCATTTTCAAAAATCCATTTCAGTGTCGCTGGTTTCCACTGCTCTCTGCCAGCTGGCTGACCCATTCCTCTGTATCATTTAGTCTCTTTCTAATGCCTTTGTGTGTTTTTCATTTCGGTTATTGTGTTCTTCATTTCTGTTTTGCTCTTTATTTTCTCTTTGTTAAAAGCTTCTAGCTTCTCATTCTGTGCAGCCATTGTTCTCTTGAGTTCTGTGATCGATCATCTTACACAGTCACTACCCTGAACTCCTTCTCTGGTAGATGTCTGTCTCCACTTCACTTAGTCCTTCTGAGGTTTTTCCTTGTTACTTTGTCTGGAACATGTTCTTCTGTCACCGCATTTTGCCTAAGTTGCTGTTTTTATTTTTATGTATCCGGTACATTGATTATGTTTCCCTACTGGAGAAGTGGCTTTTTGTTGGAAATGCCCTATGCATCCCAGCAACATGTCGTCCTCTCGTCACCTGAGCTGTATGCTCTAGCAGTTGTCCCTGTGAGGACTGCATGGGGCCTTCGGTTGTGGTGGGCTATTTGGTACGCTTGGTTGGCCCTTGGTCCAGTTGGTTGCCAGGCCTTGCCTTGTGAAGAGGCTGCCAGCTGCTGGTTGGCTGGTCAGAAGATGGCTAACTGTGTAACCTCAGAGACCCCCAGGGCTAGTGCTGGCTCAGTGGTGGGTGGAGTCAGACTCTTGAAGGCTGCAGAGCTGTTTCCTGGTGGTTGGTGGGTAAAGCTAGATCCTGGCTTAGTGCTGCCCTATACATGGGCAGAGCAGGTCTTGGAGTCTGGTTGCAGAGCCCAGGGGTCCCAGAGCTGGTGTCTGATTGCTGGGTGTGGACAGTTCCTGACACAGTTGGGTATAGGGTCTGGGATGTCCTGAAGCTTGTGCTGGCCTGCTAGTGGCCAGGGCCAGGGCCCAGCTGTCCCAGTGAGGGGTCTGGCCTACTGATCTATATGTTGCAGGACTGCTTTTCTTGCGTCCGATGTCTGTCCCTTGGTGGGAGAAACTGGTCCAGAGGCTAGAACAGGCTCCCTCGAGGCCAGGGCCAGCGGATCTAGATCTTGGAACTGCTGCATGCCTGCTGGTGGGTAAAGTTCAGGGAGTCTTAAGGCAGCCTGTCAGCTGATGGGTGGGGCTGTGTCCCTGCTCAGTTGCTTGGCCTGAGGTATCCCAGCACCGGTACCTACAGGCTTTGGGTAGGGCCAGGTCTTGGGGCTAATAAGCTAGAGATAGGATTCTACAGTGACACTGGCCAGCACCAAAATCCACGTGGCAGGAGGAGTTCCTCACAACGGCTGCCACCAGTGTCTGTGTGCCCGGGGTGAGCTGCCACTGCCACCTATCTCACCAGGAGACTCTGAATTCAGGAAGTGGGTTTGGTCTAGGCTCCTCTCAAATTACTGCTTCTGTCCCCAGTCCCAGAATAGAGATTTTGTGTGTGCCCTTGAAGAATGAAGTTTCTTTCCTGCAGCCCTTTGGGACTCCTAAAAGTAATCACCACTTGCCTTCAAAGCAAGATGTTTTGAGGGCTCATCTTCCCAGTGCAGGGCCCTCAGGCCAGGGAGCTCACTCCTTTGGGAGAACCTCTGCAATGTAGTTATTCTGCAGTTTGTGGTCACCCACCTTACCTTGGGGTATGGGACTTGACTGTATTGCAAGTCTGCCCCTCCTACCATCTTGCTGTGGTTCCTTCTTGATGTCTTCAGTAATAGATCTTTTTTGGTAGGTTCCTACCTTTTTCATCAACTGTTGTTCAGAAGATGGTTGTGGTTTTGGTGTGCCCATGAGAAGAAGTGAGTTCAGATTCTTTGTACTCTGGCATCTTGGCCATCTCCCTTCCTTATACCTTTTCCGTGATTAAGAGAAATCCCTTCCTAAGCCCCTTGTAATAAGATACACAGCAGGATCTCATCATGATGCAAACCTGGCCGAGGCATCTGCTCTGTGACTTGAGTTGGGGAGGCGGTGGTGAGGCCTCTGTAAGATCTGGGTTTGCTTCACAGTTGGCGTGAACTAGACTCATGGAGGAGGAGGCTTCTGGCACCCAGGGCACTGCCCAGGGCACTCAACACAGTATTAATTGTAGTCACCACACTGTACACTGGGGCTTCCCTAGTGGCTCAGACAGTAAAGAATCTGCCTGCAGTGCCGGACACCCAGATTCGATCCCTGGATTGGGAAGATCCCCTGGAGAAAGGAGTGGCAACCCACTCCAGTATTGTTTCCTGGAGAATTCCATGGACAAAGGAGCCTGGTGGGCTACAGTCTGTGGGGTAGCAAAGAGTCGGAGACGACTAAGCAACTAACACTTTTACTTACTGTACATTAAATCCCCATGACTTATTTATTGTATAATAGGAAGTTTGTACTTACATCTTTTTTTTTGTAAATGAGATGTTATGTATGTATTATATAAATACTTATATAATTTTTTTTTGTCTGTGCCATGCAGCTTGCGGGATCTCAGTTTCCTGACCAGGGGTTGAACCCAGGCCACAGCAGTAAAAGTCCAGAATCTTAACTGTTAGGCCTCCAAGGAAATCCCTAATTGAAATACTATTAATGTTTACAGTAGAGAAGTTCACAATCTCTGCAGTGATAAAACAGGTTCTGAAACAATCTGAAGATTGAGAGATAATTAAATGTGTAACTTTCACTCTGACAAAAGTTCTAGATGATAACTAACCATGAGTTTTTAGGAGAAATTCCATCCAAAAAAGAGGAAATCCATTTTGTTTATGGAGAGTTTGTGTATTGTAGATTTCCAAGGCAGCAACATGTCCGACTCTTTGCAACCCTATGGACTGTGGCCCATCAGGCTTCTCCATCCATGGGATATTCCAGGCAAGAATACTGGAGTGAGTTGCCATTTCCTTCTCCAGGAGATCTTCCCGACCCAGGGATTGAACCCGGATCCCCTGCATTGTAGGCAGACACTTTACCGTCTGAGCCACCAGGGAAGATTGGCAAAGTGGTATTACCTCAATTTCAGAACTATTTTAATACTGCTTTCTATGTAATATAATAATAATATAGAGCTGATTCAAAATATTAACCATTCAGAAATTAGACAAAACTTGGGATTTCCCTAGTGGTCCAATGACTAAGACTCTACACTCCCAATGGAGGGAGCCAGAATTCATTCTCTTGTCAGAGAACTGGATCCCACATGCCCGGACTAAGACCTGGGGCATCCAAATAAATAAAAACAAATGTTTTTTTTTGTTTGTTTTGTTTTTAAGAAAAAAATCAGAACATTTGTTTGGCCTATAACCGTTGATTATGGTTTCNAGACAAAACTTGGGATTTCCCTAGTGGTCCAATGACTAAGACTCTACACTCCCAATGGAGGGAGCCAGAATTCATTCCCTTGTCAGAGAACTGGATCCCACATGCCCGGACTAAGACCTGGGGCATCCAAATAAATAAAAACAAATGTTTTTTGTTTTTTGTTTTTTTTTTTAAGAAAAAAATCAGAACATTTGTTTGGCCTATAAACTGTTGATTATGGTTCCNTCTCTTGTCAGAGAACTGGATCCCACATGCCCGGACTAAGACCTGGGGCATCCAAATAAATAAAAACAAATGTTTTTTTTTGTTTGTTTTGTTTTTAAGAAAAAAATCAGAACATTTGTTTGGCCTATAACCGTTGATTATGGTTCCAGCCAAGACTTGTAGCTCAGAGATACACTTGGGCAACAGTTGGTACTTCTACAGCTCTGGCCCCTACTTTTCTAAAGTGGAGGAATGAAACACTGTAAAACTGCTTTTAAGTTACATACATGATTCTGGGCTACAGAACTACACGTTGCTATTGGTTATGACAAAGTGATTGGTATTTCAAGAAGGCAGACCAACATAGTACTGTGATTTATGTCATTTCTGATATTTTTATCCTCAAGATATTAAACTTTTAGCTTTTAGTCTAACAGCAATAAAAAAAATTTTACCTTTAATATTTTCTAGGTGCCCAAGGTCCTAATGAAATGCAGTCTAAAAAATCCTCAACCCTACCATGCTCTAGCTCACAAGAAGCAGCAGTGTTGAACCCTCCCTCTAGTTTTTTGCCCAAGAGCAGGACATCCTTTGCTGAAGACAGTGAGTAGTAATGCGCAGTTCTTGAGATTGTGCCTCGGAGCTGGAGGTGGTTGGTCGTGAGCAGTGCTGTTAGCCTTCTTACTTTCGTTGCTTTACCGTTAATGCAGTTCTTGGTTTTACATGGCCTCACTTGTAAATGTTTGCTGTTAATATGAACATGGACGTCTTCTGAAGATGGCCTTTGGTCATATGTTTGCATCCACTATTGTATTATCTAAATCCTTTCAAAGGCTTTAGGACCCTAAGAGTCTCTGATACATTAGTTTATCAGTTGGTGGTCTTCAAATTATATTAACTTGAAAAATATTCTCATTTCATATTATCTCTAGGATTTTCATATGGTTAATACTATATAAAGTCAGAGTAAATGGCTAACTATTTTTATAACGTATAGATGAACCATAATTTATATAGCTATTTAAGCCATTTATGTTTTTGGTAATTTTTCATTATTTTTAAATAACTTTTTAGGAAACTATTACAATAATATTAAAATTATATTCTTCCTGATTTAATCTGGTCCCTACTTGTTCATTGAGAATGAGTCCCTATTTCCATTGTCTTCTTGGTGTACTTTTCTTAAAATCAAGTTTAAAATATATTTCTAAGTAGTGTGTGTGTGCACTTGTTTGTATAGGGTATATGTATATGTGAAATGATTTATGTCTTAATGTTCACTTTAATTTGTCCAACTAGCAGAAATTTCTTCTGTGGATATGATTCCAAGTGCTAGGAAATTAGGGGAGCCTATCCGGTCAGCTATTCCTTTACATCCCCCTTACCACCCTTCAGAGCCTCGAGCTCCCTGCCCCATAGGAAGAGAATACTTGCGTTCAAGTCACTGCTCCCCTACCGTGAATTCTACCGGAGAAGGCACAGCATTTTCTACGGTAAGTGGAAAAGCTTGCTTTCAGCTGGACCAAAGCCTGTAGATGTAAGGTCTCTGCTAGAACAGTAGTCAAGAATACTGCACTAACCAGAGAGCACTATAGTTCTTAAATTCACCTCTGCATACACCTGCGTATTCTTAGCTTGGGAAGATAGGGACAGGATGACTGTAAAAGGGGAAACAGAATGAGCCAACACATACTGAGTGCTTATTTTGTGTTAGGCACAGTTCTGCGTACTCTACAAATATTGGATAAATTACTTCTTACAACACAGCTCTGAAATAGTTACTATTTTTATTTCTTATGGAGAAACTGAAATACAGGGTTTAAGAATCTTATCTGAGGTCACACAGCAGTTGTAGAATTAGGATTAGAATTCAGGCATTCTAGCTTCAGCACCCATATTGTATGTATCTAATTTAATAATTGAAATTATTTAACAGAAAGTATAAAAAATAATTTTTCAGCCATATTCCTATTAATCCAGCATGAACTACTATTAACATTCTGGCCTGTTTGCTTCTACTCTTTTCTTTGAAAATAAAAGCCTCTTTTATACAGTCATCATGTTCCTATTTTCCCAGCAACAAGAGCACTCAGGTATATGCCAAGGGTAGATGTATTTAAAAAATGATACACTGTCATTATTAAAAATTGAAATAATAACCAAAAAAGTAAATTAGCATTAGGTGGCCATCATTCTAAGCATTCTGAGCATAGATCAGAGGATGAACGGATAAAGAGAGAAAGGGCTCATAGGTTAGTGGTTACTTTGAGGGGGCTTGCAGGGGTGGTGGAAGGGCTTCTGAGTGGTTGGTAATACTCTTTTTCTTTACTGAGTGGCAGTTAAATGGAAATAATCATTTTGAACCAGTTCTTGAGAAGGACACTAACTTCAGTTTTAAAAAGGTTTCTTTTAAATGTGATTATAATATACTTTTTACTTAAAGGCATTTAATTTTGCTTTAATAGAAGAAAAAGATAGTGAAATTAAAGAGCTAGTTAAACGTCAAATGCTTCTTAATCACAAGAAATATTTTCCATAAGTTTCCCTCCAAAGTTAAGATATACATTGCTTAAAATGTTGAATTTACGTTCATATTTTAGAGGTTTTGCCTATTTGTTTTGAACCGTTTCTGTTGACTTCATCATATGAAAGAAAATGATTTTAATACTTTCCACTTGTGATTTGATCCTTTTTTCGCTGTCCAGGTGCAGCCGTAACCTCTGTAAGTTTTCATATTTGAGACCACTTCACTTGCCTGTATATTTGAGTGACATCCTGAGCCATGCCTTTTCTTAGAGGACAAGTTTACAGACAGTGCTCCATTCCTTTGGCATTGGTGATCAGTAGAGTGTTTTGACAAATGGGTTTTTAAAAAAGGCAAAACATGGAGAATAAAGGGACCTAGCTTTCTATCACAGGTCNCTAACTATTTTTATAACGTATAGATGAACCATAATTTATATAGCTATTTAAGCCATTTATGTTTTTGGTAATTTTTCATTATTTTTAAATAACTTTTTAGGAAACTATTACAATAATATTAAAATTATATTCTTCCTGATTTAATTAGGTCCCTACTTGTTCATTGAGAATGAGTCCCTATTTCCATTGTCTTCTTGGTGTACTTTTCTTAAAATCAAGTTTAAAATATATTTCTAAGTAGTGTGTGTGTGCGCTTGTTTGTATAGGGTATATGTATATGTGAAATGATTTATGTCTTAATGTCCACTTTAATTTGTCCAACTAGCAGAAATTTCTTCTGTGGATATGATTCCAAGTGCTAGGAAATTAGGGGAGCCTATCCGGTCAGCTATTCCTTTACATCCCCCTTACCACCCTTCAGAGCCTCGAGCTCCCTGCCCCATAGGAAGAGAATACTTGCGTTCAAGTCACTGCTCCCCTACCGTGAATTCTACCGGAGAAGGCACAGCATTTTCTACGGTAAGTGGAAAAGCTTGCTTTCAGCTGGACCAAAGCCTGTAGATGTAAGGTCTCTGCTAGAACAGTAGTCAAGAATACTGCACTAACCAGAGAGCACTATAGTTCTTAAATTCACCTCTGCATACACCTGCGTATTCTTAGCTTGGGAAGATAGGGACAGGATGACTGTAAAAGGGGAAACAGAATGAGCCAACACATACTGAGTGCTTATTTTGTGTTAGGCACAGTTCTGCGTACTCTACAAATATTGGATAAATTACTTCTTACAACACAGCTCTGAAATAGTTACTATTTTTATTTCTTATGGAGAAACTGAAATACAGGGTTTAAGAATCTTATCTGAGGTCACACAGCAGTTGTAGAATTAGGATTAGAATTCAGGCATTCTAGCTTCAGCACCCATATTGTATGTATCTAATTTAATAATTGAAATTATTTAACAGAAAGTATAAAAAATAATTTTTCAGCCATATTCCTATTAATCCAGCATGAACTACTATTAACATTCTGGCCTGTTTGCTTCTACTCTTTTCTTTGAAAATAAAAGCCTCTTTTATACAGTCATCATGTTCCTATTTTCCCAGCAACAAGAGCACTCAGGTATATGCCAAGGGTAGATGTATTTAAAAAATGATACACTGTCATTATTAAAAATTGAAATAATAACCAAAAAAGTAAATTAGCATTAGGTGGCCATCATTCTAAGCATTCTGAGCATAGATCAGAGGATGAACGGATAAAGAGAGAAAGGGCTCATAGGTTAGTGGTTACTTTGAGGGGGCTTGCAGGGGTGGTGGAAGGGCTTCTGAGTGGTTGGTAATACTCTTTTTCTTTACTGAGTGGCAGTTAAATGGAAATAATCATTTTGAACCAGTTCTTGAGAAGGACACTAACTTCAGTTTTAAAAAGGTTTCTTTTAAATGTGATTATAATATACTTTTTACTTAAAGGCATTTAATTTTGCTTTAATAGAAGAAAAAGATAGTGAAATTAAAGAGCTAGTTAAACGTCAAATGCTTCTTAATCACAAGAAATATTTTCCATAAGTTTCCCTCCAAAGTTAAGATATACATTGCTTAAAATGTTGAATTTACGTTCATATTTTAGAGGTTTTGCCTATTTGTTTTGAACCGTTTCTGTTGACTTCATCATATGAAAGAAAATGATTTTAATACTTTCCACTTGTGATTTGATCCTTTTTTCGCTGTCCAGGTGCAGCCGTAACCTCTGTAAGTTTTCATATTTGAGACCACTTCACTTGCCTGTATATTTGAGTGACATCCTGAGCCATGCCTTTTCTTAGAGGACAAGTTTACAGACAGTGCTCCATTCCTTTGGCATTGGTGATCAGTAGAGTGTTTTGACAAATGGGTTTTTAAAAAAGGCAAAACATGGAGAATAAAGGGACCTAGCTTTCTATCACAGGTCCTCCCTTCCCATCACACACAATATGTTGTTTTTTATGCCTTCCCTATGTCTTTTTCAAATCAATTCTCCTTTGTTTTTGATAGGAACCAGACAATAGAGTTTCCTTAACTTCCAAGTTGTCTAAAGATAGCAAACAGGAAATGGATCCAGCTCAGGACCAAGGCCCTAGGACAAGGAAGCTTCCCAGAGAAAGAAGGTAACAGTACTGCAGGCTGCAGTGTTTCGTTTATTTGCAAAGGGATTTGGAGAGTTAAGGGTGCACTCTGCAGATGTAGCTGCGAAGGCCAGCATGAAACATTCGACAAAGCACGTATTCCAGTTGTTCTGAGCTAAGTAATGTACACTTGTCTATTTAAATGTCATATCACTTTTTATTACAGATACGAAAACAGAGCTGCAGTCTCATCCTGGGATTCACCTTTCTCCCAGAGGGCAGGAAAAAGGTTAACAGAACAAGAATTACATGCAGTATCAGAGAAGCTATCTCAGCGCCTCTCTGAACTAGACTCGGCAAGTCTAATTTTTTTGTCTCACCTGTATTGAGATTGCCATAGTTGGTGAGCATTTAAGTGATTTTCCAGTTAAGATGAGAGCTAAGCTTAATGAACTAGAAAGTTAATTTTATCTTCGTTACTGTGAAAATCTGTAAGTCAAGCAGATGGGACATAGGCTGAGAAATTATCTCCTAGCTTTTTATGATATAACCAGATTTGGTATGTATTCATCCAGATTTTATCAAATTCTGATTAAATAACAAATGATTACATTAAACCATATATATTTAAATGCATATGTAGTGTTTCTCTTTGTCACTAAAGACACTTTGATATAAAATTGGATGAGCTCTGATTTTCAAAAAATAAAATACTGTAGTTTGGAAATATCATTGAATAAATATATTAAGTCCCTATGTGACTTACTCTTAGGTTATTGGAACTGATAGTCTGTGGCACTGATATATATCCTTTAGAAACTCTGCATAAGCGTCTGAAAACTGGTGCCCGAACCTGTGCCTAATTATCAGAGAAAGCTTTTAAAAGGTTTTATCTGTCTAATCCTTCCAACTTGCATTCTGCTGAAATCAGTAACAGATGTTAAAAAGAGTTTTCTTGATAGATGTTAAAAAGTGCCCTGGGTGATCGAATGAAAGAAAAGACTGGCTCCAAAGAGAATATTGGAAATGAAGAGGTGGGAAGTGGAAATGATGAGACACTGTCCCAGCACAGTGATGGCATTGTGGAGTATGGACCGAAGAAGCCAAGACCAGGTAAAGCCTGTATGCGTTTCATCAAGATCTGTTTGAATTTTATCTTGTTCTTTTGTTTGGAACATATTCTACTGTCTCTTCATTTTCCTGACTCTGTCTTGATTTCTGAGCAGTGTGTAAGACAGCCACTCTCTCAGTCCTGGAGGAGTCGTCTTGCACGGGAGAGGACTCCCAGCGCTCAGCCCACCCCTAGCTCCTGGCTGGTTCTCGAGTCCTCGTGGCTGTCCAGGCCACTCTCTTCATGGCTAATGGCTCCTCGTAGTTGAGGGCGTGCCCTAGCCCTTTTTATGTGGGTTCTTGTCGTTTGGGTCACTCGTCTAGTGTCTGGATTCTTTTCAGAGGGAATTATTCCATATGTAGTATATGTTAGTGTCTCTGGAGGAGATGAATTCAGGAGCCTGTATATTACCATCTGGAACTGGAACCCTCTCACCCTTGTCTTTTTACTTAAAAAAAATTTTTTTTTAACGTTTTAATTGAAGGATAATTGCTTTATAGTATTATGTTGGTTTCTGCTAAACATCAACATGAATCAGCCATAGATACATGTATGTCTCCTCCCTCTTGAACTTCCCTCCCACCTCCCTCCCTATCCCACCCCTCTAGGTTTTTACGGAGCCCCATTTTAAGTTCCCTGAGTCATATAGCAAATTCCCATTTCATTTCTTTTTTCTTTAACAGCATTGTGTTACCTGTCTAAATATGCTATTTTTTTAATTTACATAGATACTATATATATTATTCTGCAACTTTATTTTTCCTGTTAACATTGTTTTAGAAATCTGTTCCTACTTCTGGTTCACTGATTATACTACTGTGTAACCGAGTTCATGCTTCCTTGGTGACTAAGACTGTAAAGAATCTGCCTGCAATCCAGGAGAGACCTGGGCTCGATCCCTGGGTTGGGAAGATCCCCTGGAGAAGGGAATGGCTACCCACTCCAGTATTCTCAGGGCTCCCCTAGTGGCTTAGACAGTAAAGAATCTTGCCCGCAGTGTGGGAGACGTGGGTTCAGTCCCTGGATTGGGAAGATCCTCTGGACAAGAGAAGGGCTACCTACTCCAGCATTCTTGGCATGGAGAATTCCACGGACGGAGGATCCTGGTGGGCTACAGTCTATAGGGTCATGAAGAGTCGGACATGACTGAGTGACACTTTTCACTGATTTCGTACAGTGTATCTCATTTATATGAGTGTGTATTTTTATTTATGTATATGTGGATTTCTTTTGCTTCCAGATTTCATAACTACAGACAGTTCTGCAATGAACAACTTGTAATACATGGAAAAGTTTCTCTAGGATCCACATCTACTAGAATTGGTAGATCAGGGATTTACACTTTCTTATCAGTGCCAAATTCCCCTCCAAAGTGATCGCACACATTTGTACTTATATGAGCAATGCATGACAGTTTCCAGTTTGCCACATCCTTGCAGATGCTTCCTGCTGCCTGTTCAAATGATTATCCCATTTTCCAGCACCTAAAATTCTGCGTGTTTTGCATTCATTTTTATCTACTTTGGTCATCCCTCGTTTCTCTAGAAACAGTCCATTTCTCATCCAGAACTTACTTCTCAGGTTTTTTTTTTAACGTTAAGAATGCTTTTTCCTTGTCTTGATTGTNGATTATCCCATTTTCCAGCACCTAAAATTCTGCGTGTTTTGCATTCATTTTTATCTACTTTGGTCATCCCTTGTTTCTCTAGAAACAGTCCATTTCTCATCCAGAACTTACTTCTCAGGTTTTTTTTTTTAACGTTAAGAATGCTTTTTCCTTGTCTTGATTGTTTCCTCTCTTCCCTGAGATGTGGCTTAGGCAATCGCTCGGAACCCTCATCCTGTAAGGTGCATGTTATGCCATTGTAAGTTAAAATGTTTGGTTTATTGGATCTTCAATTTCTAAAGAATACATTGTGGACATAGTAAAAATGTTATTAAAACACCATTTAAAATAGATTATGCCAAGTTAGTTTTACTTGAAAGATTTAAATTAAGAGAGTAAAGAGACAAAAGCTCAAGGACACTTTACTTCTCTGGAAAAATTAATGTAGAAAGTTATCAAACCTTTGAAATTTCCTTGATGTCAGAGCTGTATTGAATTATTTGCTTTTCCAAAAAGGCGCAGAGTCCCCGTCTTCACAACTAGCAGATTCCTAAGTTTATCTATAAACAATGGGACATAGAAAAGTTTGTGGAGGGAAGTAATTTGTAAGCTCACAACTAGCAGATTCCTAAGTTTATCTATAAACAATGGGACATAGAAAAGTTTGTGGAGGGAAGTAATTTGTAAGCTCTCGCAGGCAGTGTGGAATATGGTGGCTGGATCACTAAGTAGGGCAGAACAGGACTGCTTAAAAAGGCTAAATAACTTCTGTATGTAAGGGGCTGCTTTATAAGGGTAAGATGTGTGTCTGTATGTGTATATACACACACACTTACAATCCCCCTCCTCAGGACCTACCTAGGTAAAAGGTTAGCAGACACACCGCTAAGATGGTTAAGTTTTGTTTTCCCATTTCTCTACCACCAAGAGTACTAAGTATAGGCCTTTGTGTGCAGCAGGCATTCCACATGTTGCTCCCTTTTCAATCCAAAAGTGAATATAGAAACTTAGTACTTCTTTGAAACATTTTGAGTACATATATGTGTATTTGTCCGTTTGCTTGGTATGATTAAACATACAAATAGAAATTACTTAGAGGAGAGTACATTTAGCACATTCATAGTCTCTTTGGATTTGGTAAAAATCAACTATTTGGTGCCAGCTTAACATTTCTGGCCCCCAGAAACTCACGGTACGTGTCTCTTTTGAGTTGCAGGACTTGCCATGCATAGAAAGGCACCCTCCAGATCTCATTCACTCTCTCCATCTCCAGTTAACAAAAACAGACAATTCCAGATGGAGAGAAAAAGGCAGAGAAAACCAAAAGAAACAGATATCCGCCGATTTCAAGCAAAGGTATATCCCATCTCTTGACTGTTACTAGGCAGCAGGTATTACCATTATTTACCCTCAGCCAGATGCTACAGTGAACATGCTGTTGATTAAAGGCATAAAATGCATTTAAGATTCTTGAGCTGAGTGGATGACAAAATCATGTGACATGGCTTTTCTGTCCCCCATTATAAAACTTGTACTCCTGAAACTCTAACAAAACTAACCTTATATAGCCCAGTGCTCCAGTGGATTAAGAAAGTGTATCAGTGTAGACTGATAATTTTGGAGAGAGGTTTAGAAATGAAGAGAACTTGAGGTGGATTAAATATGACAGACCATTTGAGTTACAGATAGGATGAAAATGCCCAAGACAGGAATGAAAGGAGGTGGTTAGGGTTCAACAGGAGAATGTATGATTACTGAGGAAGACTTTCTGCTGTGGAATAGTGATTTTGAAGTGTAGCATAAATTTAGAACATTTAAGTTTGCTATAGTATGTTTTATAATGGTGAAAACTAACTCAGGATGTAATTCAACATGTAACTTCCATCCAAGGGTGTATCAAAATAATTATAAACTGTGGGAACAAAAAAATAACATTAGGTAAAGTTTTATGTCTCAGTTAGGTATCTGTTAAATAATATGTTTATTGATCAGTAGCCTGAAAGGAACTTAAAAAAGATTCGAATGGCAGTCTTAAGTAGATTTTTTTTCTTCATTTTCATTTATATGTTTTTAATAACTATAATATCATGTGGCCTTTTCCCCTGCAGGCAATAACTGAGGCATTTGAAAAGGAACTAAGAAGAAATAAAGTTCAAGAGAATATTGGACCTCTAGGAATAAATGACGAGGAGGAAACAGTGGGTAAAAGTCTCTACTGTNCTGGCAATGTGAGGCAAAGCAAAAAAAGGTACATTCAAAAGGATGTAAAGATGGACCCCATGCCCACTCTGGGAACTTTTAATACAGCACTGCTTCCACCGCACCACCACCCCCTCGCCCCGCCAAGACACGCCGCTCTGTGTGGCCTACGCTGAGGAGAGGCTTACGCAGACTGTTGCGGAGGAAAGAACATCCAGTTCTCTGTCCACCCACGTAGGTAGGTAGACTTCCATTCACTACATTTACAGAACTGTGAATTACGACCCTTAAAGCCATGGCTCCTTGGGAAAACGGAACTGGTTTCTGCTTTTCGAGGATTTTACTGCCCAACACCAAGAGAGCCTGGAAAGCTGTCAGAGGCCACGCTGCCCACTAGGGCTGCACCACTTCAGGAGAAAGCGAGCAGCTTCCCTGCCAGACCGGACACAAGGGGTCCCGAGCCCTCAGCTCAGGAAGGCCCTGAATCTCCTTAAACTGCACATTTTATGGTCTGTAAGTAGTGACTCTTGATAGAGCCAAAGTTCTTAAAAACAATTCATTATAAACTCCGTATTCTTTAAAAACTTTGATGCTGTGACAGTGCAAACAGCATTCATTTATTGCTCAACTTCGGCATGGACACATACATAGTTAATTTTTAAAAACCATTTATACAGATGTTATTGATAAAGCTCATGTAACAACTGAGTGAAAATACAAAGAATATCAAAGCTAAAACACTCTGTAATAAATACACATACAATGAAAATGATAAAACTTTGTCTTTAAAGTCAGTTTGAGAGAAGAAGAATATTACAGTAAGTGAACTAATTACATCTAGAAACAGAACAACTCAGCATTTGGTACAACCATCATTCTAACGTGAGTACATTAAACACCACAAATGGCAGCCATTGGCTGTGCTGCAGCCTCAAGACAGGCAGGAGGAGCTGCTCTGTCAACCTGTCAAGACGTCTGGAACAATCTCGTAACTCCCATCAATGCAGCCAGCTCAATGCACCGGAAGTTCAAGCCAACTTAGTGTTATAAAATAAAGCAAATTACACTGTATTAAAAGAAGGGAAACTTGTGCTCTGGACTGTAATTACAAAGAAAAAAGACTTGGTTAAAAATAAAACCCATTCGGGGCAACAAACTATGTGCAAAAACAAAATTTACACTATACACAGCACTGTTAAAAAACTTTACACCAAGTGAGGCCCTCTGACACAAACTCTCGTCTGTACTGCATAAGCGCGCTACAAAGCAACCACTGTTCACAATTAAGCATTCCCGATGCAAAGGCATTGTATGGAAACACGGCGTCACGTGTCTGAAATAACAAAGCTAGAGGAAGGATTAGAAAAAACCCAGCTAAGAGGGACATGTGGAGATAAATATTCACATTAAACATGAGGTGCAAGTCCAAGGTTCAGTGATTCATTGGGGGTTTTGTTTGCTCAGCACCTGTTTAGAAGTAATCAGGTAATGTGACTTTGAAAACGAAATCTAAATCATGTTTTTATAAATTATGTTGGTGACACCATAGACTGTAAGGGAGGGGAGTTTCTTTTAAAGCTCTATTAAGTCATTATAAAGTTAAAAAGGCACTCAAAAAGCGATGGTATTTGCCTGCTCTATTTCGTACATTATTTTGAGAGTAGCATTTCATTATTCATCTGTCAGTTACAATTTCTCGGAAGTGTTCATCATGCACTTACTTTACTGAGAGATGATAACAGGCACAGTTACACTGTGCTACTGCTTCAGTATGAAAGAGAGAGGGACCTGTGACCAATAAGGTGTTATTGTGAAAGCTGAAAACTACTGATAATCAAACAGGGTATTTCACGATGTTCTCCGGTACAACTAACAATGCCATAAGAAAACAAAGTGGGGAGAAACAGCTCGGCACAAGCACATCGCCTCTAGAGTTACGCTTGCGTGCGGCTGTCGAATTTGGCTGAAGGAAACAGATACAGAGAAGCTCCAGGAGTAGTTCTCAACTTTTTTTTAAGCAGCAAGTTTTCCACCTCTTGTATTCTGCCCATCCCCCCACCCCTCCTAGTCTCTGAAACATTATATATAAAAGAAAAATCAGAGCTGTTCTGGGTAAAATGAGGTGGGGAGTTTGAGGCCTCTGCTCAAATACCAACTCGGCCTTTCTTCGCCCTCTCTTTGTCCCTCCTCTCTTAACCATGACTTCCGAGGCACCTCTGAGGAAGCCCTTGGCTCCAAGAACACAGGCTGAAACCAATCCATCAAATGAAAGAACACAAAGGGCTGATTCACTTGATAATTAAGCTGCAAAATTTAAACAAAGCTGTCTCACCAAAATTTGCTATGCTTGATTTCACATCAATGTAAAAAATAAAAAGAATAGTGCAGATTTCTGATGGCTGAATTTAAAAAACCACTCATGACTTCAGATTTTTCCAAGCTCTCACTCCAGAATTCTGGTTGCCTTCTGGATCATGCAACATGCCACGCACCTTGGAAGCTGAATCTGGATGTTTCAAAATCAAATGCTGATCTTCAACACCAAGGGAACCAAGATTCCATTACCTCCAAAATTACTCTTCAGACTTAATGTATATGAGAGAGTTAGGATCACTTTTTGGATTTTGTTTTTAGTAATCACATCTCCTGCCCCACCACCCCCACTTCATTTTGTTAGGTTAAGAGTTTTCTAAGCTTTGCTAAATAATCTTTCGAGCAGTTTTTCCTTTTTCATAATTTTAACTGATTAAGATATGAGCAGCTAAACGGAGATTCAGGATGGTTTACTTGATAGAAACTTACCATAATTAAAATATAATATGAATTAGGTGCACTTGTCATAGGAGACTTTGGTTTACAGAAATAGTATATATATATATATCAAAGATAAGCTGACCCAGCAACAGAATGAAAATCCCATCTCATCCATGTGATCTGAGTAGCTATAAAAATGCAGTATTTCCACTTAAAATGCAACGTAAATCCAAAATACCTGATTATACTCATTCAAGATAAAAAAATTAAGGTTTCTGTTTTAAAGTCTCTTAAAGAACAGGGAGCCCCTGAATGCATCATTTTATTGTAGCAAGTAAGCTACTAAGTTCAGACTAAGTGGTTGCATTAGGAACCTGACAACCAAAATTATATAGCTGTATTCCAGAGAATTCGTGCTTGAAAAATACAAAAAAGACTCACTTAGGCTAGGTTGAAACATATAATGCTTCTAAAATATAATGCTTTGCTATAGAAAAATGCAATTAAATGTGTAAATGGCTTAAATTTTTAAAGATTCTTTTGTAGCCAATTGTTTACAAAGGTAGAATAATTCAAAATAATTTTATTTTATTTTTATTTTTTACAAAGAGCAAGTACAGGAGCTGTTCAAAATCATGTATTCAAAATGAAATGTGACTTGTACCGACTGCTGAAGTTGTCTTGATGTTTGATAGACTTGAAATCTGTGAAGTGATTTGAATAGATTACCTTTTATAAAAATAGTAGTAGTCTTTAAGTGTAGAATACTGCCTAACTCTGGAAATGTAGGAAAAGTCAGCATTCTTTAGGTTCAAGATATTAACTTTAAATAGCAGCTGAATGTGGCCTCATGGCAAAGCATAAAGACCTCTTTTTTCCTTGAAAAGGAATTTCAAAATTGTCCTTTCCCCTCACAGTGTCCTAAAATTTTTTAAAGGGGGTGGGGGGTGGGGGGGGCATTTTCCTGTATTTCAGCATTCCTTGAAATTCTGCTGAAAGGAGGCTGTCTGTCCCTCAGGCTATAAATAGAGTCCTGGGTAAATCCTTGAAGTTGTCATTCCACAGCAAATCCACATGTTTCTTCGATGGCTGTTAGCAGCTTTTCATATAACTTTTCATAGCTTTCATAGGGCGGAATGTCTATTCGATTGAAGCTGTAAATAAGCACATCACAGTTCATTCAAAACAGGGCAACTGACTGGCAAGTGTGTGTTAGTTTACACTAAACTAATACAGAAAACTACAAGAAAGAGGCTCTATTCCTCTCAAGTTCAGATTTACTTGAAAATCCCCCAAAGGGATTTTCCTACCCATTTTTGGATAATCTTAATCCATTTAAAAGGAATGATAAGCAACTCTTTTAAGGGTCCACTCAGTAAAAAGAAAAACAAATAAAATGTCAAATCTGTTTGAAACTAACACCTACGTACCTGGCATGAGGGGAAAAAGCTACTGAAGTAACTCACCAGGTGTGGGCTTTGGGCAGGTTGTTAGTGCAAGCATCGATCTGGTGGATGGTGAAAAGCCGTGGCCCTGCGGCACCTGCAGAGGGAGCCAATGTGGGTCAGATCGCTGCGGCACGTGTGTCAGCCTTCAAAATCTCAGAATAAAACTGGTGCATAAACCATAGGGTCTAGGGCTAAGGGAACACTGGTGACTCCACACAGCTGCCAAAAGGCCCAGGAAAAGAATCTGGGTTTTTAAAGCTGGAACTGACCTTGGATAACAAGGCTGATTCCTTGATCTGCTAGCCTTTCGATTTAAGAAAAAGTTCAGGATTGAAACCGTTTGCCAACTTCTATCTTCTATGGACAATCATTGTCCCAAAGGGGCAAATCCAAGATCCAGCACTATTCAAAAAGATGAGAGCCTAATGCAAATTTAGGTTTCACTCCTCAGACTTCACAGAGAGCGAAAGATCAGCAGTCTAGAGAGTCAAGAGTTGGCAGAAATACAACTTCACTTCATACATCTGGGCAGTCTGCTGATAACGAGTTCTCCACATAGGGAAGTGCAAACACGACTCAAGTCTGTCCCCCACCCCTCCACGGAATTCTGACACATTGACTGTACGCAGTACACAGCACTGTGGAGTCATATACCAATCTTGCTTCCTACGCCCTCAGTCACCAGCAGCAGCAGCAGTTTTAAAAATGAAAAGCTTCAGAGGTAAAGGAACACTGCCACCCAGTGAAGCACCACGATCACTAGCAATATCCCAATTCATCCCCCACCTGAACAGCTCTTCCATGGAAAACAATTCTTAAAAATGGAATATGGCTGTGAGATGGTCTGATGCCATGCATTAAAGTGTTCTGATCAGACAAATGGCTTCTACGACTCATGCTGCCTCTATTAAAAGATTTAAAAAGTAGAGGGGAGAGGCCTCCCAGGTGGGTAAACGTTTGCCAGGCTGAGATGTGAGCATGGAAGCAGACAGACACCCCTAGAGGAACGGGCAGCAGCATTGTAAAGCGAGGTGCCCAGGAAAGGCAGAGCGTCAGCACACACGCCCCTGACATGCAGCACTCACTACAACCACAGAGAACCCAGCGGGAGAGGCTCTTGGGAGGGAACAAAGGAAGGAAGGAGAAGAAGGTATCAAGACAAGAGTTACAGATAAGAACCAGAGTGAAAAGAGAATCTGTACATAAGCACGTGTGTACACCATCTGCATACGCCAAATACTAACCCCCTGCCCCCGACGACGAGATGCCAGATCGCCTGTGCCTCCCTCTCTCCTACCTTGTAAAGCCTTGAAGCCCTGCAGAGGCACTCGGGATGAGCCGGTCACAAACTGAAGCAACCGTGCTCGGCGTTCTTCGTCAAAGAACTCCACAGCCTTCCAGAACCACTTGACAACGTTGCTGTCTGGAGTACAATGTTTTAACCGGGTGTTTACCTTCCAGTCATTAACATCTATCTTTCCAAGTCCACAAATAATGAGCTGTTAAAATATTGCACAGATAATGAACAATGGAAACCCACGTCAGGCCAAAAATTCCTTAAAATGGAACTTTAGATTTGCAGTGTTCACTTTCAAATGGTGTCCTTAATCAAAGGTAGACGTCAGAACCATCTGGAAAGTTTTTCAAGATATACACACTAGGTCCTGTGAATCTGGGGTGAATTAGGATCTGTATTTTTTATTTTTTAAAAGCTCCATGAGTACCTACACACTGCAGGTTCCCTACCCAGGATCTGAGAACCACAGTGATGGACGTGACAAGATGAGAAGTTCCATAATCTCACAGTAGAATTCTAAAAAAAATGTTAATGATCAGAAACTAGATTCAGAGTAAATACAGGTCTTATGGTGGGAAGGCATATGTAAACTGTATCTACTATTCCAATTTCAAAATTTACTAGCTTTGGCATTCTGGGCAGTTCTGCTCACTTCCCTTGGCCACAGTTTCCTCTGCGGTAATAAGGCAGTAATATCTGTTTCATTATATCCTCTGAAAGCAACCAATAGTGCATGGGCATTCAAGAAATTGTGCTGAGTAAGTGGTACAGTCTGCTTAAAGTTGGACCAAAGTACAAAATACATGAACGCACTGTCACAGAGCTCTGCCTGGCATCTGATGCAGGCTCAGTCTAAGTGATGTGTCAAAATCACTTTGATCCTATTAATACACCTCCTTAGGGGCCAAGACAGAGTCATCTTACTCACCTGTGTATAACACTGACTTATGACAGTGTGTAGTAGAGAACATAATTCAGCCTGCAAATCCCATAGTTTATAATTAATTATAATAACCCAGTATAACACTAAAATAAATTATATATATATATATATATTTCTTATGAAAAGCTTAATTTGATTATAGAAATTATATAATAAACCCTAACATTATTGAATAAAATCTGCAACAAAGCTTCTACAGGGTTCTGAGAAATACTGAATCACAGCTACATGAACAGGTTAAGTGGTTATCCAAATAGAATTACAGAAGTACTTATAATAGTGAATATACCTCTCAAAATTCCTTTCTTCAGAGGAGTAGTAACTTTAAGGCCAAATTCCTTATTTATTATATGAGCAGAAAAAAATGCATCATATTTCAACTTTATTGTCATTTCTGCTGTGCTTTTATTCCTCCTCCTACTTCCTTCTGGTCATTTAACTATTGAATAGTTCAGTCATGAAAAGAATGGGGATGGTATTGAATCAAACCAATCTTTTTAGGTTTGTCTAACAGATCTATTAACAGAT
This sequence comes from Raphicerus campestris, assembly GCA_006410735.1. Taxonomy (NCBI): domain Eukaryota; kingdom Metazoa; phylum Chordata; class Mammalia; order Artiodactyla; family Bovidae; genus Raphicerus; species Raphicerus campestris. The sequence goes on from SJYW01005841.1 coordinate 1,008,224, forward strand.
TTAGTTAGAAAGGACACTGAAGTTAATTAATAAAATCATGTTTTAAATTATGTACAGACTTCCAATATTTATGCTATCCCTAGGCACTAATTAAATTTTGGGACCTCAAGTAGAATAAAATCTCATTACTTTTCAAAGCAGTTCAGTAGCAATTCAGATGTGTTTGTTAAAGGTCTTAATTATAAAACCAAACCTAAGGTGCTTTAAGGACTAGCTTTAAAATAAAACAGTGGTTAACTGGTTAATAAAGTCTGTATTAGTAACGAAAAGCTCCAAAGAGACTGAAGATGTTTAGATAGCGTGGAAAGTCACTCAGTCATGTCCAGTTCTTTGCAACCCCATGGACAGTAGTCCATGGAATTCTCCAGGCCAGAACACTGGAGTGGTTAGCCTTTCCCTTCTCCAGAGGATCCTCCCAATCCAGGGATCGAACCTAGGTCTCCTGCATTGCAGGTGGGTTCTTATTTAAATAGAGACGATCCTAAATGTTTCCTCTAGGTTTTTGTCTATTAAATGCTTTCTTGTAAAGCTTAATGTAAATCCAATTGGGTCTAGGTTTTTATTCCAAATAAACAGCAATATGGTGGAGACCAACTGATAAAAGTTTCACTTAACTAAAACAAGAGCCATTTAATTCAAGAATAGGAAATAACACTGGAAGAATATACACAAAATACACAAAACCTGTTAAAAGGAAGAATGGAAAATATGGAAAAATAAAGGTCACAATATAAGAGACTACTTGCAGAATTTCCAACACATATAAGAACTTCAAAAGCACCAGAAATACAACTCCTCTAAACCTAAGTAACAGAAACTTCTCAACCTTGCTTTGTTATACTAGATGACGTCATGATATTCATACACTGACCTCTAACTCCTTCTCATCAAATGTCTTCAGCAGATGCTGTGGAATTACTTCATTAAATCCTTTCTGCAGGGCCAGGAATTGTGCCTCAATGCCTCGTAAAAATCTCCAGTTCACGTAAAGCCTGGAAACATTGGACAGGGGTTTTGTATGATGAAATATATTCAGATTTGGTAATTACTGTGAATCTAGTACATTAGCAACATTGCACTTTACAAGTGTGTAGCGTTAAGAATTTAGTCTAAAATCTATAAGAATCTCACACTACCGAAGGCAGATGGATCCTCGGCAGTGAGGCAGTTCAGTATAAATCATAAGCAGTAGAAATTAAAAAGCAGTAACCTTCCACTAACAAAGGCAGCATCGCTACAGCAACTCTTCACTTCAGAGAAACTCCTGTTAAACTGGAAGTTGGCTGGAGAGCGATGGGTCTGAAGTTAAAATCTAAATGAAATTATTTTCTTAGCTTCTAGCATGCACGCCAATAACCAGAAAAAAGAGCCCATTGAACCGAAAATGCCTTTTTCTGATTTAACTTGAAACTACAGTCTGAGCGTGCTGGGTGTTCTCTCTATATTTTGTGGGCTGTATGTGGGGGAGGGGGGTGGTGAAGAGAATCTTCACACCCGAACCGACAAGAGACAGCAAAGCCACTAAGCCAGCGCCGTCGGCCCCTCGTCCCCCACGGGCTTTCAAAGGCTCGGGAGGTGCAGCGCAGCGGCAAGAAGCGCACAGAACCGCATCTCACGTGGAGCTCCACTCACGGCTTTGTTTGGACTTACATTTTCTACATGAATTGCTTTTTTTTTAATCTATCTTCCCGGGAAAATGTACCTCACAACCCTCAGAACTACTCAAACTCCCAATCTGTCAGGATTTCCTTTCCCAAACTTCGGAGAAATAATTCTCTAAGAAATGAGTTACTTAATATTAACTGTATCCCTTGGCGGACCTCATTTTTCTTTGTTTAAGGGCACATCAAAACTGCATACCTGTAAAAAGTTTTTGTTATTTTTAAAATTTCAAAACTGTATCTGGTAAGGGATATCAGTGGTACTCATGTCAGACTCTCTTGCCACCCCCTGGACTGCAGCCCGCCAGGTTCCTCTGTGCATGAGATTCCCCAGGCTTCCTTCTCCAGGGGACCTGACCCAGAGGCTGAACCCATGTCTCCTGCACTGCAGGAGCCATCTGGGAAGCCCCAAGGAATAATCATTGTGTGCTGTAAACATGACTGACTCCTGGAGAGTGAGCAGTCTACTCCAGATCCTGGAGTGACACACTACTAAACTTCAGGAAATTCCCGTTNAAAGAAGCCACCTGCACTGCAGGAGACCTGGGTTCGATCCCTCGGTTGGGAAGATCCCCTGGAGAAGGGAATGGCTACCCACTCTAGTATTGTGGCCTGGAGAATTCCACAGACTGCGTAGTCCATGAGGTCACAATGAGTCAGACACGACTGAGCAACTTTCACTTATAAAATAGGTCATAGGGATGTAATGTACAGCATGGTGGCTACAGTTGGTATAATGTATTGCATATTGGAAGGCTGCCAAGAAGGGTCTTAACAATTCTCATACAAGGAAAAAGTTGGTGACTGTGGTGATGGATCTTAAGACTGTGACCATTTCACAATACAGATATCAAATTATGTACACCTGAAATGAATATAATGTGTCAACTGTACCCGAATTAAAAAGCTGAACTTTGTCCTCCTGTCTTGAGGCTTCTCCACTGTCACCGTCTCTGGGAAGAGTGAGTGGTCTCAAGGTTTGAGTGTGATGTGCTCTCCATCTTAACTCTTGTGGGATGAGAGAAGACTTCATGAATGCTTAGATCAGCAGGAGAAAAGCCCTGGACGGGTCTCTTACCCAACCCTCAGGGTGCTATATTGTCTCTCCACTTCCTTTGCTTATACAACACTCTTAAGAGACTACAGCTCAGACTATTTTGATAACCTAGATAAATCCCAGCCCAAATATCCAGAAAAGGTATGCTAGAATCTGAGATGTCATGGGGAAAGAGAGTGGGGGAACAGTACCAACTTTTAAAAACCAAAAGGGATTTGAAGCCTTGCTGAGATGAGGTCATTGTCGCGTTCCCATCATGACTGACTGATTTGCTGCACACACTCTGAGGACCTCGGTTTGCACTGTAGCTTCAGAGACATACACTAGAAACACCAGTTTGGAAGTTCCATTTTTTTTAACGACCATCCAAAGCTGCGTCCCTAAAGCTGGTGCAGAGCTGGACACGTGGTAGGAACACAACAGGTGCTTGCTGAATGCACAAAGTACGAGTCAGGTTTACGGTGCATACCTTTTAGTGAAATGTAACTTTAAAATCTAATTTGTCTAGTTTGCTAAGAATATCATCATGAGCTTTTAAGCCTTTTTCTGTGTAATTACCTCTGCTCCATTCCGCTGTGCACATCCTACCGAAAGCATTTGGGATATAAAAGTACAAATAAATGCAGTGGGTGGTGCTGAGGTCAACCTTCATTATAATAAAAAGGCCTTTCAGGTCACCACAGGGCAGAAAAATGTCACGTATTACTCAAACTTTCAGGTAATCCATAGATGATACTACTACTAATTTTAGATCATAACAAGTAAACTGGCAATGTGAGGCAAAGCAAAAAAAGGTACATTCAAAAGGATGTAAAGATGGACCCCATGCCCACTCTGGGAACTTTCAATACAGCACTGCTTCCACCGCACCACCACCCCCTCGCCCCGCCAAGACACACCGCTCTGTGTGGCCTACGCTGAGGAGAGGCTTACGCAGACTGTTGCGGAGGAAAGAACATCCAGTTGTCTGTCCACCCACGTAGGTAGGTAGACTTCCATTCACTACATTTACAGAACTGTGAATTACGACCCTTAAAGCCATGGCTCCTTGGGAAAACGGAACTGGTTTCTGCTTTTCGAGGATTTTACTGCCCAGCACCAAGAGAGCCTGGAAAGCTGTCAGAGGCCACGCTGCCCACTAGGGCTGCACCCCTTCAGGAGAAAGCGAGCAGCTTCCCTGCCAGACCGGACACAAGGGGTCCCGAGCCCTCAGCTCAGGAAGGCCCTGAATCTCCTTAAACTGCACATTTTATGGTCTGTAAGTAGTGACTCTTGATAGAGCCAAAGTTCTTAAAAACAATTCATTATAAACTCCGTATTCTTTAAAAACTTTGATGCTGTGACAGTGCAAACAGCATTCATTTATTGCTCAACTTCGGCATGGACACATACATAGTTAATTTTTAAAAACCATTTATACAGATGTTATTGATAAAGCTCATGTAACAACTGAGTGAAAATACAAAGAATATCAAAGCTAAAACACTCTGTAATAAATACACATACAATGAAAATGATAAAACTTTGTCTTTAAAGTCAGTTTGAGAGAAGAAGAATATTACAGTAAGTGAACTAATTACATCTAGAAACAGAACAACTCAGCATTTGGTACAACCATCATTCTAACGTGAGTACATTAAACACCACAAATGGCAGCCATTGGCTGTGCTGCAGCCTCAAGACAGGCAGGAGGAGCTGCTCTGTCAACCTGTCAAGACGTCTGGAACAATCTCGTAACTCCCATCAATGCAGCCAGCTCAATGCACCGGAAGTTCAAGCCAACTTAGTGTTATAAAATAAAGCAAATTACACTGTATTAAAAGAAGGGAAACTTGTGCTCTGGACTGTAATTACAAAGAAAAAAGACTTGGTTAAAAATAAAACCCATTCGGGGCAACAAACTATGTGCAAAAACAAAATTTACACTATACACAGCACTGTTAAAAAACTTTACACCAAGTGAGGCCCTCTGACACAAACTCTCGTCTGTACTGCATAAGCGCGCTACAAAGCAACCACTGTTCACAATTAAGCATTCCCGATGCAAAGGCATTGTATGGAAACACGGCGTCACGTGTCTGAAATAACAAAGCTAGAGGAAGGATTAGAAAAAACCCAGCTAAGAGGGACATGTGGAGATAAATATTCACATTAAACATGAGGTGCAAGTCCAAGGTTCAGTGATTCATTGGGGGTTTTGTTTGCTCAGCACCTGTTTAGAAGTAATCAGGTAATGTGACTTTGAAAACGAAATCTAAATCATGTTTTTATAAATTATGTTGGTGACACCATAGACTGTAAGGGAGGGGAGTTTCTTTTAAAGCTCTATTAAGTCATTATAAAGTTAAAAAGGCACTCAAAAAGCGATGGTATTTGCCTGCTCTATTTCGTACATTATTTTGAGAGTAGCATTTCATTATTCATCTGTCAGTTACAATTTCTCGGAAGTGTTCATCATGCACTTACTTTACTGAGAGATGATAACAGGCACAGTTACACTGTGCTACTGCTTCAGTATGAAAGAGAGAGGGACCTGTGACCAATAAGGTGTTATTGTGAAAGCTGAAAACTACTGATAATCAAACAGGGTATTTCACGATGTTCTCCGGTACAACTAACAATGCCATAAGAAAACAAAGTGGGGAGAAACAGCTCGGCACAAGCACATCGCCTCTAGAGTTACGGCTAACCCAGCTTGCGTGCGGCTGTCAAATTTGGCTGAAGGAAACAGATACAGAGAAGCTCCAGGAGTAGTTCTCAACTTTTTTTTAAGCAGCAAGTTTTCCACCTCTTGTATTCTGCCCATCCCCCCACCCCTCCTAGTCTCTGAAACATTATATATAAAAGAAAAATCAGAGCTGTTCTGGGTAAAATGAGGTGGGGAGTTTGAGGCCTCTGCTCAAATACCAACTCGGCCTTTCTTCGCCCTCTCTTTGTCCCTCCTCTCTTAACCATGACTTCCGAGGCACCTCTGAGGAAGCCCTTGGCTCCAAGAACACAGGCTGAAACCAATCCATCAAATGAAAGAACACAAAGGGCTGATTCACTTGATAATTAAGCTGCAAAATTTAAACAAAGCTGTCTCACCAAAATTTGCTATGCTTGATTTCACATCAATGTAAAAAATAAAAAGAATAGTGCAGATTTCTGATGGCTGAATTTAAAAAACCACTCATGACTTCAGATTTTTCCAAGCTCTCACTCCAGAATTCTGGTTGCCTTCTGGATCATGCAACATGCCACGCACCTTGGAAGCTGAATCTGGATGTTTCAAAATCAAATGCTGATCTTCAACACCAAGGGAACCAAGATTCCATTACCTCCAAAATTACTCTTCAGACTTAATGTATATGAGAGAGTTAGGATCACTTTTTGGATTTTGTTTTTAGTAATCACATCTCCTGCCCCACCACCCCCACTTCATTTTGTTAGGTTAAGAGTTTTCTAAGCTTTGCTAAATAATCTTTCGAGCAGTTTTTCCTTTTTCATAATTTTAACTGATTAAGATATGAGCAGCTAAACGGAGATTCAGGATGGTTTACTTGATAGAAACTTACCATAATTAAAATATAATATGAATTAGGTGCACTTGTCATAGGAGACTTTGGTTTACAGAAATAGTATATATATATATATCAAAGATAAGCTGACCCAGCAACAGAATGAAAATCCCATCTCATCCATGTGATCTGAGTAGCTATAAAAATGCAGTATTTCCACTTAAAATGCAACGTAAATCCAAAATACCTGATTATACTCATTCAAGATAAAAAAATTAAGGTTTCTGTTTTAAAGTCTCTTAAAGAACAGGGAGCCCCTGAATGCATCATTTTATTGTAGCAAGTAAGCTACTAAGTTCAGACTAAGTGGTTGCATTAGGAACCTGACAACCAAAATTATATAGCTGTATTCCAGAGAATTCGTGCTTGAAAAATACAAAAAAGACTCACTTAGGCTAGGTTGAAACATATAATGCTTCTAAAATATAATGCTTTGCTATAGAAAAATGCAATTAAATGTGTAAATGGCTTAAATTTTTAAAGATTCTTTTGTAGCCAATTGTTTACAAAGGTAGAATAATTCAAAATAATTTTATTTTATTTTTATTTTTTACAAAGAGCAAGTACAGGAGCTGTTCAAAATCATGTATTCAAAATGAAATGTGACTTGTACCGACTGCTGAAGTTGTCTTGATGTTTGATAGACTTGAAATCTGTGAAGTGATTTGAATAGATTACCTTTTATAAAAATAGTAGTAGTCTTTAAGTGTAGAATACTGCCTAACTCTGGAAATGTAGGAAAAGTCAGCATTCTTTAGGTTCAAGATATTAACTTTAAATAGCAGCTGAATGTGGCCTCATGGCAAAGCATAAAGACCTCTTTTTTCCTTGAAAAGGAATTTCAAAATTGTCCTTTCCCCTCACAGTGTCCTAAAATTTTTTAAAGGGGGTGGGGGGTGGGGGGGGCATTTTCCTGTATTTCAGCATTCCTTGAAATTCTGCTGAAAGGAGGCTGTCTGTCCCTCAGGCTATAAATAGAGTCCTGGGTAAATCCTTGAAGTTGTCATTCCACAGCAAATCCACATGTTTCTTCGATGGCTGTTAGCAGCTTTTCATATAACTTTTCATAGCTTTCATAGGGCGGAATGTCTATTCGATTGAAGCTGTAAATAAGCACATCACAGTTCATTCAAAACAGGGCAACTGACTGGCAAGTGTGTGTTAGTTTACACTAAACTAATACAGAAAACTACAAGAAAGAGGCTCTATTCCTCTCAAGTTCAGATTTACTTGAAAATCCCCCAAAGGGATTTTCCTACCCATTTTTGGATAATCTTAATCCATTTAAAAGGAATGATAAGCAACTCTTTTAAGGGTCCACTCAGTAAAAAGAAAAACAAATAAAATGTCAAATCTGTTTGAAACTAACACCTACGTACCTGGCATGAGGGGAAAAAGCTACTGAAGTAACTCACCAGGTGTGGGCTTTGGGCAGGTTGTTAGTGCAAGCATCGATCTGGTGGATGGTGAAAAGCCGTGGCCCTGCGGCACCTGCAGAGGGAGCCAATGTGGGTCAGATCGCTGCGGCACGTGTGTCAGCCTTCAAAATCTCAGAATAAAACTGGTGCATAAACCATAGGGTCTAGGGCTAAGGGAGGACTGGTGACTCCACACAGCTGCCAAAAGGCCCAGGAAAAGAATCTGGGTTTTTAAAGCTGGAACTGACCTTGGATAACAAGGCTGATTCCTTGATCTGCTAGCCTTTCGATTTAAGAAAAAGTTCAGGATTGAAACCGTTTGCCAATTTCTATCTTCTATGGACAATCATTGTCCCAAAGGGGCAAATCCAAGATCCAGCACTATTCAAAAAGATGAGAGCCTAATGCAAATTTAGGTTTCACTCCTCAGACTTCACAGAGAGCGAAAGATCAGCAGTCTAGAGAGTCAAGAGTTGGCAGAAATACAACTTCACTTCATACATCTGGGCAGTCTGCTGATAACGAGTTCTCCACATAGGGAAGTGCAAACACGACTCAAGTCTGTCCCCCACCCCTCCACGGAATTCTGACACATTGACTGTATGCAGTACACAGCACTGTGGAGTCATATACCAATCTTGCTTCCTACGCCCTCAGTCACCAGCAGCAGCAGCAGTTTTAAAAATGAAAAGCTTCAGAGGTAAAGGAACACTGCCACCCAGTGAAGCACCACGATCACTAGCAATATCCCAATTCATCCCCCACCTGAACAGCTCTTCCATGGAAAACAATTCTTAAAAATGGAATATGGCTGTGAGATGGTCTGATGCCATGCATTAAAGTGTTCTGATCAGACAAATGGCTTCTACGACTCATGCTGCCTCTATTAAAAGATTTAAAAAGTAGAGGGGAGAGGCCTCCCAGGTGGGTAAACGTTTGCCAGGCTGAGATGTGAGCATGGAAGCAGACAGACACCCCTAGAGGAACGGGCAGCAGCATTGTAAAGCGAGGTGCCCAGGAAAGGCAGAGCGTCAGCACACACGCCCCTGACATGCAGCACTCACTACAACCACAGAGAACCCAGCGGGAGAGGCTCTTGGGAGGGAACAAAGGAAGGAAGGAGAAGAAGGTATCAAGACAAGAGTTACAGATAAGAACCAGAGTGAAAAGAGAATCTGTACATAAGCACGTGTGTACACCATCTGCATACGCCAAATACTAACCCCCTGCCCCCGACGACGAGATGCCAGATCGCCTGTGCCTCCCTCTCTCCTACCTTGTAAAGCCTTGAAGCCCTGCAGAGGCACTCGGGATGAGCCGGTCACAAACTGAAGCAACCGTGCTCGGCGTTCTTCGTCAAAGAACTCCACAGCCTTCCAGAACCACTTGACAACGTTGCTGTCTGGAGTACAATGTTTTAACCGGGTGTTTACCTTCCAGTCATTAACATCTATCTTTCCAAGTCCACAAATAATGAGCTGTTAAAATATTGCACAGATAATGAACAATGGAAACCCACGTCAGGCCAAAAATTCCTTAAAATGGAACTTTAGATTTGCAGTGTTCACTTTCAAATGGTGTCCTTAATCAAAGGTAGACGTCAGAACCATCTGGAAAGTTTTTCAAGATATACACACTAGGTCCTGTGAATCTGGGGTGAATTAGGATCTGTATTTTTTATTTTTTAAAAGCTCCATGAGTACCTACACACTGCAGGTTCCCTACCCAGGATCTGAGAACCACAGTGATGGACGTGACAAGATGAGAAGTTCCATAATCTCACAGTAGAATTCTAAAAAAAATGTTAATGATCAGAAACTAGATTCAGAGTAAATACAGGTCTTNACCCAGGATCTGAGAACCACAGTGATGGACGTGACAAGATGAGAAGTTCCATAATCTCACAGTAGAATTCTAAAAAAAATGTTAATGATCAGAAACTAGATTCAGAGTAAATACAGGTCTATGGTGGGAAGGCATATGTAAACTGTATCTACTATTCCAATTTCAAAATTTACTAGCTTTGGCATTCTGGGCAGTTCTGCTCACTTCCCTTGGCCACAGTTTCCTCTGCGGTAATAAGGCAGTAATATCTGTTTCATTATATCCTCTGAAAGCAACCAATAGTGCATGGGCATTCAAGAAATTGTGCTGAGTAAGTGGTACAGTCTGCTTAAAGTTGGACCAAAGTACAAAATACATGAACGCACTGTCACAGAGCTCTGCCTGGCATCTGATGCAGGCTCAGTCTAAGTGATGTGTCAAAATCACTTTGATCCTATTAATACACCTCCTTAGGGGCCAAGACAGAGTCATCTCACTAACCTGTGTATAACACTGACTTATGACAGTGTGTAGTAGAGAACATAATTCAGCCTGCAAATCCCATAGTTTATAATTAATTATAATAACCCAGTATAACACTAAAATAAATTATATATATATATTTCTTACGAAAAGCTTAATTTGATTATAGAAATTATATAATAAACCCTAACATTATTGAATAAAATCTGCAACAAAGCTTCTACAGGGTTCTGAGAAATACTGAATCACAGCTACATGAACAGGTTAAGTGGTTATCCAAATAGAATTACAGAAGTACTTATAATAGTGAATATACCTCTCAAAATTCCTTTCTTCAGAGGAGTAGTAACTTTAAGGCCAAATTCCTTATTATATGAGCAGAAAAAAATGCATCATATTTCAACTTTATTGTCATTTCTGCTGTGCTTTTATTCCTCCTCCTACTTCCTTCTGGTCATTTAACTATTGAATAGTTCAGTCATGAAAAGAATGGGGATGGTATTGAATCAAACCAACCTTTTTAGGTTTGTCTAACAGATCTATTAACAGATTTAGTTAGAAAGGACACTGAAGTTAATTAATAAAGTCATGTTTTAAATTATGTACAGACTTCCAATATTTATGCTATCCCTAGGCACTAATTAAATTTTGGGACCTCAAGTAGAATAAAATCTCATTACTTTTCAAAGCAGTTCAGTAGCAATTCAGATGTGTTTGTTAAAGGTCTTAATTATAAAACCAAACCTAAGGTGCTTTAAGGACTAGCTTTAAAATAAAACAGTGGTTAACTGGTTATTAAAGTCTGTATTAGTAACGAAAAGCTCCAGAGAGACTGAAGATGTTTAGATAGTGTGGAAAGTCGCTCAGTCATGTCCAGTTCTTTGCAACCCCATGGACAGTAGTCCATGGAATTCTCCAGGCCAGAACACTGGAGTGGTTAGCCTTGCCCTTCTCCAGGGGATCCTCCCAATCCAGGGATCGAACCTAGGTCTCCTGCATTGCAGGTGGGTTCTTATTTAAATAGAGACGATCCTAAATGTTTCCTCTAGGTTTTTGTCTATTAAATGCTTTCTTGTAAAGCTTAATGTAAATCCAATTGGGTCTAGGTTTTTATTCCAAATAAACAGCAATATGGTGGAGACCAACTGATAAAAGTTTCACTTAACTAAATCAAGAGCCATTTAATTCAAGAATAGGAAATAACACTGGAAGAATATACACAAAATACACAAAACACACAAAACCTGTTAAAAGGAAGAATGGAAAATACGGAAAAATAAAGGTCACAATATAAGAGACTACTTGCAGAATTTCCAACACATATAAGAACTTCAAAAGCACCAGAAATACAACTCCTCTAAACCTAAGTAACAGAAACTTCTCAACCTTGCTTTGTTATACTAGATGACGTCATGATATTCATACACTGACCTCTAACTCCTTCTCATCAAATGTCTTCAGCAGATGCTGTGGAATTACTTCATTAAATCCTTTCTGCAGGGCCAGGAATTGTGCCTCAATGCCTCGTAAAAATCTCCAGTTCACGTAAAGCCTGGAAACATTGGACAGGGGTTTTGTATGATGAAATATATTCAGATTTGGTAATTACTATGAATCTAGTACATTAGCAACATTGCACTTTACAAGTGTGTAGCGTTAAGAATTTAGTCTAAAATCTATAAGAATCTCATACTACCGAAGGCAGATGGATCCTCAGCAGTGAGGCAGTTCAGTATAAATCATAAGCAGTAGCAATTAAAAAGCAGTAACCTTCCACTAACAAACGCAGCATCGCTGCAGCAACTCTTCACTTCAGAGAAACTCCCGTTAAACTGGAAGTTGGCTGGAGAGCGATGGGTCTGAAGTTAAAATCTAAATGAAATTATTTTCTTAGCTTCTAGCATGCACGCCAATAACCAGAAAAAAGAGCCCATTGAACCGAAAATGCCTTTTTCTGATTTAACTTGAAACTACAGTCTGAGCGTGCTGGGTGTTCTCTCTATATTTTGTGGGCTGTATGTGGGGGAGGGGGGTGGTGAAGAGAATCTTCNCCCATTGAACCGAAAATGCCTTTTTCTGATTTAACTTGAAACTACAGTCTGAGCGTGCTGGGTGTTCTCTCTATATTTTGTGGGCTGTATGTGGGGGAGGGGGGTGGTGAAGAGAATCTTCACACCCGAACCGACAAGAGACAGCAAAGCCACTAAGCCAGCGCCGTCGGCCCCTCGTCCCCCACGGGCTTTCAAAGGCCTGGGAGGTGCAGCGCAGCGGCAAGAAGCGCACAGAACCGCATCTCACGTGGAGCTCCACTCAGGGCTTTGTTTTGGACTTACATTTTCATGAATTGCTTTTTTTTAAATCTATCTTCCCGGGAAAACGTACCTCACAACCCTCAGAACTACTCAAACTCCCAATCTGTCAGGATTTCCTTTCCCAAACTTCGGAGAAATAATTCTCTAAGAAATGAGTTACTTAATATTAACTGTATCCCTTGGCGGACCTCATTTTTCTTTGTTTAAGGGCACATCAAAACTGCATACCTGTAAAAAGTTTTTGTTATTTTTAAAATTTCAAAACTGTATCTGGTAAGGGATATCAGTGGTAGTCGTGTCAGACTCTCTTGCCACCCCCTGGACTGCAGCCCGCCAGGTTCCTCTGTGCATGAGATTCCCCAGGCTTCCTTCTCCAGGGGACCTGACCCAGAGGCTGAACCCATGTCTCCTGCACTGCAGGAGCCATCTGGGAAGCCCCAAGGAATAATCATTGTGTGCTGTAAACATGACTGACTCCTGGAGAGTGAGCAGTCTACTCCAGATCCTGGAGTGACACACTACTAAACTTCAGGAAATTCCCGTTCACTCTTTTATTTTTTAATTGTTGTGTGTGTGTGTGTGTGTGTGTGTG
>SJYW01005841.1:1037155-1069539 GCA_006410735.1 Raphicerus campestris
AATAATATCATCCAGAAGTACTATCAGATGCTGCAGCCCAGTGGTCTGTTACTTTCAATTGCTAAACAAATTTGTGATCCATAATAAATATAAAATGAAGGGAAGAATATGGTTTTATTTCAAAACCTCCATGTGGTCCCATCCATACCACCCTGATCCTCTCCAACTGTGGCAGTTTTATACTAGTTTATACAATACATAACATTCATACATAAGTAATTCATGTATTATTGTTGGTATGGTTTTAGTAAGAAAATGTCATTATCCATTTCCACTATCTGTTTTGTGTAAACCCTAGAATAACCATGATAAACACGTTAGTGGTGAGAAACTACCAAGGCCTTTGGTGTAAGTGGGAATGAAAGGGCAGGCCAGCACTTCCTGGGCATGTTTCATCCCACTTCTTGGTTTCAAGCATACATCAGTGTTTTTAAAACCTATAATAACCAGTTCTATCACCTTAAACTTATTAAATCATTTACATTTTTCTGAAAGACCACTTCTTGTCATGGTAAGACAGAAATAAAGTCACTAGTCTAGAACTTAAGGTGACGTCCGAGTCTCAACTCCTGTCATTCCTCAGCTAGGAAAGGCATGTAAGTGATATACTCTGATATTATGGATTAAACGGGAATAATATAATTTTAGGAAATGCAATGAAACACTATTAAAATAGTTAAAGGAAAACATTTCAATGTTCTATCACTTGATGGAGTCTAAATCAAATCATTATGCTTAATACTTGAAAAGTCTATAAATTAAAAAGTGAGATCTCCAATAAGCAACTTTCACACCTAATCTGTCTTGTGTGATTTTTATGCATATATCTGTTTTTTAAAGGAGTCCCTGGTGGTTCAGTGGTAAAGAATCTGCCTGCCAAGCAGGAGACTCAGGTTCAATCCCTTGGTTGGGAGGATCCTCTGGAGAAGGAAATGGCAATCCACTCCAGTACTCTTGCCTGGGAAATCCCCGTGGACAGAGGAGCCTGGTGGGCTACAGGCCATGGGATCCCAAAGAGTTGGACACAACTGAGCATGCAGGCACAGTGATCAGTTCTAAAAATCCAGACTAAAGAAGCTATCCATTTGCAAGCAAAAGGGCCATAGAAAAAGCTTACAGGTGAAAACAAGTTATGCCAAATAGCAATTATGGAACCTGGTGGAAACACAAATTTAATTTAGGCTGGATTTAGAGTAGGGGAGACAGAATTTTCATGATGGTCCTTAAAATGTTTTAACAAAGAAGCTATAATGTTTCTCCTGCATTTATATATAGTGAATTCTCACACCTGGAAAAAAATACTTGATGTATGTACGCAGCAGAAACATCATATTGAATGTACTGAAATAGTCTATGGAGAATTTATGATATACACACATACTTCCAGACATAAACATTCCTTTCACAAGGTTAAAAAGCATGGCAATGGAAGCAAAGGGAAACAGTTTTCAGTTTAGAATACACGTCATTAAAATCTCAAGATTGTTCCTGACAGTGTAAAGCAGAGGGAAGAGCATGTACTGAAGGAGAGAAATGGAGAAAATATCAGGCCTATAGGCCCTACCAACAGTCCACGCAGGGTTGCAGCTAGTTTTCAGAGAAAGTCTCACTGGAAGATATGATCCATTAGGGAGTTCACAAATACTTCACTGGCAGCAGTGCTATAAATAACTTCATTATGAATATCTACTAGGGTATCCTCCATACTGCAGACATTAGGGAACATTATGTCAGAAACTAAATGCCAATGAGAAGGTTATACCACAGAGAGTATCTAATTTGCAAATACAGGGATCTATATGTCATTTACTGCCAAGTATGTCTTTACCTGGCAACCCCTCCATAGTCAAGGCCTTCTTCTCCACGGAATTTTATCATTAATCTCTTCCAGAGGTCTTTTGGTCTCATTTTCATGACTTGTCGATATGATTCCTGAAAAAAATGTTTAATATACTATTATTACTACGTATTTTTAACCCTTGTTTAAACTCTCCTTCCCATTCAGCCTATGAAACATATGTTTATATAAATAAGGTGGAATGTGTTCAACAATCAAATCAATTGATCAGCTCCAAGTGTTTGGAACCTCATGGAACTTACAGATATAGTTTAATACTACTGAAATCAATTCCTTTGATAGACATTATATTAAAAACCTACTAAACGCAAGACTCCATATTTAAGTCCTATGAACTATAGCAATAATACCACTCATATTAAAAAACACAATCTGACAGAAGTACCACATTTTTTAAAGTTAGTCGACCTAATCCAGGTGACAGATTCCAGCAGAAAGTAAAGGTAAGAAAGTTTCAAAGAACATAAGTAATTGTTAATTTGCTCCTCACTACACTGACAACTTTACATTATTTTAACATTACAAAGGACTGAGTACAAACAAGGTCAGAACTGTTCTGAGAGAAAAAAGTTCATCCTTTGGAAGGATTATGAAGTCCCCAAACATCTCTTGCCCTGGAACCCTCTAATAAGTGGGAAAGTCCTGCCTTGGACCTCTTGCCACTTATTATGTAAGAACATTGAAGCTGCTATTAGAGCTATAAAATCCACAGATAAAAGGACATACCAGAAAGGAAGATTTTCAATAAATTAAGGAAGCAGTCCAACAGTAATTAGACAAAACGATTTTTTAAATCTAACAGTCCCTTACCTTTTGAAGAATTAAAAAATAAGGGATGGATAATATCTGTGGTCTTTTAAAACTCATGAACAAATTAGTATCTGCAATGCAAGGACCAAGCTTCACCCATCAGAACCTCTCACACTTCATCCCATTCAAATGTTTATCTTATATATTAAATCTCTCCAATACTACTGCCTTTACTCCCCATAAGTAAGAAGTGAAATTAATGAAAATTCTCCCTTTTAGAGAGATTAAAGTGGAAGCCATTCAGTAGTGTCCGACTCTTTGCAACACCATGGACTGTAGCCTGCCAGGCTCCTCTGTCCATGGAATTCTCCAAGCAAGAATATTGGAGTAGGTAACCATTCCCTTCTCCAGGGGATCTTCCCTACACAGGGATCAAACCCAGGTCCCCCTCGCATTGCAGGCGGATTCTTTACCGTCTGAACTACCAGGGAAGCCCTTAAAGAGATTGAGTCCCCCCAGTATATACTTGGAAAGCAAGCTCATCACTGGAATTTAAACTTTCTCTATTTTAAAATCAGACTCGTACATTTACCTCAAAAATCTCTTCCCTGGAAACCTCAATGCGGCAATGGCCAGCCTGAGGCTGTTGCTGGGAAAGCTCCTGCCGCAGAATCTTCAGCTTCTGAACTAGGTCTCGCTTGTACCGTGGGGCTGTCAGACACTCTGTGTCATCAGGGCACAGCGACACCACCTGCTGTTGCTGGTCTTTCAGCTGATTCTGCCGACTAAAAGTAAACAAATATTAGTAAAGAATCTTTTTTAAAGACTGCAATTACACATTTAAAATAGCACTGCATGCTAAACCGAGTCTATGTATATTATTCCGAGGCCTTATTTCAGTCTTGAAGTGAAGTCGCTCAGTCGTGTTCGACTCTTTGCGACCCCATGGACTGCAGCCTACCAGGCTCCTCCATCCCTGGGATTCTCCAGGCAAGAATACTGGAGTGGGTTGCCATTTCCTTCTCCAGGAGATCTTCCCAACCCAGGGATCAAACCTGGGTCTCCCGTATTGCAGGCAGACACTTTACCATCTGAGCCACCAGCTTGACATTTCTGACAATAATAAACCGGCTCCAGAGTTTATTTCTTAGAATTTATGGAAGTGGACAATGAGAGTTTTATCCAAAAACCTTTATACAGCTGCTGAGAGCAACTTTCTCAAGTACTGTTTCCATTTTCCTCCACTCAGTTTACCAGCTCTCACTTCAAAATTCAGGCACATGCCAAACCCTGTGCCTGTTATCTAGAGTCTGTCTCTCTGAAAGAGACAAACAGTTGGAACTGGCAGTTTGGCAGGACCCCTTCTCCTATGCACGCTACAGTCTAGACCACAGGAATGTGGGAAGTCAAAGAGAAATGAGCACTTCACAAATAAGTCTAAATGCTTTATAAAGTGACTATTTTTCTTTTCTTTCCTTCCTTTTTTTTGGGGGGTGGGCCATGCAGTGTGGCATGCAGGACCTTAGTTCCTTGACCAGGGATCAATTCTGTGTCCCCTGCAGTAGAAGTATGGAGTCTTAACCACTGGACCACTAAGGAGGCCCTTATCTTTTTACTGTGGTAAAACACACATAAAATTTACCATTTTAACCATTTTTAAGTATTATAGTCACTGGCATTAAGTACATTCACATTGTTTCTTATGCTAAAGTGACTTCTAACTGCATATATAGTTCACCACAAATACACAAAAATAATCTCCCAAGTATAGCAGAAACATAATTTTTAGAAGGCACATTGCCTAGAGATGTATTTATTCTGACAAAAATACTGTAAGCTGCATCTAAGAATTTTTTTAAAGAATCTTATGATATAATGAATGAGTTAATTTCAGTAAACTGTCAGGAAATAAAAAGTCACGTAATTCACTATTAATGTCTATGCAAATGCTGAATGATTCCGTTGGAATCTAATTTCACACACAACACACAACAGACAAGAGTATAATCTTCTAACCTAAAAGTAAAGGACAATGGTAGCTATGAGAAAATAAAACTTTCAGTTCTCTAACAAATCACTCAAACTTACTTTACATATAATGATTCAATAGGTAAAGGCCCAAATTTACACCTAGAACACATAACTATCCAAAAAAAATGCAGCTTTGATGAAAATGACAAATCACCATTTATTCTCATTAGCATTGCAATAAAGGTGTTTTTTGTATATACACACATATATAAATCAAAACAGAATATATTAAAAATACTCTTTAAACAACGGTATTAATCCTATCCCAAAAAAAGAACTTGGGTATACAAAGTTAAAGATACAAAACTTTAATTCAAAGTGGATCAGAGACTTCAATGTAAAACCTAAAGCCAAAGTCTTAGGTGCCAAAGCACAATCCATAGAAAAACAAATGGATAAAATGAACATCACTTAAATTTCAAAGAACCTTTACACTCTTCAAAACACACTGTTAAAAAAATGAAAAGACAAGTCCCGGTCGAGGAGAAAATCTTTCTAAAGCTTAGAGCTCACATAAAACTTGTATTTCAAGCATCTAAAGAATTCTCAAAACTCAAAAAAACTCAGTTTTTTTTTTAAAAAGGAGGCAAAAAATTTCACCAAAGAAGATATACAGATGGAAATAAGCCCATGAAAAGATGCTCAACATCATTAGTTACTACAGAAAAGCAAATTAAAACTCAATGAGAATTCTATAAAGCAATTATCCTTCAATAAAAAATAATTTAAAAAACTTAATGAGATACCACTACATATCTATTAGAATGTCTAAAATTAAGATTAACCATACCAAGTGTTACCAAGAGCAACTACAGCTCCCACACACTGCTCGTGGGAATGTCAAATGGCACAATCACTTGGAAAAACAATCTGGCAGTCTCTTCAAAAGTTAAACACAAGTCTGCCATATGATGCAGTCTAGGTGTTTATTTATCAAAGAGAAGTGAGAGTGTATGTCCACAGAAAGACTTAAACATAAATGTTCATAGCGGTTTAGTCACACCCCCAAACCGAAACAATCCAAATATTCATCAGCAGGTAAACAGACTCATAAATTGAGGTCTATCCATACAATGGAATGAAAAGAAATGAACTATATGGGCAACAACAGAGATGAATCTCAAATAATTACGCTGGGTAAGAGAAATCAAATAAAAGAGAGTACATACTGTATGAAGCCACTTATCCAGAACTCTAAAAACTTCAATGTATAGTGATAGGAAGCAAATCTCTGGTTGGCTGAAAATGGGGTGCGGATTGAACTGTGTCTAAGTAAATAAGTTGAGGGCGTAAGCCTTAGCACCCCTGACTGTGACCTTATTTGGACACAGGGTCTTTGCAGACGTACTCAAGTTAAATGAGGTCACACTAGATGAGGGTGGCCCTAAACCCAACAGACTGGTATTCTTATAAAGGGAGGTAAATTTGGATCCAGAATATAGGGGAGAAGCTGTAACATATTAAGATACATACTTTGGTCTTTGTCCCGTCACTGACACAGAACTCCTAAAATGCTTGAAATTTCCTGAGTGACAGAGGTGACAAGAAAAGTGTATTCTGTTTGGTCTTTGTCCCTGGTACAAGACATGGAAGCTCCTAAGTCCCTTAGAAGTTCCTGGGTTTTGGAGCATTTTTTGTTTCTTTCAGTGAGGTGACTTACATAGTTGCAGGATGGGGCCTGGTCGCAGGAAAGACCAAAGCTTGATGGGACGCCTAGAACTTTCAGTGCCACCCCCCAGCCTCTGGGGAGCGGGGAGAGGAACTGGAGACTGAGTTAATGATCAATCACCCCTATGTGATAACAACTCCATAAAAACCCCTGAAGGCTGGTGTTCAGAACGCTGGGTTGATGAACACACTGCAGGTGCCCAAAGGATGAAGCACTTTGCGAGAGTACACGCAGGCCCATGTGGCCCCCAGCACCTCCCCTGTCCTATGCCTCGCTTCCATTTGGCTGTGCCCAAGTTACATCCTTTATAAAAGAACTGGTAACAGTAAGGAAATAATTTCCCTTTGAGTTCTGTGAGCCATTCTAGCAAACTACTGAACCCGAGGGTCATGAGAACGCCTCAACATATAGCCAGTTGGCAAGAAATACGGGAGGCCTTGAAACTGAGCCCTTCACCTGTGAGGCCTGATGCCAACTGGGTGGCATTAGACAGAATTCCAGTCCGTAGATGGGGAGAATTGAAATGTTTGAGGAAAAAACTCCCACACTTGGTGGCAGATGTTTTGTGGGTAGACCAAATTGCAGAAGGCCAGGTGAAGACAAAGAACAGACTGGAATAATGTTCCTACAAGTCAAGGAACAGCAAGGTTTCCAGCAACCAACAGCAGCTAGGAGAAGGGAATGGAACTGCTCCTTCTTGAGAGATTCCAGAAGGAACCAACCCTGGGCCAGCCTGGCTCTGAACTCCAGTCTCCAGAACTGCCAGAGAATGAACTTATATTGTTTTAAACCACCTAGTATGTAGTATTTTGTTACGGAAGCCTCAGGAAACTAGGGAAGGGGTGGGAGCAGGGACCACCAAGAGGCTATAGAGAGGCAGGAGGAAACTCTAAGGGCAGTGGATACGTCCACTATCTCCATTAAGGTGAGGGACTCACAGTACATAATATGTCAAAACAAACCGCACATAGAAAATATGTACAATTTACTGTGTGTCAGTTAAATTTCAACAAAGCCAATTTTAAAACAGTTCATCAAAAAAGTCTACAAATATAAATGCTGAGAGTGTGGGAAGAAAAGGGAAACCTCCTACACTGTTGGTGGGAATGTAAATGGNGAAAATATGTACAATTTACTGTGTGTCCATTAAATTTCAACAAAGCCAATTTTAAAACAGTTCATCAAAAAAGTCTACAAATAATAAATGCTGGAGAGTGTGGGAAGAAAAGGGAACCCTCCTACACTGTTGGTGGGAATGTAAATGGGTGTAGCTACTATGGAAAACAGCATGGAGGGTCTTGAAAACCCTAAAAATGGAGCTCCCATATGATCCAGCAATCCCACTCCTGGGCAAGTATCTGGGAAATGTGAAAACTAATTCAAAAAGATACATGCACGCCAAAGTATATAGCAGCACTATCTACAAGAGCCAAGACAAGGAAACAACCCAAGTATGCATACTCTCACTCACACACAATGAAAATATTACTCAGTCATAGAAAAGAATGAAATACTTCCGTTTGTAGCAACTTGTATGGACCTTGAGAATATCATATGTAGTAAGCCAGAGAGAAAGACAACTATTATATATGATACCACTTAAATGTGGAATCTAAAAAAAACATAAATGAATCTATACACAAAGCAAAAACAGACTGACAGACATAGGAAACAAATTTATGGTTACCAAAGGAGAAAGAGGGTGGGGAGGGGTAAATTAGTAGAATGGGATTCACAGATATAAACTGCTATACATAAAATAGATATGCAACAGGGATTTACTGCAGAACACAAGGTACTGTATTCAATATCTTATATAACCGATAATGGAAAATAATCTGGAAAAAATATATACATATAACCGGGTCACTCTGCTATATACCTGAAACTGACACAGTATTATAAATCAACTATATTTTAATTTAAAAAAAAACAGGATACATCAAGCCCATTCACAAAGATTTGTCAAAGAGACTGTTTCAGTCCTGCAAATGGGAAAAAAGGATTCAAGCCGAAGGACAAAACTGACAGCAGAAAGTCCTCTGGANACATAACCGATAATGGAAAAATCTGGAAAAAATATATACATATAACCGGGTCACTCTGCTATATACCTGAAACTGACACAGTATTATAAATCAACTATATTTTAATTTAAAAAAAAACAGGATACATCAAGCCCATTCACAAAGATTTGTCAAAGAGACTGTTTCAGTCCTGCAAATGGGAAAAAAGGATTCAAGCCGAAGGACAAAACTGACAGCAGAAAGTCCTCTGGAATGGATTCAGCCCTCCTAGAGCTAGTTCTAGGGCACCTGGGGGGTGGAGGGGAGAGGGACAAAGCAGCCTGTCTCTGCGGGTATACTGGGACAAACCTCTGACACACACCCTTTTCCTCACATTTCAGGACAGGTTCCTACTTAGCACAGTTGGGATTAAAATATCCAAATATCAGAGTAACATCTGGTATACCCATAAAATCATGTTCAACAAAAATAATTTATAACTGAAGAGAGAAGCCATTCTATCACATTTATTACAAAAGCATCTATCAGTCTTCTTTTGCTGAGACTCATATTTTAACATGTATTATCTTAAAAACTTACTTTAAAACTAAATGCAAGTTAGCAGAGAGCCGAGGATCTGTAAACTGTGTTGTTCTGTTGTTATGGTCAACGAAATAAACTCTGCCTGTTGCCGTATTCCGGATCTCCCATCCAGGAGGCAACGGACCAAGCTCTTCACAATTGATGTTGCTAAGATCCCTGCAAAAACAAATATAAAATAAAAAATACCTCACTGCTGGGCCTGCTGAGCCAAGCAAGTGTAAATGACACAGAACAATTCCATGAAGTCTGAGAAAATGTATTGTTTCAGAAACTTGAGACGTTGAGCTGGAATCTTTAATTCCCAATGGTTTAACAAACTTCCTTATTCAAAACCCAATCCATAAATGGCTCAGAAACTTATCACACAGCCTATATTTTTAGTGAGTTCATTCCTGGGTTTTAATGTAATTCAGGTTTTAAATTAATATAAAAGCAATCACAACATTTGCCAACAGAAACTGTACTTCAATACTTTGAAAAAACATTGTTTTCCAAATGTCAGTGATATAAGGAATTAAATGTTTTCTAAAATTTCCCTTCAATTATTTCTTTACCACGCCATAAAATCTGTGTAAATGTTCATTCCATGAGTAATTTTAAGCTCTTCAATAAAGCAAAACTGGACATATTATTAAAATTATGATCCTGAAAATAACTACAGCATACGTTTTAAAGGATAACTGCTCCATTTTGAATTCTAAAAGCTATAAAGCTAATGAATGGAGAATCAGTTTAAGACACCTTAGGAAGAATGTTCTAAGATATACCGCTACGGAAAAAGCAGTGAAAGATTTTTAATGGAGCAAAGACCCCTGTTATTATATCATATGCATGCTCACTCAGTCATGTCTGACTCTGTGACCCCATGGACTGTAGCCCACTGGGCTCCTCTGTCCATGGAATTCTCCAGGCAAGAATACTGGAGTGGATATATTTCCCCCTCCAGGGGATCTTCCTGACCCAGGGACTGAACCATGTCTCCTGCATTTCTTGCACTGGCAGGCGGATTCTTTACCACTGAGCTACCTGCGAAGCATGTTATTATGTCATACATTCTATTATATAGGACAAAGATTTATAGGACCTTAAATAATGAAATAAAAGCAGCATATCTAATACAAATTTGAACTGTAGCCAATAATTATAATGACAAATCTCATCAAAATTATGTTTTAAAAGTTAAACTAGAAAAGTTTTCCTGAAATAACCTCTTCTTGGCCACAGTGAAAATACAATGATGGATACCCATACATTTGTTGGAACAGTGATTTCTGACCTGTGCTTATAGAAGCCCCAGAGATTTTTCTGCTTCAGAACAACTAAATATTGGAAGGAAGAAACTATTTTGAGACACTGCTAATCTTCAAAAGAGGCAAGGGAAAAAGTTCCAAGAATCCTCCTCAATTTTTTTTTTAAGTGAATTGAGCTGGAGCTGGTACCTGAAAGGCAGACAGGTAGGGGAGGGGGGGGCAGGCTGCCAGAGAGCAGTGATCAACTGGTAAACTCAGCCTCAGGCCAGAGGCAAGTTTAGAAAAGGAAATCTGGAACTTCCCCACTGAGAACTCAAAGGCAAGATGAAGTGATTCCAGGAAAAATTCCTCAATTCTCACTTTAGGTTCACAGAACTTCAACCAACTTAAATCAAACTCACAATCAAAGATCACCAAACATTTCATTCAGAAAGGAATTCATGGTGACTGGGAGTCAGTAGAAACAAAACCACGGAATTAGATCCCCAAGTACTATCAGAGATCAAAAAGAATAGCTATGATATGCAATGTTAAAGAAAATAATAAAAGGGAACAGTTACAGAAACAAACTATCACTTAGAGATTAAGAATGAACAGATAGATTTTTTTTAATGGAACTTTTAAAAATGAAAGGTAATTACTGCAATCAAAGAATGAATAATTCTTTTGCTATAATGCAGCATTTGACCTTATATCATTTTATTCAGCATTTTATAGATTTACAGTCATACATGGAAGAACTCTAAAGAACTGATAAGAAGCAGCAAACTCCACACTCTATGTGGAACTGGGGCGTGATTAAAGGAAGATGGTATGGTATCAAGACTACATGGTCAGAATGCCACAGAGTGAATAACAGAGCATCATTAATCATAATTTTAAAGGGAAATACAAAACATTCTGAAATGGGACTTCTCAGGTAAATCTAAGTTTACTGGGTATCTTTAAAGGAAGCTAGTCTTAAAAGTGTCTGCGTTACACTATTTTATAAAAGTCTTCGACTAGTAATAATATTTTAATGGAATCTAAATACTTATAGTCTGCTTCGATAAAAGATTCTCATATAAAAGACATATTTATTAAAGGAACTCCCCAAACAAAAGATATATATTTTAAGATAACACTTTGGAGCATAGAGACTAAAGAAAAGAAACACATAATCCAAAGCATTATTTCTTAAAGTTATTATTCAATATTCAATATGAAATATTCTTAAATCCTTATAGAAACCCCTTACTCACTAATGAAAAACTGACAGTTTCCTTAGGAATAAGAACATATTGCCAACTGTGGTGCCAAAATCTCTCTCAATTCCAATTCGGATGCCGGCTTAACATACTGCTCTTTCAACAGGCAACTCAAAATCAACTTTCACACTACTGTAAATTATTCAGTTTTTTTAAGAATCATTTTTCTTCTAGAAAATGATTCTTTTCTAGAAGAAAATTAAAGTCATTTCCTTACAATGACTTTAATTTTATAGAAAAGTTCAATATTGACCTTCAACTTGATAAACAGAACCCAAAGCACTTCTTTTAATAACTTACGTAACAAAACTCTTATTTCTAAAAATTAGGCACTTGGATTTTTTTCAGTGAGCTTATTAATAAAACAAAAATTTCTTCTTCATTTTTTCAAAAAAATCAACAGCTTATATCATGAACACACAGAAATGGCCACCTTGACACAATCATCATTAATGATAACACATTTCCTTGGCTGCCACTCTCAAAAGATTCTAACTAAGCTCTATCACAAGTAAAACATTTTGGGAATTCCTTGGCTGATTAGGCAGTTTTCACTGTTGGGGCACAGGTTCAATCCCTGGGAGGGAAACTAAGATCCCACAAGCCACAAACCCAGGCCAAAAAAAAAAAATTTTTTTTTCATTATAATAGCTTTATTTATAAATAAATAAAGTATCAAAGCCATCCAAAATCAGCTAGTCACATCTGTTTTTAATTAAAAAACATGACTCTTGACAGAGCTCTGAGTACAAACTTTATGCAGAAAAAGATCTGACTCTCCATAGGACTTTTTTAAGAGAGGAATGTTGTATTTAATATATAAAATATCATCATCTGGTAGCTCAGATGGTAAAGCATCTGTCTACAATGCGGGAGACCTGGGTTCGAGCCCTGGGTTGGGAAGATCCCCTGGAGAAGGAAACGGCAATCCAGTCCAGTACTGTTGCCTGGAAAATCCCATGGACAGAGGAGCCTGGTACGCTATAGTCTATGGGGTCGCAAAGAGTCGGACATGACTGAGCGACTTCACTTATAAAGGTATATGTGCAGCTTACAAAGTTGATTTTGAAGCTCTTTTTGCAGCTTCAACTGGACTGCTTGGCACTCTCCATCAGTTCATTAGAAAATAATTCAAATAGCTAGTGGCTTAAAATGCACTATTTGATACTAAAATGTACTAGAAATTATGTTAAACTACTGAATTGATTTTGTGTCATGTCATTTTCTTGAAGTTAAAAGATAGCTGACATTTTGGTTGGTAAATGCACTCAACAATGCCTGCAGTTCAAATATACAAGTTTTGGCATTTAAAATAAATTTAATTTCTTTTAATTGGGTTATTTCTCTTCTATTTTAAAACCTGAAGATTGATTATACTTACATAAAGCTAAAGTAAACAAACCTTTAAAAAAAAGTCTAACCAGAAATTAAAATATCAATTTACTACCCTTAAGAAAAATGTTTTTGTAAGGTTTCCATGTTTTCCCCAGGTCATTTTTCAAACTCTTAAAAGACTCATGTTTCTGCCTTGATTTTTTTAAGGGGGAAGGGAGAGGAACCAGGGACCGGTTGGGAGGGCTGGGGATAGGGCACTGGGATAGGCTTGCAGAGAAGTTAGAACTTTCAACTAAATGTCAAACTGAAAAGATGATCCAAAAGGGCCCAACTTGTACTATTTTAAGGAGTTAAAGATTAAATAANGGGAGAGGAACCAGGGACCGGTTGGGAGGGTTGGGGATAGGGCACTGGGATAGGCTTGCAGAGAAGTTAGAACTTTCAACTAAATGTCAAACTGAAAAGATGATCCAAAAGGGCCCAACTTTTACTATTTTAAGGAGTTAAAGATTAAATAATCAAATAAGTGTTCAGTGAAATGGATATTCAGTTGTTTGAAGGGTATTCAGAACGTGTTCTTACCTAGGCACTCTTGGATCATGCCATGTGCTCACACCAGTCTGAGTATGTAAGAAATACACCTGACCTTGTTGTGTTGTCCTCTGTTCTGTAAAATTAGGAGACACTAATGATAAAAACATTCAGAATGCCCAAATAAAAAACAGCTATAAATACTAGGACATGAACAGGTAAAATTTCCAAATTACCAATCTATTTCATTACAAAGGAATTGCCTTACTTGTTCTGACCTCGGAACACATTTCCTCCTGGAAACAATCTTATAAATGGTGCTGAGGGTCACAGGCCAGCTATCTAAAATATGGCTCAAATATTAACATGTTGCAATGGAAAATAGAAAACAAACTGTCATAATACCAATAATTAAATGAAACAAACATGAAATTATCTTTTGTTTATCTTAAATGTAGAGACTAAGGGGAACAGAAGG
Organism: Raphicerus campestris; assembly: GCA_006410735.1. Classification (NCBI taxonomy): domain Eukaryota; kingdom Metazoa; phylum Chordata; class Mammalia; order Artiodactyla; family Bovidae; genus Raphicerus; species Raphicerus campestris. The sequence continues at coordinate 1,050,914 of SJYW01005841.1, forward strand.
GCTCAGAGGAAGAGGCCAGCCAACTCTGGGGAGATTCTCAGGGGATTTGTAGTAACTTTCAAAGAGTTAACAGGCTGGGAATGCTTTTTAAATAATGCCTAATTTTATATCAAAACTTGTTACTTTTTTCTTTCCCTGAGAGAAGTATATTCTCAAGTCTACACTTGGGACTCCGACTAAAGCAAAAACAATGGAATATGAGAGAGATGCCCTATAGTCAAAAATAGGCAACAATGGAAAAAATAATCAAGTAATCAAGTTAGAAAGAGAAAGACTAAAGGCAAGTGTGCCTACTGGAGAGAAAAAAAAAAAAAAAAATCACAATTAAAATAAGTCAAAACCTTTGGGAAGAGAGTGAGGAAGCCAGAAAAGAGAAGGAATCTGTACAAGGGTTTCTCTAATGGGGTTTCTTCAATGGTGGTTTTAGGTCTTTATTTATGCTTTTCAGCAACAGAACTACTTAAAAAAAAAAAAAAAAATCTAAAGAAAAATGCCAATATATGAATCAATAAAACTATTGCTAATACTTATTAGTATATATCTGTTCACAAACTTGTAATAAAAAACAATTTAAACTTTAAACTTTTAAAATTATAAATGCAAAAATGTTTAAAACTGGTGCTGCATGACAGCTGCAATAATTTCAGCCTTGGAACTCACTCTTTACTCCTATGTTTCAGTCGTACAAAAAAAATTTTAATTGNTAATAAAAAACAATTTAAACTTTAAACTTTTAAAATTATAAATGCAAAAATGTTTAAAACTGGTGCTGCATGACAGCTGCAATAATTTCAGCCTTGGAACTCACTCTTTACTCCTATGTTTCAGTTGTACAAAAAAAATTTTAATTGAAATCACACAAATATAAAAGTATGACTACCCACACTCCAAGCCGCTTGCCTTATAATCTCAAAGAGAAATGGCAGGCAATACTAGACTGTAATGTCTGAACATTAATAATGAGTGCTAAATTTTACTAATTTTAACTTCTCATGAGATTTCATTTATTTCCCCCTTTTTATATAAGATAAAACCAGAGGCTCAGAGAGGTTAAGTAATGTACCCAGAGTCAAACAACTATTAATAACATGTGGCAAAGACAGGATCTGAACCCAGGTCTGCCTGTTTTCCAAGCTCCATGCGCTAATCAGTGTGCTTTAAGTTAACCTGTATGGCCTAGCACAATTAATGGGAAAAAAAATTTTTTTAATTAAAGAGTTAGAATATTTTATAAAGTCAGAATGATGCATTTAAGTTTTACAAATATTCTGGAGTAAAAATAAGTTAGATCAGGCAATTCCCAATGTTGGTCACTAGGTGTCATGACCAGCCCACAAGAGTTTATCTAGAGGTTGTGAAAAGGGCAAGGGTGTAAGTAACTTCAAGTTTTTAACGAGAGGGTCTGGTTGAGTTCATACTACAAGAGTTCACAAGATGAGATTAATTTAGGAAGTTCTGTCCTCAGCTACAAGACTCATGTCATCTTTCACCGGGGATTCTAAAATTTAGGAAATTACATAAGATTATATTTTTATACAAACATAGAAGTGACTAAATCATTTACAATAACCCAATCACTCAGATAACCCCAAACTATAGACAGTACAAATATAATACATAAATAACATCACAAACAAGCTATTTAAATTATTTCTAAGTATGTATGTTTAGAAAATTACATTACAGTTCTGACTTCAGACTGCCATTATCAAGAACACCAACATCACTTTTTACATTGCCTGTGTACAAAGCAGTCTCACGCTGTTTCATATACTCCTCACAATACCTTTGTGAAAAGGAGAGGCACTGTTCATCTCATTTCACTGTACTGGAGCAAAAAGGCTGAGGTTAAATGACTAGCCCAAAGTCAAACTGTTGTTAGTCTTCTATCACTTCAGAGGCTTATCAGAGTTGGGGGGTTTTACATTTACTTTTATTTTCATGCAGAATTCCTAAACCGAGATTAGTAACTACTTTAAAAGCTGATTTTCTGGCTTAAGTCAGTAAAACACACTTTATTTTTCCTCTGGTAGTTGTCATACCATAGCCTTCCGGTAGGTCTGGAGGAGTATGTAAATGTGTCCTGCTCATGTAATTTCTATGTCGTTGTGACCTGACTCTTCTCTCTGCCATTCTGGGATCTGAAGACTGTCCACACGTTGCACCATTTGTTCCACTAATTGGAGTGTTCTCATCAACAAAGCAGCTAAGAGGTCTCCCAGGACTAGAATATTCCGATGCCGGTCTATCAAAAAGTAACAAGGAAAAAAACTTTACTCAACTCAGATATCAGAAGTAGAGTTTATAGACAATGTGTGTACTGCAGTAGCAATCACTTCCAAGAAAACAGAATGATTAATATAAACATGACGACTTCAAGAAACTCTAAATAAAAGCAAACCAGAAGTCTCAAAGCACCAAAGAAACCCAGGTGATAAGCAGATTATCAGTTACGGACTAAAATCACTTTGGTAGTGGTAGTTTAGTCACTCAGTCAGTGACCGAGTCACTTTAGTCACTCAGTCCGACTCGTTGCGACCCCATGTACTGTAGCCCACCAGGCTTCTCTGTCCTTGGGATTCTCCAGGCAAGAAAACTAGAGTGGGTTGCCATTTCCTCCTCCAAGGGATCTTCCTGACCCAGGAATCGGACCCAGGTCTCCTGCACTGTAGGCAGATTCTTTACCATCTGAGCTACAAGGGAAGCCCTTACTGATCTTAATTACATTCTATATGAAATCTACATATATTTGCAGATGTGTGTATGAGCGCACACAGCCCTACTTGGCTCAGCTACAGGCCACTTCAGACTTGTGTTTCCATCAGTCTCCATGCTGCCTCTGCCACACTAACCCTCTTCCTCCTCCTCAATCTTGCATGGTTGTTCTACCTTCAGTGCCACAGAGTAGCCCTTCCTCCTATTTAGGATGATTTTTTTCTCCTATTTTCTCTAGGCCAGACTCTTTTTTGTCATTCAAATCACAGCTTAAGCTTAAATGCTGCCTCTAAGAAGTCATTCCTGACCATCAGATCTACTCACCCAGGCATTTAATTCTGGTGTTTTCCTCATTTGCAACCCTGTTTCTGCTCGTCTTCTCCCACTAGAATATTTATTGAGAGAACAGAGTCTGCCTAGTTACCCACCATAAATATCCCCGTACCTGGAACAGCACTCAGCATATATTTAAGAGAAGTAGTTCAATAAATACTGAATAAAGGAAAGAAGATAGTTTGCCACTTCAAAGAGCTTCCAGGCTCTTCTAGGTCAACCAAATTAAGAGGATAATCAAGAGTTAATTCTTAAACTAACATTTACAATCAACTAACATTTACATCAAGTGAAAATTAAAGTCAATTTTATCAGTTAAATGAGGAAGAAAGGGACTTCACTAAAACACTGACACAAGCAAACAGTTATTTACACTGAGATATGATAAAACAGGTTCTTCTGACTTCAATATAACCCTCAGCTGGTTAATTCTAGAAATAAACTCTCAAATAAGCATTTTTTTTAATGGCAACATAAGCTAGGCTTTCATCCAAGAATCACGGTGTAATAGAGAAGACTTACTGACTCAATGAGTTAAGCAATTTAATCCCAATAAATAAAAGTTTTCCAGTGGTCATGTATGGATGTGAGAGTTGGACTGTGAAGAAAGCTGCTTTTGAACTTCAGTGTTGGAGAAGACTCTTGAGAGTCCCTTGGACTGCAAGGAGATCCAATCAGTCCATCCTAAGGGAGATTAGTCCTGGGTGTTCATTGGAAGGACTAATGCTGAAGCTGAAACTCCAATATTTTGGCCACCTCATGGGAAGAACTGACTCATTGGAAAAGACTCTGATGCTGGGAGGGATTAGGGGCAGGAGGAGAAGCGGACGACAGAGGATGAGATGGCTGGATGGCATCACCGACTCGATGGACATGAGTCTGAGTGAACTCTGGGAGTTGGTGATGGACAGGGAGGCCTGGGGTGCTGTGATTTATGGGGTCGCAGAGAGTCGGACACGACTGAGCGACTGAACTGAACTGAAAGCTAATGAGAAGCATTTGATGTTCTATGTCTGGGGTCATTCCTGTTCAGGGAGGAAAAAAACAGTAGGGAGCAAAGCAAGCGCTGAATAAGTACAGGTGGCAAATAAACTTTTTTCTTATTTTGAAAAGTAAAAAAAGGAAATCCAGCCACTTATCCTGTTCATTTTCAGTTACTTAAAGAGCTTTCCTTGAAGCTTTCAAAAATTACCTTGCATCCCCCTGTCTTTACACATTAAGCTCCAAGAAGGCCTTTCTGTATTATTCATTGTTATAGCACAGAGCTGAGCATACAACAATTTAGTAAATTCAATGATAGCTGTTACCACTATCCTGAACACTTTTCATCATGTTACCCCTTACTTAGCTAAATCTTCATATGCTTCAGGACTTTTAGTTCAGAGATTCTCCTCCTTCAGAGTTTTCCTTTCCAAGTCCTACCATTCCCTTAACCCCAAATCTAAGTCAAGTGCCTCTCCAAATGGTATCAGAGCATCCAGTCCTTCTCTTGGTCACAGACCTTACTGGACATACTACAATCACCCCTTGACATGACTGAATAAATGGTGATCCCTGTACACATATTTTGTTACAGCCATTCAATAATGGACTCAAAAAATTTAAGAGTCACAGGAGTAAGATGACTTCTCAACGTATTCATTTAGCTCATTTAATAAATATTTACTAAATACCATCACAGGCCATGGAGCTACAATAACAGGATAACCTGCTAAGCAATGTTTATTAAAAATAATAAAGGCATCTGCTATAAGATCTACTGATCTAGAGCAGTTTACACCAAGGAAAGAAATCTGATAAAGCTGACATATAAACAGAGGGTGACTTCAGGAGGGTGAATAGCACAGACTCTGGAAAGAGATTCTTATGTTCTCACCGTGTTGGGCGTTCCCATTGCGTAGTTCTTGTTATGTGGTTTAGGTACTGGATTCTTCCAGAGGCAGTTCGCCTTTCTTCCCAGCTTAAATAAAAATATTGAGAGATAAAGCAGTAATAGGAAGCCAGACATGAGTGGTTTTGGTGCAACCCACAAGACATTTGTTATGAATCAGCAATGACAAACTGAAAAAATAATACACAGAATATACAAATTGTTTCAACTTATTTTACAACTGTACAATATGTCTTCTGGAATTCTGAAGCTTTTAAAATAGTTATTCTGAGGAGTGACTATTTTCCATCAGCCAAACAGAATTTTTCAATGATGTAAACAATGCTCAATTATTAATAATTACACTAATTCTCCAGAATTTAGTGGGAGGGGAAAAAAGTTCATACTAAAAATAAAAATTACACATAATTTTTAAAAATTAAATCTAACTAGAAATATGTATAAAAATCTTTCCAAAACATTTAGGCCACCCAAACTAATTTTTTAATCTTCATTATTTTTATTTTCTCTTACATATTTTCTATCAAAAGTTATGAATTAAAAAAAAACTTAAGTACAGCTGACATACAACATTATATTAGTTTCAGGCATTCAACATAGTGGCTTGACATGTCCATACACTACACAATTATCACCAGGATAAGTCTAGTAACCATCTGTAATCAAAGTTATTACAGCATGGCCTATATTCCTTATGTTGTACATTACATCCCCATGATTTACTTATGACTGAGAGTCTGTACCTCCCAATCCTCTTCACCTACTTCATCCATCTCCCTCCCTCTCCTCGCCCTGGCAAAGCAACACAGAGTTTCTCCTCTGTTCTCTGAGTCTGTTTCATTTGTTTGCTTTGTTTTTCAGTTTCCCCATATAAGTGAAATCAGACGGTATTTGTCTTTCTCTGACTTATTTCACTTAGCATAATACTCTCTAGCTCCACCTGTGTTGTTAGAAATGACAAGATCTCATTCCTTTCTTATGCTGAGCAATATTCTATTTTGTGTGTGTGTGTATATACACATCTTCTTTATATCTCTATTAATGGACACACTTAGGCTGCTTCCATATCTCATCTATAATAAATAATGCTGCAATGGAACAAAGGGATGCATATTCCTGTTTGAATTAGTATTTTCATTTTCTTAGGATACCCAGAAGTAGAATAGCTGGATCATACAGTAATTCCGTTTTTAACTTTCNCTTCCATATCTCATCTATAATAAATAATACTGCAATGGAACAAAGGGATGCATATTCCTGTTTGAATTAGTATTTTCATTTTCTTAGGATAGATACCCAGAAGTAGAATAGCTGGATCATACGGTAATTCCGTTTTTAACTTTCTGGGGAAACTCTATACCATTTTCTATAATGGCTGTACCAATTTACACTCCCATCTATGCCATACAAGGGTTCCTTTCTCTCCATAACTTCAGCAAAATTTGCTATTTATCAAACTAAATTTTTAAAAAGCAAAAATTTTACTTCTTCTTCAATCTTATTAATTAATATAACAAAAACATTAGGTGAGTGACTGCTGCTGCTGCTGCTAAGTCGCGTCAGTTGTGTCCGACTCTGTGCGACCCCATAGACGGCAGCCCACCAGGCTCCTCTGTCCCTGGGATTCTCCAGGCAACAACACTGGAGTGGGTACAGTAATGTTAATATTCCCCAAGCCATTGGCAAAAAAATAGAAAACAAAAAGACACTTGCAGGTTTCTCCCCCCTGTGATTACAATTACAGTACAATGATGTGGAACAAATTCAGAATAATTATCCTTACACTTTTGTAACCTTTCAATATTGATTAGTTATTTCATCCTAAACTTCTCCCTCAAAAGTACCATAATTTACCTCACATCCATAAAAATTAACAGGTACATCAAGAGTCTAAAATGATCTATAAACAGACTTAAATTATAGCAGTTTTTAACAGCTCACACAAAATGAGTAAACACCATAGCCTAGACTTGAAATTTCATGTGAAAATAACTTAAATCAAAATTTAAATCAATTATACATTTAAAATGGATATAATTTATTATACATGTAAATTATACCTCACTGAAGTTAAAAATACTTTGAAAAATAAAAAAAGGTAAGATTTCAGAACCAGTATCAAACAAAAATAGAGAAAAATGACAAAAGCATAAACTTTGGAATCAAGACTTAAATCTGTGTGCCAGTTCTGCCATTTTTATGTAGCCTTTGGCAAAATACATATCTTCTCTGAGTCTCAGTTTCTTAAGCCTATAAAATGTATGAGGTTGGTACCAGTAGTAATGGTAGTAGTAATAGTAGCTAATTATTTATTTACTAAATCATAGCTAATTATTTATTAAGCATTTGCTATATGTAAGACATTGTACTGAGTGCTCTACATGAATGATTTCATTTCATCCTCACAAGTATTTAAGGCATGTGCACTACCATCATTATCTGCAATATAAACCAAAGTTTACAAAAGCCAAATCAATGGATTAAACTTATAAAGCTAGTAAACAGAATGGTAAGGATTGAAACCCTAATGGTCTAACTCCAGAATCACATGCTATGAGAATGAAATATTATGTATCTCTGCTGCTGCTAAGTCGCTTCAGTCGTGTCCAACTCTGTGCGACCCCACAGACAGCAGCCCACCAGGCTCCCCCGTCCCTGGGATTCTCCAGGCAAGAGCACTGGAGTGGGTTGCCATTTCCTTCTCCAATGCATGAAAGTGAAAAGTGAAAGTGAAGTCGCTCAGTCGTGTCCAATCCTTAGCAACCCCATGGACTGCAGCCTACCAGGCTCCTCCATCCATGGGATTTTCCAGGCAAGAGTACTGGAGTGGGGTGCCACTGCCGTCTCCTTATGTATATCATGTAATGATAAATCATATAAAGTGCTAACACTTGTAGGCTCAATAAATGTTACTATGTTATTGTCATTACTATTACACAAATTCTGTATCCCATTCCTTTAAATAGAGCAATGTCTCAGATTCAGTATGTATACGCCATGTTTTGAATAATTTAATCAAAGAAAAAAGCTTTTGTTTTGAATACATAATATTCACAAGAGATTTATATCTGTCAAGCAATTTGATTTTTTTCCCAGTCAAAACTCTTAAGTAAAACAAATGTAACATATCTAATTTGTTCATAATTAATTCATATTTTATGAATCTGCTGTAATAAGATTCCTCACTAATTTTCTAAATGCAAGGAAAACCAGCACTCTGGAACTGATCAGCAATTTTCTAAAGTATAAACACCAACTTATTGCTCATTATTTTAAGGATATTGTCAATGAATTTAGCTTACCCATCTGGTAAGTCATTATCAAACAAACGACTGCAGTCCACCACTTGTCCTCCTGTGCCTATTCGGTCTCTGGACTGAAGGCTTACTATTAAACAATAAAAACATCACTACATCACAGAACTAGAAAGAATTACTGCAATTGTAATTACAATACTGCTTTTTTAAAGATATCTGGCTTATTAGCTCACTTTAATAGTTTAGAATGAACTCTAGTTTCTACTAAATTATGCAATTTTTTTTTGTCCATGAGATTTTTCCCTTTAAGGTTTTCTACCTTTTATGATATTCATGGAGTCCATGAACTCCTTTTCTTCCTATCATAATGGGGCAACGCAAGTCCATGCTGCTGCTGCTAAGTCACTTCAGTCATGTCCGACTCTCTGCGACCCCCTAGACGACAGCCCACCAGGTTCCCCCGTCCCTGGAATTCTCCAGGCAAGAACACTGGAGTGGGCTGCCATTTCCTTCTCCAATGCATGACAGTGAAATCACTCAGTCGTGTCCGACTCTTCATGACCCCATGGACTGCAGCCCACCAGGCTCCTCCATCCATGGGAGACTCCAGGCAAGAGTAAAGTCCATGAGTGCACTTGAAATATAACACATGAAAGGTATACTTGTGTATTTCACATTTTTGAGTTTTCAATCTTAGAATGACAGGAATTAGGAATAATGCTGTAGTTTATAGATACTTCCTTGATACCCACAATAGGGCTTTTGTTATGATGCTACTCTGGCAACTCCCTAACCATGACCCTAATTCACTGCCTTCTAAATTTAAGTCTTTCAAGTACTTTCTGTAACTAAAACCTCTCTAACAGGTTCATATAACGTAATCTTTTTTTTTTTTTTTAATATATTTTGGCCATGCCATACAGCATGTGGGATCCTAGTTTCCCAACCAGGGATTGAACCCATGCCCCTGCGTTGGACCCACGGAATCTTAACCACTGGACTGCCAGGGAAGTCCCACACACAATGCAATCATTTTATTCTGAATTCTCCTCTATAATCAAATGGTAAGATTTCAATTGCATATTTCTTTTTTAAGAAGCTTCAAAGGAGCCCATCTCAGTGTCCTATACTATTCTAGGTATCTTGATCAATCTTAATCTATCAATTCTTAAGATAAGTCTCAGGAAATTTTATTTAATGAGGTCAATTCAAGATAACCCCACTAGTCCAATAAGTGCCTATGAGTAAGGGAACAATTTTTCTTCCCTTTCTCCCATCAATGCTATAATGCTATTTCTCATCCTATTTTTTTCAGTTAGTAAAGATTATTTTAAAACCATAAAGTATTAAACTAGCTTTTCTTACTCAAAAACTAGTTTGAGAAGATCTTGATTTACCTCAAAGTTTTACTGTATTTGTATACTTAAAAAAAATTCCTTCCTAAAGGATCAATAGTTCTTCACAATAGGAGCCTATTTTTTACATTATTTATATTTTGTTCCTTCTTTAAAAAATTAAGTTGGCCTGGACTCTGGATCCAGTATTCAAATAACTTTACATGACTTATTTAATTCATGCCAATACAATGAAGCTACAAAAGCTACAGTTATAGTACTCTGATTTAAAAGGTATTTAGAGTTTGCTGTGCTAAGTTAAGCTGCTTAGTCATATCAGACCTAGAGTTTAGGTCAGCTTAAATGAAACCCAAATTCATATAATTTTCAGTTCCACACTTACCTACTATCTGTCCTCTAACTGTATCATTGTCATTTGGCCCAAGTTTGCATAGATCCAACCTCTGATCTATTTCAAATCAACAACAAAAGGAAAAAAAGTAAGTTGGTATCAGAGATTCTAACATCTATAGAGTAATAGTAAATTTCTACAATCCACTGGAAATTGGACCAGTCATTTCAAGAGTTGTTAAGGTTTAATGCTGAAACAAATGTTCAAAATTTTAACTGCACACATAATATTAACATAATGTCTCAACAGAAGTTTTGACAAACTCAGATTTCAAAAACCATAATACATGGTGCCAACAAGCAGTTACTTTTTCTCAAAAAATTTCGAAAACACTTTAGTCTAAATCTTAGCTTGCTGCTTAACAGTTTGGTTCTTAAGCAATTTATCCCTAAGCTTGATTTTTTTCAGGTGTAATTAAGGTACCTACCACATATTAAGGATTAAATCAGATAGTTATGTAAAGCTCTCGGCACAGTACCTGGCACATAAGTGTCCAAAAATATTAGTTGTCATTATTTTTATCTAACCATTTCAAATAACCCCCTGCCCCAACACACAACATAAATATTAATAAGAGGGCAACTATAAACTAACAAAAGGGTTTGAGTCAGTTCTGGTACTAATCATTTAGAAGCAACTCACTTTTTCTCTCATGTCTCATCTATAAAAACAGGCATGACACTGGCCTGACCAGTTACAGTAAGGAACAATGTCAACCACTGCATGTTGGTTTTACTTTGATTACGGCACTCATAACTAAATTCTTAACATGTTTCATTTCTTTTGAAAAAGTCAACAAAATAAATTGAGACCAGGAATTTTTATCGATGTTTCAAATATACAGGGGAAGTTAGGTATCAGATCCCTGCCTCCCCATCAAAATATACATATACGCATTCGTTATATACTTACAACCAGTGTCTTTGAGGCGGTTGATGGCATTGGAAAGAAGACGAACACAACCAAGAAACCCAGCACCTTGTTTTTTATGGATCTTCTTGTGATTCCATACACTGATCGTAACGGAATCAGACTTTCCAATATACCTAAAAAAACCAAAATAACTGCATGAGTAACTTGGTAACTACGAATTGTTAATGTAAAAGTTTTCTTTCCTTTTTGTTGTAGTCCAAAGTCACAAATGTTTAAAATATGGCTAGATAGCACAAAATATGTTTGAATTCAATCTATCCACAGGACTGAATTTTTTTTTAAAAAAAGCTCAAAAGTAAAGTCCAAAAAGAATTTTTAATATATTCTTTAACACATTTGCCACTTTCAGACTAAGTAACAATTTTTGTTAATAAAAGAAACTATTTTAGTAGCTAGTGTCACAGAACTCTATGGAAGTTTATGATTATTTCTTTCCAAAAACAAAAATCTTAGAAGAACTTTTATCACAGTCACATTTTAAATATATTTTAATGACATGACCTATTACCTCAGTGAATACTCAGTTCATTTTCAAGGGGCATTGTCAAGGCTGACAGACCAAAAATCTGACATACCTGTTATGTTTTAAAATGCTGTAGAACAAAAGCTGATTGTAACGCTTTTCCCCTGCTTCTTTCCTGTATGCAGGCCTTGAGCGAGCAGGACTCTTGCAGATTTCACTTCACTGCCTGCAGACAAGCAGAGCAGGGAAAAGCGTTACTATACTTGTCTGTGCATACACCTGGAAGTGTGGAGAAGCTCTACCACAGCCAATTGTTAACATGGTGTCATCCCATGCGAAAATACAACAAAATAATTATATCAGCAGAACCCTAAATTTCAATGACTCTAAGAGGTCAAATTTTTGGTCCAGCAACCTTGACCTTAAAGTGTCATTCAGTAAGCAGTAATAGCAGAAAAATTAAAAAAAACCACCCTATACCACTTAAGTAAGGACTAAATCTTTTAAATGAGTAACATGAAAGGCACACTTGAGGCCTTGGATCCAGCTGTGTTAAAGCATGCCTATCCTCCTTTTAATTACGCAAGCTAATACTTTTACATTTTTTACTTTATACTGGAGTNCCCAAACCAAACATTAAAAAAAAAAACCACACTAAAGTCAGTGTCCCAGCTGGCAAGCCTGACACACAGGTATGCTAAAATACCGGTTCCTTGAGGCCTTAAAGCCTACCCCCTCCACTGGCTTAAGCATCCTCAGACAGACCCCGGGAACATATATGGAAAACAGGAAAGCTTCTGTCAGCCTGTATCCTTGAATGGCTGTCTTTCTTGGAAGACTCCCTGAAACAAGACTATTGTCACCAAGCCCTGAAATATTCTCAAACTGTAAGCCTATATTTATATACTCCAATGGTGATGACAAGGTTGAAACAGAAGGAGTAGCGAAAAGTGTTTAAAAGGAATAGAAAGTTAAAACAACAAGTCAATTTTAAAAAGTAAATAAATAAAAGGGATGGAAAGATCTCCTGAATCCCTTCCCCAACCCAGTTCATCCTCAACCATAGCAGCACTCAGAGACACTAGGCACAGCTGAGGGAGGAGGCGANACCACACTTCAAAAGCATCAATTCTTGCTGTCTCTTATACACATCTAGATGTGTATAAGAGACAGCCCAGTTCATCCTCAACCATAGCAGCACTCAGAGACACTAGGCACAGCTGAGGGAGGAGGCGAAATTCTGTATTAAAAACAGGGTATCCAGAAAAGGGGTTAATCTAGTGAATGGAGAGATCTCCTAGCATCCGTAAGCCATTCAGATCCAAGAACCCTTTCAGATCAAGAATATAGCCCCCAGGAAGGAGAAGGAAGAATTCTGTGCAGAAAATGTCACAGTTATTCCTGACTACCCTACCAAGCAAGCCAGCACTCCCCATGGGCAGAGAGTTTCCAATCAATATTTAAGTGCCTCTCCTTGTATATAAAATGACAGGAACCCAAATCAAACTAACAGAAAAAGGAAAAAAAGGAAACCTGAGCAGAGAGAGGTTACATAACAGAAAAAAACTACAATCATAAAACCTCTCTCATTAAAGAAGATACTGCTTCCAAGAAATAAGAGTAAGTTATGAAAAAGAAACAGTGAGAAAGCAAAACAATATTGGAAATTAAAAACTGGAGAGCAGAAATTACATTAAATAGAAATGCTGGAAAAAACAGCCCAAATATTTTGATGTGGGCTTTAATTTTTTACTAGAAGAAAAATTTATTATAACTTTTTTTTAATATGGAAGAAAAAAGACAGGACAACTAAATGATAATCAATTCAGGAGAGGCACCATCCAAATAACAGGAGTTCCAGAAGAGGAAAAAGAGAAATACAGTGGAGGAGAGGGCATTATCTACAGATCATTAAATACACAGAAAAGTTTCCCATAACTGAAGAGTCTAAGTATCCAGATTAAAATCACAGTAAATACTGAGCACATTTCAAATATACTGTAGGAGTTTATGAAGTGTTCAATGAGACAGATGGAAAACTAAACAAATGGTAAAGGTAGACAGCTATTAATTTCATAAAAATAAAAAGGTGTCCAGAAAGAAAATACAATCATTGCACACCACATGCCTCAGTCATGAATATTTTACATGATAATAGCATAAACAAAGAACAATATGATTTAAACAAAAAGGTGCAAATAACTATATATAGGAGGGCTGGGAGAAGGAAAGGGGCATAGGGATGCTGCAGGAATGGGATGAGAGAGATCAGCTGTAAAAGCTAAATGATCTTACATGGTAGAAAAATTTAAAATAATACCTAATACTAAATAAATATATATTTACATTAGATGCTATAAATAAGCACGATACCTAGAAGTAGAAAATTCTACAATGGCCAAAGTTATTGAAAATAGTTACCTTGAGAGTTAGAATCAGGAATAAGAATTTTCCCATTAAAAGCCCTACAGTACCACCTGCCTTTTTAAAAACAGAAATATGCTACTATGATTAAAATAAAATTTAAAAGAAATCACCCATATAAGAAACAAAGAGAATGCCTATGTGTGTAATCCACATATAAGATGATTTCTTATTTTATATTTATAACTGACCTAACCAGATCAAACCAGTCAATCTTAAAGGAAATCAACCCTGAATATTCAGAAGAACTGATGCTGAAGCTGAAGCTCCAATACTCTGGGCACCTGATGCAAACAGCCAACTCACTGGAAAAGACTCTGATGCTGGGAAAGATTAAAGGCAGAAGGAGAAAAGGATGACAGAAGATGAGATGATTGGATGGCACTGCCAATGTAATGGGCATGAACTTGGGGAAACTTCAGGAGATGGTAAGGGACAGGGAAGCCTGGCATGCTGCAGTTCATGGGGTTGCAAAGAGTCGGACATGACTTGGCGACTGAACAAACTGACCTAAANTTTGATGTGGGCTTTAATTTTTTACTAGAAGAAAAATTTATTATAACTTTTTTTTAATATGGAAGAAAAAAGACAGGACAACTAAATGATAATCAATTCAGGAGAGGCACCATCCAAATAACAGGAGTTCCAGAAGAGGAAAAAGAGAAATACAGTGGAGGAGAGGGCATTATCTACAGATCATTAAATACACAGAAAAGTTTCCCATAACTGAAGAGTCTAAGTATCCAGATTAAAATCACAGTAAATACTGAGCACATTTCAAATATACTGTAGGAGTTTATGAAGTGTTCAATGAGACAGATGGAAAACTAAACAAATGGTAAAGGTAGACAGCTATTAATTTCATAAAAATAAAAAGGTGTCCAGAAAGAAAATACAATCATTGCACACCACATGCCTCAGTCATGAATATTTTACATGATAATAGCATAAACAAAGAACAATACGATTTAAACAAAAAGGTGCAAATAACTATATATAGGAGGGCTGGGAGAAGGAAAGGGGCATAGGGATGCTGCAGGAATGGGATGAGAGAGATCAGCTGTAAAAGCTAAATGATCTTACATGGTAGAAAAATTTAAAATAATACCTAATACTAAATAAATATATATTTACATTAGATGCTATAAATAAGCACGATACCTAGAAGTAGAAAATTCTACAATGGCCAAAGTTATTGAAAATAGTTACCTTGAGAGTTAGAATCAGGAATAAGAATTTTCCCATTAAAAGCCCTACAGTACCACCTGCCTTTTTAAAAACAGAAATATGCTACTATGATTAAAATAAAATTTAAAAGAAATCACCCATATAAGAAACAAAGAGAATGCCTATGTGTGTAATCCACATATAAGATGATTTCTTATTTTATATTTATAACTGACCTAACCAGATCAAACCAGTCAATCTTAAAGGAAATCAACCCTGAATATTCAGAAGAACTGATGCTGAAGCTGAAGCTCCAATACTCTGGGCACCTGATGCAAACAGCCAACTCACTGGAAAAGACTCTGATGCTGGGAAAGATTAAAGGCAGAAGGAGAAAAGGATGACAGAAGATGAGATGATTGGATGGCACTGCCAATGTAATGGGCATGAACTTGGGGAAACTTCAGGAGATGGTAAGGGACAGGGAAGCCTGGCATGCTGCAGTTCATGGGGTTGCAAAGAGTCGGACATGACTTGGCGACTGAACAAACTGACCTAAAGTGAATTAATGCTGTATGTGGCCGAAAGGGGTGGGGGGCTGCACTTTACTGTGTATACGTTTTGTTCTTCATAGGCTTATTAAGGACCCCGCATCTTCACACAAGGTTTCACATCCCTCTGTGACAATCAAATTACACCATGATCACACTCAGATCATATTCAGTGATTCTTTTCAAAGACTGTATCAAGTAATACTGAGTCTATGTTTTTATTTCAAATAAACCGTTTAAACCTACAGGTCATAATGCTGATTCCATTTTGGATCGAGTGTATTCTTCACAGTATCTGTAGAATGGCATTGCCCAGATCCATCAACCACCACCTTAGCAAATGGATCAGGAAGCCCTGTAGGGGGTGGGGGGAAAAAAGGGAGGGTTTAAAGAATATTTTGACAAGATTAATTATATAAAGACTAACATTTGCTACAAAAGACTTATTCCATTGTTTATAAAAAGTTTAACATTAAGCTACAAATGAAAAGTGATCCATTTTAAAACTAAGATTAAAGCTAATTCTACATTAAGTATCAAAATCTACATTTTTTTTTCTTGCTCCTGTCTCCAACACTCTCAAACTACCAAAGTCTAGAGATTATCTTACAGTGCAGAAGTCTTCCTTCATCTTTACCAGCCCTTTAACTCCTGAGGGGTGAATGCTTAAAACATACCTGGCTCTCTGAGAGCTTTCCCAAGGTCCCCCTTAGCTCAGGTAAAGAAAGAGCTTACTGAAGTTTTCACACGGAACACAGGCCACCAAGAAATCAAATTAGCCATAAAGTTTTTTACTGAGTAACTCCCATGAGTGATGAGAAACAAAAAGTTCAACACCCTGCCTTAAAAGAGCGTCCCATCTAACTGAGCCTATTAGAGCACCATCCATTGTCAACAAAACAGAAAATCCAAAGAACGAGCAGGTTTTTGACCGTACTGATTATAAAGAAAACACTTCTAATACCATGTCAGGCACTATTCTAAACGCTTTATGTATAATAAACCTTTTATCTTCAAAATCATTCTATGGAGTGAATAATACCACTATCTTTATTTTACTGATGAGGAAACTGAGGCACAAAGGGGTTAATTAACTAGTCTAAGGTCACACAGTAGTAGGTGGTGAGCCAGGGTCTGAAGTGTAGACTCTTAAACCCAGGCACACAGAGTCTGGTTCTTAACTTTATGCTCTTAATCATTTACACTGTATCACACCTCTCATTTACTACATGGTTCAACAGTGAGTACAAGAGCTCAGAAAAGCGGAACAATCTGAGTCTGTACAGTAGAGAAAAGCTCTCCACCCTACCCCCCTTTCTGAGGGGATGGGATTCCTCTGGGGTTTATAAAGAACAAACAGAAGGAACACCAAGGAGGGTATTACAATACTTGAAGGGCTTTGAGCAATCTAATAAAAGCCTTTGTGCTAAAGTGTAAAAAGTAAACACTGTTGGAGAGATCAGACTGATTAGTCAGAAAGGCTTAAAAGTCAGAAAATAAAGGCTTGGAATGACTTAAGTAGAAAACGGGGAGCCATTTTAGACTTTTGAGCATTGCTGTAAAAATACTGTCGCATCTGTCTACTAGTGGTATCCAGAGAAGGAAAGATTAAAGGTACAGAGAAGCTGTTCTAACTTTCACACAGTAGGATGAGGAGAATTTTAACATTCAGGGGAAGAAGGTGGAGCTAAACAAAATGTTAGAGACCAAAACAACAATTCAGGAGTTAGACATATTAGGATAGTGTCGATTTCCCAGAGACAGCTGAAAATACTAAAATGAAATACTGGTAAGTGTTGATAATTGCAGAAACTGTGTACTTTGATAACTATGCTAATTTTTTAAGTCAAGATACTAATCTGCCATCATTCAAGGCCAGACAGAAATCATCTAGCCAGTTCCTCAATTCTATAATTCTGTGATCTAGCAACTTCAAATAAGAGAAGACTAATATTTAGCAGTATTAAGTATTCAAGAAAAACCTTGGCAAGTGAGGGTATCAATCTATTTAACTATATATTTATTTATTTATATAGCAATATTCATATTAGTATTTCAATAAATCCTAACCATTTGTAAATGTGTCTAATGGAAGAATACTTTCCCCTCCATTTGCAATAATATTAATTTTTATAATGGTTTTATCTGGTTTTGTTGATTCTACTATCTAAACAAATAAACATAAGTGTATGTCTCTAAGTAAAAACAAAATAAAGAAAATCACATTTCTAGCTTTCCCTTTAGATGGCACTTAACCAGTTAAAAGAATCAAGACTGAGAAAAACAACTTTTCCACACATTAGTCAGTAGTTGTGGCTTCTAGATCTTTATTTAAGTATGAAAGTCTGAATCTCATCTTCCTATGTTCCCTTCTGTTATATAATACAAAATACAAGCTCTTTTCCTAACAAAAAAATACCTGGGTTTCAACTTACCTGAGTATATTATCCTACAAGAATTTAACCTGAGAGTCAAGTTCCCCTAATGCAGTCAGAAAATAAAGTTTTCACAAGTTAGTGAGACCTCTAGTGGTAAATATAAAGTGGCTATTTTCTATATTTTTTTAAAATTTCTCAATTCTCCCCATCATTTGAATCATGTAAAATAGCTAAAACTCAGGAACTTCCTCAGAGAAGGCAATGGCACCCCACTCCAGCACTCTTGCCTGGAAAATCTCTACGGGGTTGCAGAGTCGAACACGACTGAAGTGACTCAGCAGCAACAGCAGCAAGGAACTTCCTCACTACAGTAATGCACTTAATGAGCTTCAAATAATGAGACAAAAATTTCCACTTAAAAGTGAGTTACTTAGCAGATAAAGCTTTGTTTTTGATTGGGGTGGGGGAGGAAAAAACATTCAATCAAACATGCTGGAGCTCAACAGCTTCAATTTGGCCCTACAACTGCACCTTAACAAGAGAAGGCGATGGCCCCCCACTCCAGTACTCATGCCTGGAAAATCCCATGGGCGGAGGAGCCTGGTGGGCTGCAGTCCATGGGGTCATGAAGAGTCGGACAGGACTGAGCGACTTCACTTTCACTTTTCACTTTCATGCACTGGAGAAGGAAATGGCAACCCACTCCAGTGTTCTTGCCTGGAGAATCCCAGGGATGGGGGAGCCTGGTGGGCTGCCGTCTATGGGGTC